>CM076575.1:784839203-785036047 GCA_034641835.2 Pinus albicaulis | reverse complement strand
TGAATAGAAAATATGGGAGATTGAGAGTTTTATTATCTAGAAAATTCATCAGCAACCTGGTATGGTACATATACATGGACCCAAAACGGCCTTCACATGTAATGAATTTCTGAACAACTAGCAGCAAAGTAGCCCATTCCTCTTTTAATGCATGAACATGAATTCCTCTTTTAAAAACAGTTATGTCCATACCTTGGTTTCGTAAGATTGTTCTCCATGCTTCATCACTGATGCTTTTATTCTTAAACCAATGCTCACCCTCTTGAAGAATCCCTTACTTCATTATGATGCTATAGATGCTTCATTGACCGCAAACTTAAGGTCTCCAATCTCTACTTCCAAGCCATTAAACGACCTTGCGAATGCCTTCGTCACTTCTTTATGATAGCCTCTGAATTTCTGGATAAACCGCAGCCAATTTTCTTTCTTCAATATATCCCTTACTTGCGGATATCCCTCTATAAACTTAGGTCCTTCCGGTTCTGCTCTTAGCAATTTACCCATTTTTTTTTTCTGCTCTTCACAAATTTGCTTGCGTGAGGGTTCAATGGAAATAGAACGGCTGAATGCATGGGGATGAGCACAATGACTGTGGGTAAATGTCAGAGAGTGGTATACAGACTATAGCGTAGTAGAGAACGAAATGGAGTGAACAGAATAGAGAGGGGTTTTCGTGAGCACAACAGAGATATGGCTGTGAGATTAACAGAGTATACACATCCGGCAATGTTTTAAATTTTGGTGGCTGCATAATAAATATGAGCACGTTTAAACAACGGCTATGGGTTTATGCGGCTGTAAGAGTCCGTGGTCAAATAAAATACGTCTCATTGTCACCGGTGGAATATTGGAACATGAGTGAAAATCGGGGGTTTAATGATGGAACCGTTTGTGAATGAATGCGAGAGGATAATATGGAGATCATGAAAGGTTACGGAATTGTCAATATAATCATTGCACATAATGGATAGAGTTTATGGTTCAAAACTATATAAAAATGTGTTTTTCAATGCTATTTGAAATAAATTTTATTCATACCTTTGGAATCTTTGCCTTTTCCCTTGGTCTTCAACTAATTGCTCTTCATTGGTGTCTTGAATGCTCCATGTCTTCATTTTTTATCCTCTCACCTGCATTTTATTTCATGATTATGGAAATAACATCTGGCTGTACATTCTTTTGAAAACAGAGTAGTAGCTGAGGAATCTGCTTCTGGCTGCGGAAACTGGATTCAGCTGCAGAAACAGATGTCAGCTGCGGAAACTGACACAGCTATTATTTGGTTGAATGGAGATGAACAGATGAAAAATGACCAGATGGAAGTGGTCGTGAAAAAGAATTTTATTGATGAAATGGATGGAATGAAGTGGAATGGAGTGAAATGAAGTGAAATGAAATGGAATGAAGTGAAATGAAATGGAATGAAGTGGAATGGAATGGAGTGGGTGGTCACAAAACTTGTGAAATGAAAGAATTTTTTTTTTTTTTTTTTTTTTGAAAAATATAGAGTGTCAGGTGTTCCTGATTTTCACCCTATATTTTCTGTATAAGACTACTAATCAGTTATTGGTTTTCAGGCTTATACAAATTTTATTTTATTTTTTATTTTATTTTTTTTATTTTTTTATTTTTTTTTTAATTGAAAAGAACAAAAGTTAGGTTGGTAGAGAAGAAGAATTCTTCTGTACCAGCCTGATTGCATAACTTTCTTGAAACATTTTGACAAAATCCTCTTTTGAGAGTGGCTTATGATAAACTTTCAATCTATGGCCATTCACAATAAGAGGAGTTTGAAACTCATCAATGGTCTTGATTCTTACAGCTCCATTGCTAAAGATCTTGTCAATCTCATATGGCCTAAGCCAATGAGTCTGAAATTTCCCTTGAAAATCTTTAAACTTGGAATCAAATAACAATGCCCAATCTCCTTCTTGAAACTTCTTCTCTTTGATATATTTGTCATGCCATTTAGTTCTTTGATATTGAACTAGATCAGTTCTTAGAATTGCTTCTTTTCTGATCTCATCTAGCTCATTCAACTGCTCCATTCTATGCTTTTGGGCTTCTGATAAGTCCATCCCCAACTGAACTGCTATCTTGAAGGTCTTGACTTGAAACTCAATGGGGAGCAAGACTTCTTTCCCATAAACAAGTTCATAGGGAGAATGTCCTGTTGTATTTCTCCATGTAGTTCTGTAGGCCCACAAGGCTTCAGGAAGCCTTTCTGCCCAATCTCTTCTATGTAGATGGACAGTTTTGGTGATGATACTTTCAAGAACTTTGTTTGTGGACTCCACTTGACCATTTGCTTGTGGATGGTAAGGAGTAGATCTTCTGTGCTTGATTTTGTATTCTTCCATCAACTTCTCCACCAAGTTAGATGTGAATTGGCTCCCCTGATCTGTCACAATTTCTCTTGGAACACCAAAGCGAGTAAAAATATCCTCATAAAGAAAATGAACAACTGAATTTTCAGTAGCAGATACTAATGCTTTAGCTTCTAACCATTTAGTAACATAATCAGTACAAACCAATATATACTTCTTTTGCTTAGATGGTGGATTAATAGGTCCAATGAAATCTAAAGCCCATTTTTCAAAGGGTTCAATGAGTACCTGTTTTTGCAATGGCATTTCATTTGAAAGGGTAGGTTTCCCTACTCTTTGGCAGCTGTCACACCTTTTGACATATTGTTTTGCATCTTTGAAGAGGGAAGGCTAATAATATCCTAAAGAGAGGATTTTATAGGCCATCCTTTTGTCTGCAAAGTGTCCGCCGCATGGTTCATCATGACATGCCTTAAGAATATCAGGCATTTCATCTTCCCTGACACATCTTCTGATCACAAGATCTGGCCCTGTTTTAAACAATTCGTTAGAAATCCATGAATATTTTGAACTCTCCGGAATAATTTTTCGTTTTTCACTTGGAAATAAATGTGAAGGTAGTTTCCCTGTAACCAAATAGTTAGCAATATCTGCATACCAAGGAGTCTTAATAGTTACTGCAAACAAGTATTCATCAAGAAACTTATCCTCTACAGGAGAATCTTCTTTAGTATTCTGAATTCTAGACAAGAAATCAGCTACTGTATTCTGTTTTCCTGGTCTATCCAACATAGTAATATTGAATTCTTGCAAAAGTAAAAGCCATCTTGTCACTCTGCCATTAGTAACAGGTTTGTTCATTAAATATCTAATTGCAGAATGGTCAGTATGAATAAAAGTTTCATAGCCCGTTATGTAATGTCTAAACTTATTAATTGCATGAACAACAGCTAAGAACTCTTTTTCAGTCACAGTATAATTCAACTCTGTGGGAGTCAAATTTTTACTGGTGTAATAAATGGCATAAGGAATTAAATCTTTTTTACCCAACACAGCTCCAAGAGCTGTATCTGAAGCATCTGTAGAAATATGGAAAGGAAGTTTCCAATTTGGTCCTCTCAAGATAGGTGCTTCAGATATTCTTGTTTTCAAAGTTTCAAAAGCTGATTGACAATCAGGATCCCATTTAAATTCACAGTCTTTTGTAAGCAATTTGAAGAGTGGGGATGCTATTTTAGTGAAGTTTTCTATAAATCTTCTATAATAACCAGTAAATCCTAGAAAAATTCTAACATCTCTTTGACAATTTGGAATAGGCAACTTGGAGATGACTTCAACTTTCGATCTATCAACCTTAATCCCATCTCCCGAAATATGATGTCCTAAAACAACCCCTTCAGTAAACATCATAAAGCATTTTTCATGGCTTAATGAAAGGTTTGTTTCTTTACATCTTATAAGAACTTTTTCCAAATTTTCTAATGCCTCTTCAAATGAATTACCATAAACTGTTAAATCATCCATATAAACCTCTACACAATCATGGATTAGATCAGAAAAAATTCCTAGTACTTCTCTTTGGAATGTTGCAGGTGCATTACATAACCCAAAAGGAAGCACTCGGTAGGAAAAAGTTCCCCATGGACAAGTAAATGTGGTCTTATCTTGATCTTCAGGTGCTACCTGAATTTGATTATAGCCACAAAAACCATCCAAAAATGAAAAGTACTTTTTACCTGCTAATGTATCTAATACCTGATCGATAAAAGGCAAAGGAAAGTGATCCTTCAAAGTTGCTTTGTTCAATTCCCCGTAATCAATGCATACCCTCCATTTACCATTCTTTTTAGGTACTATAACCAAAGGAGAAACCCATCGGCTATCTGAAATTGGATAAATGAAGTTTACATTGAGAAGTTTTTGGAGCTATTCTTTCACTATCTCCCTAAGATTTGGATTCATCCTTCTTTGAGGTTGTCTGATTGGTCTACTGTTTTCCTTAATATAGATATGATGGATGCAAGTGGATTCTTCTTGTGTCTTTTAGTTTCCTTCCTGGTCTTTTGAAACTCAACTCCTTTATTGTTATTGCTAGAATAGGAATCTCTCGAATGGCTTGTAGCAAGGGAATCTTGATACAAACATTCTTGAATTCATCTAGAAAGTCATAGTTAGGAAAAAAGATTTTTTTTCCACCCCCTTGTCAATTTGTAGTCTTTCAGGAAAAGGAGGTCATCATCGACCCATTCATTATCTCCTATTTCTGTAATTGCTCTTGCAGGAGGATACAAATTGAATTTCTTTGTCGAATTACCATTAGAAATGTACATATCTCCAGATCTACAACTAATAAAAGCATCAGCTGTGGCCAGCCAAGGTCTTCCCAAGATAATTGGATGTCCTCCTAGATTACTTTTGGGAGTCAAAATCATAAAGTCTACTGGATATTCCCAAGAATCTAAGGAGACTGAAATATCTTCTAATACACCATCTGGTTTAATAACCGATCGATCTGCAAGTTGCAATAAAGTAGGTGTAAAAAGAAGGTTAGGAAGTTTTAACTGCTCCATAGTCTGTCTACTCATAATGTTGATAGCAGCCCCTAAGTCAATCAATGTGTTTGGAATTTCTATCCCATTTATATGTGTCTTGACAATTGGACTTCCCGGATCTACATACTTCTGCATAGTAATTTTTCCCATCATAATGTCTGCAATCTTTCCTACCAGGTGGATTCTTCTTGTGTCTTTTAGTTTCCTTCCTGGTCTTTTGAAACTCAACTCCTTTATGGTTTTTGCTAGAATAGGAATTTCTCGAATGGCTTGTAGCAATGGAATCTTGATATAAACATTCTTCAATTCATCTAGAAAGTCATAGTTAGGCAACAAGATTTGTTTTTCCACCCCCTTATCAATTTGTAGTCTTTCCGGAAAAGGAGGTGTAGATGAAGATACAGGTTGCTCAACTATAGGAGTTGTTGATGTTAGCTTTTCTTTTTCTTTTTGAATTTTTGAATTTTGAAGAGATTCTTCCTCAGAACCCTTATTGACTTGAAGAGAGTCCTCTTCAGAGGTATCTTGCTCTTGAATGTCTATAGAAGGTTTTTCTAAGATTCTACCAGATCTGAGTTGTACATCGT
The DNA here is from genome assembly GCA_034641835.2 of Pinus albicaulis. NCBI lineage: Eukaryota > Viridiplantae > Streptophyta > Pinopsida > Pinales > Pinaceae > Pinus > Pinus albicaulis. The sequence continues at coordinate 785,030,581 of CM076575.1, read as the reverse complement.
TGAGAGGAACAATCATATAGGTAGGAAATTGTTGTCCTTCTACCATATAAGTAGTTTGAGGATTCTTATTGTTAGGATTTGGCAATGGTTGAGCTGGAAGTTGATTTGTCTTTTGTTGGTATGGGAGCATGAGTTGAGGATTTGTATTTTGTTGAGAAGGTTGATGTTGTGGAAATGGCAATGAAAGTTGTTGTGGATTTTTGCTTGGAAATTGTGGAGCTTGTTGGTTTTGAAAAGATGGAGGATATTGATAAAATTGAGCAAATCTCCCATAAGGATTTTGCATCCCTTGTACCCATGGCTGATATGAATTTTGATGTTGGGGCCAAGGTTGTTGCCAAGGAGTCCAATTTGGTGGGGTTTGAAGATTCATAGGGTTATTAAACCTTTGAGATTGTTGTCCCTGCCAAGGTCTCCTTGCGACAAAACAGAGAGATTCTATTGAATTTGGATCTTCTTGAAAAACAGCTTTGAGTCCAGGGATTGAAGGACAATCCTTGATCTCATGATTTTCCGAGCAAATCATACATGTTTCTACAACTTTTGCATCCAAGGGACATTCCCTTAAAGCATGTTTCTTTCTACATTTCGGACAAAAGATGGCTAAAGCATCCGTTTCTGCTTTCTGCTTGTTTTGGATTTTAAGGGTGTCTAGTTGTTCACTAAGGCTCCCTAAGATATCAGTTTTAAACTCATCAAGCATATTACCAATCTCTGCCCTACTTACCGATCCAGTTGCAGATTTGTTAGCCCTAATAAGAGAAGAATCCCTAGGCCCTTTTCCAGTTTTAGATTTTCCCCTTGAGAGATGGATACATAGTTCTGTTATGTCACGAAATGGGAGCTGAGAAATGTCTCCTTTCCTCATCATGTTTAAAATGTCTATCCATTCATCTCTAATGGCTTTTAATAGGAGGGCTTTCAAGGTTTCATTATCTAAGTTGCTCATCTTTGCTCTTTTCAAGTTGTATTGAAATCTTTCAATTAAGTCTTCCAAATTTTCATCTTCTTTTTGCATCATTTTGAATACCTCATCCTTGTGATTTGTGGGCATACAATAGTCCAAATATCTATCCAAAAATGTTTGTTTCATATCATTCCAAGTCCCGATAGATTGAGTGGCTAATCCCATGAACCATTTCAAAGCAGATCCCTTCAATGTTGAAGGAAATAATTTGAGTTTTTGAGAATCTTCCATATAGTCATAAGTTCGGCACACTACTTCAAACTCAAACAGAAATGTTTCAGGATCCTCACTTCGTAATCCATAAAAGTTAGGAAGAACAGATGGTGAGATATTTTTCATTGTTGCATGAGTTTCCCCATCAACTATAGGGAATCCAAGAAAATTGTCCCTATTTCTACCGTTATTTCCTTCACCATTGTTATCTTCATTATCTCCTCCTCCTCTACCTCCACCTCTATTTATTACTTCCTCTGCCATGATAGTTTCTTTAGAGTCCTTATAGTCCTCTAGTTCTTCTACCAAGGAAGGATGAGAGAAAGTCTCTTTGTTTTCTAAGTGGTTTTTAGTAGGTGGTATAGGAGAATCCTCTAATTCAGCTGTTCTTTGACTTCCAAAAATATTAAGGCTAGGGGTAGATGGTGGTGAATCTGGTCTATGCCTTGAAGAAGATGGAGTTGTGAAAATCGAACTCTTGGCTTTAGCTATAAACCTTCCCCTAGAATCTCTTGCTCTATGCATGTCATTTTTTTATTTATTTTTTTAAAAAGTTGGGCTAATAATTCTCTTTCTGATCTTCCAGATCACACTAGGTGCAAGAAGAGAGCATACTTAAGAAATTACTAAACCAATAACTCTCTTTTCTGATCCTCCAGATCACACTAGGTGCAAGAGGAGAGCATACTTCAAGAAGTTATCAAGTTTTCCTTCTTTTATGATTTTATGTTTTTTTTTTTAAGAAATTGGCTACCTAGTTACACTTCCCCGGCAACGGCGCCAAAATGTTTGGTCAATTTAGTGTGTCCTAAATTGCTGCATTTAATTTGTCAATCCGGGAATCGAAAGCTGATGAAGTGCGGCGCACTATATGTGCAAGATAACCTATTTCTTAACTTTTTGTCGTTTTTGGTTTTTCTAAGGTGAAATGGAAATTCTAAAATGAAAACAAGTTTGGTTATATTTATTCAAGGAAGTGATATCCCCTATAATGATTTACCAACTTGAAACTTTAAAAGCAAATTGAAAATTACAATGACAAGACTTGAAAGAAAGTAAAAGTGTACTGCTGAAATGAAAAGGTGCTGCTAATCTAATGAATCAAAACAAGAAACTAGTGAACATGAAAACCAAACTATTCTTGCTGCCAACTGAACACAAAAGAAACTACGCTTATGGAAATTCAAAATTGCAACAAAATAAATCTAAATCAGATTACATCAATTCATTTTCTGACCCTTCATCATTAGACCAGCTATGAATTTCGGAAGTAATCATAAACAACTTGTGTAACTGATATTTAATTTGCAGGAAGTAAACTAATACTAAACCATACACCCATGATTCAATCCCTCACCATCAGTCCAGCTGTGGCTTTCGGAGGCAACTGAAGATGTCATACATGATTTAATATATCTAAATTTGCAGAAAAGAAACTAATACTAAACTACACATTTCATAATGCAGTCCCTCACCATCAGTCCAGCTGTGGCTTTCGGAGGCAACTGAAGATGCTATGAGCAGCTTAATATATCTAAATTTGCAGAAAAGAAACTAATACTAAACTACACATTTTATAATGCAGTCCCTCACCATCAGTCCAGCTGTGGCTTTCGGAGGCAACTGAAGACGTTATGAGCAGCTTAATATATTTAAATTTAACTACTGAATCAGATAAGCAAAACTGAAATGTACAAAGCAAGACTGAAGTTAAACAAAAGCTATGAAAAGCAAACTAGCAGCAGAACAATGTTAGTTCATGTCATTAGTCAAAATTCTATAAAAATGCTATAAAAATGCCCGGGCTGTCTACCTAAAACCTGCACAAGAAAACTGATCAGTGATTAACAATCATAAAAACATGAATGACAGAAATGAAATGGAAACTATGGAAATGTATGAACAGAAATGAAACAACTACAAAATATGAACATATGATGGATTATGATACAATGACTTTTTAAAGAAATGAAATGAGAAATATATACATTAATACACAGAACCTTGGCTGAGCAGGGGCCCTCTACACAGCTTTGGTAACGATCTTCAAACACGAATTAAGTTGAAAAACAGAGTTTTCTCATATTAAAAAGCAGTTCATTACAGGCTGGTAGTATTACGGCTCAAGGCAGCGTAATCACTACAAAGCAAACATAACAGAGTACGCACATCAACTATCAACTAACAATGATCAACTAACTCTACGTGCATATGCAAACGCTCTATATATAACAGCAAACTGTAACTGTTTCCTAAAGTTAATGATGACAGGGAGCACGTAGACCACTACAGCCACGGATATAGGAGTATGGCCGTGTTGGAAAGTGAATCTACGGAAGGTGGATGCTTCAATTCAACTCCAGAACTCTGCACAGATGTCGATTTAACCTCCGCAAGCTTAGAAACGGCCGTATGGATGTTTATTTGCCACGAAACAGAGTCCGGCCGACATGAAACTCCATAGTTGACTTCCACGTGGACGGCTTTGACCGCGGCTTCTTTGGACGAATTTGCTTGAACCAGTAGGACACGAACCATGTCCACGTCATTCCTAGCCTGCCCATGTGGCTCGTTTCCCTTGTAGACACCTGTAGCATATAATTCCACAAAATAGCTGCGGAAAGTTGCAGCAGCTGCGGAAAGTGGCAAGTTTCCGCAGCTGTATGAACAAAATCTAGATCAAATAGAAAACACAAAAACATAATTAAAAACCATGTTAGATACCCTTTTGCACATGATATTGACAATTTTGGAGGTTTAGGTGAGTAAAAAAGGTATGGAAAAGTGCCTCACATGGCGAGGGCTAAGGTTGGCCTCCGGAGATCAAGGTTATGATATCTCTGAAAGAGAAATGCAGAAGGGACGACCGAAGGTCTAAGGTCGCAAATCTTCTCAAGTCATCAGGTTGCAGAGTCGCACTCTCTGTTAAAAGCCCGACGGCGCGACCCAGCGACTAGGTCGCAAGGACGCATAATCTGGGCAGGTCGCAGGTCGCACATCTACCCGGGTCGCGAGGTCGCAAATCCAAGGAGGTCGCGAGGTCGCAAATCCAAGGAGGTCGCAGGTCGCAGATTTGCTTGAGGTCGCAGGTCGCGAATTGCCCGAGGTCGCAAGTCGCAGAGGTCGCCAGGTCGCTCAATCGCATCCCCTACTAAATGCCCGACGGCGCGACCCAACGACCCGGCGACTAAGTCGCAAGGCAGCTCAACAATCGGGAAAGCGAAAAGTTAGGGAGTCCAAAGGGCAAGCTTTGCTCTATAAATGTTTCCTTCGGGAACTTAGAAAGGATCTTTGGTTTGGGACTCGAGCTGAGTATATTGTATTACCAGAGGATTATACATTTAAGCAGTAATACAAGCATTTTGAAAAATCTCTTTGTGGATCTGGTGTTGTCTTATGTATGAGCACTGTTGAGTATTATGTTTTCAGTTTCTGAACATCTTTAGATTAAGGGAACTGTATCTTCAATTCACATCACAGTTGCATAACAGTTTGCTGAGTATGTTAATGGTGGTTGAGTTTATTTCACTTTCTTAACGAACACTGATGGCTTTGTTTATTGGCATTTGTGTTACCATTTAAAACTTTTAGGAAGTGAAAGGCGTTCTTGCCATGAGGAATTGTTTCCTTTTTGGTCATAACAGTTTACAAGTGTGACCCTAATGAAGTGCTGTTAACAACACTTCCTTCGGTCTTCATGCTTTATTATTTCCTCTTGCTACTCATAGTGTCGCATGTACATTTAATGCATCAATCATATGTCTTGTATTAGTTGATTAGGTGTGTATCCACTGTTTTATAGAGTTTAAGCGAGACCCTAAGCAAAGGAGAAATCAGTGGTAGCCGGACCCACACCCCGAACGGGATCCTTAGTCCAAACGGTTCAAGGTCTAATTGGGACCTTTTACCGGGGAGATCCCCTGCTGTTGGCTGGACAGATTTTCCCGTCAACAGGCTGCTAGATACCCTTGGTATCTATTCGACTTCTTTCTTTCACAGAATGTCCCCCCTTGGGGCAATATGTCTCTCGGCATCTTTGAGAGTGTCCCTGAGCCATGAGGGTCTTCTCTTATTTGAAGGAGGTATATCAATAGGATCCATAGGTCCTTCAAAATCGAGCATCGGTGCTTCTTCATCTTCTTTGTCTTCCTTGGAGCTAGGAAGATTTCTCACTTTCTTGAGGGCAGCGTCTTCATCGAAGGTGACATGGTGGCATATCTCCACTTCCCTTTGACCAGGCACATAGATTATATATGCCTTTGAAGTTTCATTGTAACCCACAAACATTCCCTTCTTTCCAAAAGCATCCAACTTGCTTCTCTTTTCTTTCGGCACATGAAAGTAAACAGGACAACCAAAAACTCTAAAATGAGAAACATAAGGTTTCTTACCAAAGAAGACTTCTTCGGGAGTCTTGGAGTCCAGAGCGGAATGTGGGCATCTATTTTGAACGTACACAGCAGTGTTCGCAGCTTCTCCCCATAGAAACTTCGGAAGACCTTGGTCATAAGCATGGCGCGGGCAGCTTCCTAAATGGTCCTGTTCTTTCTTTCAGCAACACCATTTTGCTCAGGAGTATACACAGTTGTGGTCTCCCTCTTAATGCCAGCTTCACTGCAAAAGTCATTGAACTCATTTGACTCATGCTCGATCCCATTGTCGGTCCTCAAAACTTTGATTCTCTTCTCAGTTTGATTTTCCACCAAGGCCTTGAAGGTACAAAATCATTTGAATGTTTCATCCTTCTTCTTCAAGAAATATATCCAGGTCTTGCGGGATAAGTCATTTGTAAAAGTCATGTAATAGGAACATCCTCCAAGGATGTCACAGGAAGCATACCAAATAAATCAGAATGTATCAACTGCAAGATATTAGTTGTCTTTGTGACACTAGAGGGGAATGGTCCCCTTGTATGCTTCCCTTCGGCACAACCCTGACATATACCTTCATGATCATCTTTAAATTTGGGCATCCCTGTCACCACCTTCCTTGCTTCGGGAAGGGCTTTGAAATGAAGGTGTGCAAACTTCTAGTGCCATAACTATGTTTGAAGAGTTCTATCACATGACATAGCCCCCAATGGACTTCCTCCAACCTAGTAGAGTGTATCAACTCTAAAACCAATAGTAAGAGCTTCCTTGAATTTCTTCTTCCAAATACGTACCTTTCCATCAACGAATGCCACCTTAAACCCTTTGTCTTCCATTGCCGAAATAGACACGAGGTTCTTCTTCAAATCAGGTACATACAACACATCTTGTAATCGAAGGACTTGACCTTGAGATAGATGAAGGATCACAGTCCCTGTCCCTTTCACGGGATAAGTGGCATTATCTCCAAGGATAATTTTTAGATTTGCATCCTTCTTAATCAAATAAGAGAGGGCTTTTTTATAACCAGTGAGGTGCCTCGAAGCACCACTATCAATCAGCCAAACATCCAGGGTGTCGGGAGGAGATGCACCAGAGAGGGCAGATACAAGAATAAATTCATTTCTCTTATTATCAACAACATTAGACTCATTGTACTTGGAATTTCTTGACCTCTTGAAAGGTTGCCAATTTCCACTATGATCAGAGGGAGCCTTCCTTTTTCCTTTGAACCTGTTGTTCCTTTGATTGCCATCCCCCCTGGAGTTGTTGTTGTCATCATCCCTGGCAGAGACCCTTCTATTAGGGCACTCTCTTGCATAGTGACCAAACTTGTTACAAGTGTAACATCTTCCCTTCCTTCCTTTGGGCCCCGCTCTTCCATGGTTTTGATTTCTCGGACCACCATTCTTCCTCTTCTTTGCATGAGCGGTGAAGGCAATAGGGTCACCTCCATTTCCATTAGAGGGATGATCTCTCTCCATCATTCTTGTCTCCTCTTGAGTGCATCTCGTCAATATTTCATTAAAATCAGATTGAATACATACCAATCACGGGGGAGACCTCCAAGATCAATGAGAACCATCTCTCGATCAAATATTTCTTCTCCAATAGCTAGGAGATTGTTCCTGATTTCAGTGAACCTCATAAAATAGGATTGAATGGATTCATCCTTGCCCTTCTTGACATTCTTCAATTGATTCTTGAAGAAAAGAACTTGATTAGCATTGCTAGCCCTGAACATGCTAACCAGCTTATCATACATCTCTTTAGATGTGCTCAGCTCAGAAATGTAAGCAAGCAAGTGCTTATGAATAGAATCCCGGATAATCATCCTTGCTTTGATTTCCCCTTTTCTATACTTCGTCTTTGTGGCAGTAGGTGCATTTGATGGAGGCTCTTGAATCTTCCCCTGCACATAGTCCATGACATCTTGATCTTTTAATGCCAAATCCAAGAACATCTTCCATACATGATAATCAGACTTATCAGTCAATTTATCATCAGACTTAAAACCCTTATAGGTTGAGGAGGCTATTGGTCCTTGATAGGATTTTTTCTTCGATGATTGCTTTTCACACTAACTTGGGCTTTGTCTTCACCTTAGCTCTGATACCATGTTAAATTTAGATAGACATGGAATGTTCTATGCTTAATGCAATTTTACTTCAATCTTTCTTAGGCCCGATTCAATTTAGCAATCACATAAACATGAAAGTAAAATGTTGATAGAACACAATAATATATCAACAAAAGACAAGCCAATAATATAGATCAGATTTTACAATTCTTCTTGTCCAGCGAAGATATAGGATAGTGTGTGTTATGGCAATCAACAGGATGCATCAACCAGCAAAGTCTTTCTCAACATCAAATCAACCAACCCTCCAAGTGTCACACAAACAACCCTCAAAGACAGCTCATCAAAAGTCAACGTTGGTCAACAGAAAGTCAGCGCATAAAAGTCAACGCAGAAAGTCAACGCTGCAGATTTAGGGCTTCGATCAAAGTGCTCCTTTTTCCTCGATTTTTGTGCCCAGCAATACAGCCTTCAAAAATCGGTTTTTCTGCAAAGTTTGGAGGTCAAAACATCAAGGGTTGACCATGGTCAACGCACAGCAAACAACCCTAAAACCAATCCGCAGATTTACCCATCTTCAGCTCCGCACGTGTGAAGGAAAGACGCCTCCAAAGGCTAATCGAACCAATCAGATCACAAGCGAGAATGTGTGATGAGTTGATGAGCAAATGATCTCCAAGTCTTTCCAATGTATATCCATCAGTAAGGTGTGTGACAGATCTATTAGGCTTGTGAGCCTACATTACAAATCTGGCCGACCTTGCACATGTGTGGAAAATAAAATCAAAATATATGTTCTGCTCATCCAAATAAGATGATCTTTAGATCAATCTTGCACCTCTCCGAAAGAGGAATCCAACAAAAATACAATCATCATCATATGAGCAGTGCAACATGGAGTTTGGACCTAGTTGCCCAAAATTAACAGTTACACTGAGGCCTTTGACTAAGATCTTGATTGGTTCGTTGACTGTTATCTTGATTGAATTTCAGCCCTCTATTCTGAGCCACCACAGGCCGAAATTCGGCCCTCTTTTGCAGACTGTGTTTTTTACCAACATTGATTTTTGTCTCTCCTTTGACTGGATTTGACTTGCATTTATTGAGGTTAGAAAGTTTGGAGTCTTATTGGAATATTCCTATGTTGCATGTGTTTTTGTAACGTGGAAACGTTGGGAACTTGGGTATGGGTATTCGGAACAACTACAGGTTTCCCCTAAATTTATAGGAAACGCTAATCAAGAGCAGTAATATTATATAATAAGAAATTTAAAAATATAAAAATATAAAATATTTTTTTAATTATATAATTTATATAATAATCAAAATTAATATTGAATCAAAATATTCAAATATTAAAATCAATTTAAAATTTTAATTCATGATATGAATATCAAATTCAAAACTGGAAATTTGAAAATGTAAATGATTCAAGGGACACTTTTGAATTTAAGAAACATAGTGGAAATCAAAGAACTCATCATATTAATATGCATATTGCTAGCATGCCCAATGTAGTACATAGTCAAAAAAAATATCCATATTAATATCCATCTTGCTAGTCCCTGATGCTAGAACTTTACATAGTATCATACTATGATACTAGATAGTAGTGACGATTATGTAGAAGATGTTTATGATACAATATAGTTGAGAAAGTGGTGAAAGTTATGATGACCCTCTTTTAGGCTTCTCATTCATTGATAGTAATCTAAAATATTTGTTTGTTTGTCATTTCTCAGCAGTATCCTATTATATCTGGCTTTTTCTAAAGTCATACGCATTTCCTCTTTTCACTACAACTTACTGCAACATTGATATGACTAGTAGAAATAAAGGAATAGTGCTTTAAGTTTTAACTACTAGTAAAAGCAGCCATGACTAACTCTAATGCCCTGCAGGTATGTTGGGCGGTATGTAATTTCCCTCTATATGAAATTACATTTCTCTCTGTTACTGTTAAAATTTCCAATCTATAAATAACTCTTTGCTAAAAGTCATAATTATAAAATAAAACAATAGAACGGCTTATGCTACCCAGCAATACAATATTTACAAGTTTTTGAAGATTGTTGTTTCGTCTACAACCACTGTATCTGTTAGACATCAAATTGGAAACCAAATGAATTGTACATTAATGATTGATCTCAATGAATGATGTGCAATGTGTACATATAAATACATAAAGAAATTGTTGATTCATGCAAAAATGCATCTCAGCCAAGAGTTGAATGTCTCTCAAAAATGGTTTTTAAGGATGACCACAAACCAATGTGGGAGAACTCAAGGTCTCAACCAACACCAACTCTGGAACCTTCATATCAATTCTCGGAACGATAAAAAATGTGGTTTTAAGGTGACCATTAACTCTGGAAGTATCAATGTAGTTCCTCGAATAATTATGAATCTTGAAGTGCTCGTTCACAAACAACTCATTCAGCAAAAACTTAAGTCTCTCTAGCTCTAACTGGTACAAGTTGTGGCTCAGACTATGGATCTCTGACTCAAGCTCGATTGACAAATATTTGAACCTATAGCAGACTATCAACAATTCCCCCCTTGTCAGATACAGGGTGAGAAGATGAAGTATTCTTCATCACTGCAAGGCTAGTCAACACTCTCAAACATATCCTGTGGTATGACTTGTAAATCTTCCTGGCTATTTTCGACCAATCCCAAGAAGCAATCCATTTGAAGTTTAGTTTCTCTCTTGTAGTAGTTTTCTTTCTGGAACATCTGTTTGAATGGTCATTGCACTTTCCACAATGCTCACACGGGTGAAGATCAAAACACTGATCTTTCACATGTCCAACTCTATTACACTGTTGACATCGATCAATTTAGTTTAGAACAACACCATCCAAAAATCTAACATTACAAAATTGTATAGGTTTAGAAAAATTAGGAAAAGATACATCTAGGACATCCTTGTTATATCCCAAACCAGTTTTGTGTTTGCTATGCGTAATTTCTTCCCACTGTCTTATAAAGGCTTTGGGAACGACAAACTTCACATCTGTATGCAGATGACTCTTGCATACCCTTGCCTGAACATGACTTTCTGTTGCATCCAAATTTGCTTCTGAAGTGGTTGCATTACTCTTCGAGTGCTATTTGAAATTAGGATCATCTTGTTGTACTTGAGACTCAATCTGGAGAAATTCAACTGTCTCCAATGCATCATGTAAACGGACTTTAATATCAACAAGACTTACTTTGCTGATATTTACAATTTTATCAGCAGTGGAACTAATGAGATTGCTTAAAATTTCTAATACATTTTTATTTGAGCCATTTTTGTCAATCTCGTGTATTGGGTTCGGCTGAAAATGTACCCGTTTTACAATGTAAAATGAAAACAAAAATTCACCAAATAACAAAAAGTGACATGCTCAAATAAGTGGAATTGTTGTAATCAAAATGTGCTCTTCTTGTTGCCCAACCAATGTAGCCAGTATCACAACCTCCAAAATTAACTTCCTTTTTGTTATGTAAAAATAGATTATCAAGAACAAGGATTTGAACTTGTGACCTTTAATATACCATGTAACTATATAAGTTTTCCTAACCACAATGTTTTCTTTACAAGTTCAGTTTCATCATGCATTTATGCATCCCAAATACTCTAATTCTTTGGCCATAAATAGTCAAACCATTTCTTCTGAGCAGTCATTCAACTTCAAAGTCACAAAACCATCTCTTCTAAGCAGCCATTTAACTTCAAAGTCACAAAACCATTTCTTCTGAGCAGTCATTCAACTTCAGAGTCACAAAACATATTGACCATTCTTTATTTAAAAAACTCCCTTAATAGCAAGAAAACTCAACTATTCTGCAAACTTTAAATTTATCCAATTTTTTTAGTGTCAATTCTCTACCAATTTTAACACACCACGTCTAGTTGGACTGCGTATTCAACAATGTATATGAAGGGTAATATATTTCACCAATTCAGGGTTCTTTTAAGATGCACTTCACATTCAACCATTTTCCACTTAAATTCCACTCAAGCTTGAAATTTTCGTACTTAATTCTTTCACGAGGAACATTTATTTTTCTTATTGCACTTCATGAACTTTAATGTTTTGTCACCAAACATTATATGCGGTATCCAAACATTATATGCGGTATCCAATCAACCACCAGTAAATGAACAAATTTTATAAACTTTTACTCTTGCTTGATTGTTTAATAACCTTGTTTGTTTTCAATGATAACAGAACAACAATATTACATAATTTTTAACTCTTTAATTTTCATACCTCGATGCTCCATATATAGCCATCAAGTTTGAATTTCGATGAACCTTGAAGTAATAATAAAAATCAAAGAATATATTTCTTTGATCTAAAATTCTTGAAAATACTTCACATAAAATTTTAAAATTCAAAATTCAGTGAATTCTCTTTTACCATTTTCACTCTTTAATAAATCTTTGCCACATTTTCATCACCAATTCCAACATCACCAATTCCAACATGCCAAATATCTTTAAAATATTCTTTTAACCTCCAATGTCCAAAACATTTTATTAAAAAAAATCTTTCTTGAAAGGGTCTTCCCACTCTTGGACTGCACTTTCTTTATCGCAATGCCACACTTGGACTGCACTTTCTTTATCGCAATGCCACACTTCTTTTTTAATTGAAGATTAATAAAAATTTCATGGGATTAAAATTAGAATTCATACATTTTCTTTATACTACACTATTATTTTTCCATTAAAGACTTTTTCAGGTAACTGGTTCTTATTACTTCAACATAGATTCCACTTGTCTATTTCTCCTTTTAATTCAAAAATGCACCAAGTTCTCGGGACGTTATCAGTCATCTATCTTTTTCACAATGCCATAGAAGGATTGCTCGAAAGGAGTTCAAAGTATGTGAAAAGAGGGGTGCCCATGCAGGCCACAAAACAAGTGGTTCGACAAAATCAACAAAATGGATAAACAATAAATTGGAAACCAAATCGACTGTATATTAATGAATGATGTGCAATGTGTAGATATAAATACGTTGATTCAGTTTTCGGGTCTTCTTGCAGTCTAATAACAACTCAGCATAACACAAACATAATCCCATAATTGGCTTTCTAACAGTTTCCGTGGTTGTAGCGCGACGATTAGGAACACGTGCATTCACAGTTACGCACATATGTGATATTCTTCCATATTTTTAAAATATAAGGGAAACCCCCAATAAAACTATATTGCGAACTCAGAAAAAATTAAATGCGATTTGTACCTGAAATTTATCAAGAGGGAAGTCATAGAGCGAAGCCAAATGTCTCGCCGTAATGTTAAAGCTGCTATTCTCTCTGACTTTAGCACAGAGCTCTTCCACTCGTTCCCACCTCTCTTTCCCGACCTCTCGAGTTCGAACGCGGGGGTCTTCAAAATTATCACCTTCGGCACCGTTGATTTCTTTATCAGATAAATCATCCTCCTCAACATCATCGTCGTCGTCGTCATAGAATGCTTCGACCTCCTCGTATTCTTCTGCAGCAAAATCATCGTCGTCTTCGTCATCGGCTGAATCTTGCTGATGTGAAATTAATCTGTCCGAGTTTTCCAGAACACGAATCCCGCCGCTGTTCGTCCATCCAGATGTGGCGGCCTCTGAATCTTTGCTGTGCAGATTAAAGCCGAATTTGCAGTAGTGGATGAGAAAATCGTTGGCCTGGAATAAACTCGGGCAGATGGAAAGCTTATTTGGTGTGGACCTGTGATGAAGATGATATAGAACTCCAAATGCAAGAGCCACCATTGCTATGGAGTGTTTTCGTGGAGGAATTTAGTTCGAGCGAGACTGACGGATTTTGGCGGCTTTTCTAATGGTTGAAAATGAATTCACAGCCCCAGAAAATTATATATATTTGCATTATCCGAGCATTTTATTTGTGGAATAAAAAATAAAATTCAAATTCCTATCATTTATTTTATAATTAATATTTAATAATGGTAAATGTTATTATTTTAAAATTGATATTTAATAATGGTAAATATTATTATTTTAAAATTGATATTTATTCATGGCTACAGTGTATGTGTTATTTTATTTGTGTTTTAATTAAATGTGATTTGTATGAATAAATTAGTTTTTGTATTATTTTGATATTTATTTTATTTTTGGTAAGTGAATTGTAAATTTTATTGAGATGGTGTTTTTTTAATAAGAAATTCTGGTTTTTCCTTTTTGTGATAAGATTTTAAATTTTTTACTAATAAAACTAGCTTAATGTTGAGGGCAATCTTCTTTTCACGTTATTAGGAAACTTTGGTAGGGCGAGAAATTGAAACTTAAAACATTAGCCCAAAAGCATATGTAATTAAGATGATTAATAATTTATTAAATAGAATATTGTTTGGAGGTTAGTTGTAGATACCTTTGCTCTTTATTTTTGTGTTGCTCTCGATATTCATACTTGCAATTAACACAAATGGAAAACAATGAAATGAAGAAGAATAAAAGCCTACATGTATTTATAATGTTAGTTCAATCAAATCTCAATGCATAAAATGAAAAATAACCATATATAACAATGAAATAAGAATGAGAAGATGAGTTTAAAATGAAAAATAACCATATATAACAATGAAATAAGAATGAGAAGATTAGTTTCTTTATTGGTTATAAGTAGCAATGATATAAACACATATACTTGCTCTTTGCCACATGCATGCAGGGAACCATACTTCGGATTCCTTCTGCCTAGGCCACTGAAGGTCTCGTCATCCAGTCTTTTGCTTTGAAAAGTGATGGAGGATCAATCATGATATAATGGAGATATGAGGAAGACAAATAAATTATGGTTCCCTAATGAAGGGAAATTCTTAAAAGCAGAAGGAGACAAATTTGGATCATAAGGAATTTTGTCAGAGTCGCGCTACCATAAATGGCTTTTCCTATACTAAAAACATTATTTTACCATAAATTGGTTGGGGTGGCAGTGGCATGACATGCAATAAGTTGCTTCTCTTTATGCAACCAAATCACAAAACAAAAGAAAATATAGATCAACAACTTGAAAATAAGTCTCTTTAGGGGGGCAACCTCCTTTACATCAAATAAATGAACAATTTTTGGATGATACAAATGACAAGGCACCCTTTGTATCTATAAGAATCTATAGGGTCACAATATAATTAGTGTCTATATAACAATTATAATGTAAGGGCACAATAATAACAATATTGGGCTCTTATGGGGCACAACAATAACAATATGGGGGCTACACTAGTATTATAGGGACCTAACATGCCCCTCTTCTTCAAAAAAATGTTGTCCTCAACGCTTGAGTAGTTCTAGATGCTTTTGTATAAAATGTTCATCCTCCCATGTGGAATATTCCACGGGTAAGTTCTTCCACTTAATGAGATATTCTGAAATTGATCAATTTCGTAGCTACAAGATTCTTATTTCTATGATTACTTCAAACTCTAATTTGATTTCTCCTTCCTCATCAAGTTTTGGAAATATAGTGTGAACTGGAAGCTTGTCACCTATGACATGCTTCAAACATGAAACATGGAAAACATGGTGTATTCGTGAATATGCAGGTAGCTCCAATTTGTATGCCATAGTACCAATATTTTGTAATACCTTATTAGGGACATCGTATTTGGGTGATAATTTATTATCCTTCTTAGCTTGCTTGAGTGACATTTTATTATATGGTTGTAGCCATAAAAATACCCAATCGCCCACATCAAAACTTATTTCGCTGTGACCTTGATATGCTTGTTGTTTCGTTCAATTCTACGCTAGATTCAACTTATCCTTTAAGAGCTAGAGAACTTGTTGTTGATACTCGATTTGATCTTCCACTGCTTGAACCTTAGCACTGTCTCTTAGAGATAATGTGATGGACGGTGGATGATATATGTAAAGTGCCATAAACAGGGTCATTTTTTGTTGTGTTATGGAAGGAAGTGTTATACCACCATTCAACTATAGGTAACCACTTGACCCATAGTTTTTGTTTATAAAATACAAAGCAATGAAGATATCCTTCCAAACGTGTATTCACTATCTTAGTTTGCCCATCAGATTGAGGATGATAAGATGATTTGTGAGCCAATTGAGTACCAAGACAATAAAATAGTTTTGTTCAAAAATTTCCAGTGAAAGTGGGATTTTTGTCCCTTACAATAATCTAAGGATTTCCATGTAACTTCTGAACTACTTCCACAAATGCAGTAGTGAGTATACTGGATTTGAAAGGATGAGATAGAGCAAAAAAATGTGCATACTTGGTAATTATATCAACTACCACCATGACGACACTCTTTCCTTCAGACTTGGGTATACCTGTGATAAATCCCATTGAGACCTCCTCCCAACATTGACTTGGAATGGCTAATGGTTGTGAAAGACCTGGAGTTTTGATTTTCTCGACTTTATTTTGTTGGAAAACCAAACATTTGGCCACAAACTTCTGAACATCAGATTTAAGACCATCCCAAAAAAATTGTTCTTGACCATGTGGTAATTTTTTAAAAATCCTAAGTGCCCTCCTATAGGAGAGGTGTGCAATTCCAAAAGAACTTTTCTTTGAGTTTGGAATTCTTACATAGATATAAGCGATCCTTGTACCATAGTGAATCTTTTTTCTAGATAAAAGTATCAGATGCACTGGCATCTTGTTGCAAATTTTTAATGAGTGACCACAATTGTTTGTCATTCTTCCATTCATCCCTTGCTTCATTTATCCAATTAGGGTGGATAATAGAAATGGCACAAAGCAATGCTTCCATATCCTCATCCTTTCTTGAGAGTGCATCTACAAAACATTTTGCGTCCCTTCCTTATAAATGATTTCAAAGTCATAACCTGAAATCTTTGCGACCCATTTTTGCTACTCTTCTAACTATAATATTTGTTCCAAGACGTATTTAAGACTATCATGATTTGTTTTTACCTTGAAGTGTCTTCCAAATAGGTAAGGGCGCCATTGCTTCAGGGCGTGTAGATTTGCCAACATTTCCTTCTAATAAATGGGTTTTTGTAAATTCTTTCCTTTGATTGGATGACTTTCAAAGGCAATGGGTATTCCTTCTTGCATTAAAACAACACCAATTACATTTCTCGAGACATCATATTCCACAACAAAGGTTTTTGTGAAGTTTGTTGTAGCTAAGACTACAGCTCGACACATTGCCTCTTTAAGATAGATCATGATTTGTTCCAAGACGTATTTAAGACTAGAATGATTTGTTTTTACCTTGAAGTGTCTTCCAATTAGGTAAGGGCGACATTACTTCAAGGCGTGTAGATTTTCCAACGTTTCCTTCTAATAAATGGGTTTTTGTAAGTTCTTTCCTTTTATTAGATGGCTTTCAAAGGCAGTGGGTCTTCCTTCTTGCATTAAAACAACACCAATTCCATTTCTCGAGGCATTACAATCCACAATAAAGGTTTTTGTGAAGTCTGGTGTAGCTAAGACCATTGCTCGACACATTGCCTCTTTTGGCGTCCAATAAAATGTATCTTTCTTCAGTAATGGTGTTAGAGGTGTTGTTATTTTCCATAATTCTTAACAAACTTGCAATAATACCTTGTCAACCCGAGAAATCCTTGAATATGCCTTAAAGTTGTGGGGATTTTCCATTCCTTGATGGTTTTAATTTCGTTAGGGTCTACCTTAACACCCTTGTGAGATACAATATGACCCAAATATTCCACCTCATATACCCCAAAAAAACATTTGAAGTTTTTTGCATACAATTGTTTCATTTCCAATAGTTTGAGCACCCCGTCAACATGTTGAACATGATCCTTCCAAGACTTGTTGTAGATTAGTATATCATCAAACAATATTAACAAGGGTTTTAAAATGGAATTCATCAAGCCTTGAAATGTAGAAGGTACATTAGTAAGGCCAAAAGGCATGACTAAAAATTCATAATGATCTTCATGAGTTTTGAATGTTGTTTTCAGAATGTCTTCAGTTTTAATTAATTTGATGATATCCTGAACGAAGGTCCAACTTGGTGAAGTAAATTGCTTCATGTAATTCACCCAATAATTCATCAATGACAGGAATAGGAAATTTATCTTTAATAGTGAGCTTGTTGAGCTCCCTATAATCCTAACATGTATGCCATGATACATCCTTCTTGTGTACCAATACTACTAGAGCAGAGAAATAACTTTGGCTAGGTTGAATTATACCAACCTCTATAATTTTTTCAACCATACATTCAATTTCACTCTCTTTGGAATAGGGATATTTGTAAGGTCTGATGTTTGGAAGAACAGTTCCTCGAATCAAGTGAATAGCATGATCATGATCACGAATACATGGGAGACCCTTGGGAGTATCAAATACCTTGGAATGATTGTCAAAGACTCTTTGGAGATCTGGAGAAATGGGAGACTTAGATGTTTGAACATCCAGTGAGCATAATTTTCCAATTACACCCCATTATTCAAAAGATTTGTCATGGCATTAGAGCTTATTATTTTACTAGGTTTCCTAGCGATACCCCTTAATTCAATTTCCCTTCTTTCGCAACAAAAAAATTCAAAAAAAGTTATTGAAAATTAAAAGCTACCATCCCCAAAGATTGTAACCATTGCACTCCTAGTACAACATCAATACCACCCATTGGAATGGAAATCATTGGATTATTCAATACATATTCCCCAATGGTTAGATTTATATTATGTAATTTCCCTAAGAAATTTATAGTTCCTCCATTTACAACCATCACTTGATACTCTGGTGTTGGGTATAAAAAGAAATTCAAATCCTTGGTTACCTTACAATGAATGAAATTATCGGCACTACCCGAATCAACCAATATTATTACTTTTTTGTTCTTGATATATACTTCTATATTAAGAGTTTGAGGAAAGATAATTCCCTCTAATGCATTATAAGATATGGTTGGATTCATTTCTTCTTTTTCAGCCCCTAGTGTATATATTCTTATTTTGATGTTTCTTGTTCCTTTTCCGCCTCCTCTTCGTAATCTATGTAAAATAATTTTTTCTCAACAAATTTATGACCTTTAGTGTATTTGCAATCACAACTATAACAAAGCCCTTTTTCTCTTTTTTCCTCCAGTTGTTGTGGTGTCAACCTTGTAGGTTGTGGAAGGCTAGGAGCAACAACACTTCCATCTTTATAGTTGTGAATAATAGACCTCTTTGTTGCTATAAATTTGCTTTCAACTTTTCTTTCCACCCTAAATGCATTCTCCAATGACTTAGATCCCCAAAGGTGAACCTCATGTTGGATATTATCCTTTAAAGTCCCTATGAATCCCCAAAGGTGAACCTCATGTTGGATATTATCCTTTAAATTCCCTATAAATACATCAATCATATGATCCTCGGGAATATCAGTTACCTTGATATGCAATCTCTGGAAGTCCTCAATGTGCTTTGCCATTGAACACTTTTGTTTGAGATTTATAAATTGGATAAAGAAGGTGTTGCTCTTTGTATCCTCATAATGTGATATCAACTATTCTATAAAAATTGACCATGTTAGAAGTGATTTACGAGAAAAAATCCATCCATACCACACAAACTGATTGGGTTCTAAATATAAAGTTGCAATGCGTATCTTTTGTGTGTTTTGCACATCATGTAGATCAAATAATTACTCCATTTGTAGTATCCATGTTATCGGATCCTTGCCATAAAACTTCCCCATGTCGATCTTTGGAATGTGGTTATTATTAAACCCAACGTTGAAGTCTCTAAAATGATAATTCATATTTTTTTTTTCTCATCATGATTTTCATGGATTACCTTGTCACTTGTAGGAAGTCTTTCTTGCAACAACTTTTTCAATCCTTCAAAATTAACATTCACTGCGTCCAAGTCTACTTTTAAACCATCCGTATTTACATTTGTCATTGCTTCCAATTAATTTTTGGTTTCCCTTTGCGAGAGTGAAATGTGTTGCACTTGGTCTCGTAATTTTGATATATCATGTTGCATTTATTCCTCGTATTCATGCGTCATAGTAGAGCTTTTTGGTTTCTTACTGGAGTATCCATTTTCTTGTTGCAAAGGCATATTGGAACCAAATAATGATATCTATCCTTTAATATTCCCTTTGAATCACTTCAGACTGATTTTTCAAACAAAACTTTTGCAAATTAAAAATAAAAATAAAAATATACACACCCTTTTTCCTGCTTTTTAAAGCTTGATATTGAAACTCTTGTATCTCTATAATTTTCCATCCCAAAGTTTAAAATTTTGTCATGTGGTAGCCGTTTGTTTCCTCTTTCCAACACTTCCATTTAGACTAAGATTGGATTTAAAAAAAATAAAGTTAGGCCAAATCTCCCAAGATGACATGCTCATGGGCTGATTCATCATAGAGAACTTGTACGGACTGCCACGTGTTATTGTTTTAGCCTTTGGAACTGAAAATGGTACCCAATAAACTAAATTTTGTGCAATTTCAGCAATGTTTTACAAAATTCAATTTGGATGCCCAAAATTAAATTTATGATGATTTTCCCTAGGTCACTTGTTTGAGACTCAATTCCGAAGCATGCAAAAACCCTAACTTCTTCATACCATATCTCAAAAATCATAACGAAAAAAGAATTCAAATTTTTACATGAAGTTCACCAAGATTGCAGATCCACGTGGTCGAAATTTCAGCTTCTGAAGCCTCGTAGAAAAAAAGGTATAGTGAAAATTCCAATATGACCTATTTGAAGCAGTGAAACCCTAGAATCTAAAGCTCTCATACCAAATGTTATGCAACCAATTCACAAAACAAAATAAAAGATAGATCAAAGACTTGAAAATAAGATTCATCGAGGGGGAAACCTCCTTCACATCAAATAAATGAACAATTCTTGGATGATACAAGTGACAAGGTATCCTTTGTATATAAAGGAGTTTAAAGGGCCACAATATAATTAGGGCCTACATAACAATAATTATGTAAGGGCACAATAATAACAACAGTGGGATTTTATGGGGCACAACAATAACAACATGGGGGCTGCATGGGATACAAAAATAACAATATGGGGGTTACACTAGTATTATAGGGACCTAAAACTTATGGTTTAATATATAAACCCCATCAAAAAATGTGGGGAAATGTGCACATCTATATTTTTTGGTGCATGTTGTAGGCATGCACGAGTTGTTTTTAGGAAGCTCATGTATATATGTGACTTGCTTTGATGATAGTCACAAACATACACAGGATTTCGGAATAAAAAGTGCATATGGATTTTTAAAAAGTAATTTTTAATAAATTTGTAGGCAACATCAAGTCTACCATTTGGAGTAAGGGTAATAAATAGGCCAATACTACATCTCAAGGCAAGGTGTGACAAAACATGCTACAATAGATGCTCCCTATTACAATAGTTCATAAAGGTGGTTGATGGTCAATATGAATTATACATAACCAAGAGGACATTGTTGGAGGAGCTAGGAGGATTTCACCAGCTAGTGGATCAAACAATATTTGTGAAAGAAAATAAGAAAGACAACTCATCTCCCAAGGTGGGCATACCCATGCTCAAAGAAATGAAAACATGGTTGCTAAGTCAAGTACACTATGGATCCACATACATGTATATATGAAGTGACAATCATGGCCATGAAGAAATACACATTGGAGCCATGTCAAAAAGATCATGACCATGAACAATACACAACAGAGTTATGTCTCAATATATAAACTTGGAGGAAATATGGAGCATACTTAAGTGAGCAAATGATCCTCTAAATAAGTACCAATATCATGTATAAAGGAGTGTTACTACCCAACAACTTGAGTGCCAACACATAAGATGCCACTAAACTAAGAAGTAGCATGACAAGACTAATGTCACTATCAAGAACTGAAGTGACTCACAAACGAACAAGGATGTTGACACAACCTAAGGTCTCAAAAATTAACCTCCAAAGGTACATTCCAACACAATGGAAATATATGAGATAAAGTTTACCACGTGACAAATTTCTTGATTACTAATAGATTAATGTATACCATCAACAAACATGAGACTACCCACCAATAGTGATAATGGGCATTAAGGTACCTAGTAAAATCAAAGAAGTGTGAATAGAGGTGTTGAAGTCGAACACTTAAAAGAATCTATTAAGAAGTGGAAAGGGATGTATTCTCATTGTCAATAACAAGGTAATTTTCCATTGATTATTGCAAACCCCAAGGTACTAAGAAAAGA
The DNA here is from genome assembly GCA_034641835.2 of Pinus albicaulis. Classification (NCBI taxonomy): domain Eukaryota; kingdom Viridiplantae; phylum Streptophyta; class Pinopsida; order Pinales; family Pinaceae; genus Pinus; species Pinus albicaulis. The sequence continues at coordinate 785,008,765 of CM076575.1, read as the reverse complement.
CTTTAGACCTTATTCCAAAATCAATCAGTTGGAGTAAATGGGGATGGATTTGATGGAAGGAATGCATTGGGGAAATCCCCACTAGTCAACATGAATGTAACTAGGAGGACCAATATTTTGGAAGAACTCAAAAAAAATAATGAGCAGATCATTAATATGTATGTACCTTGCATATACTAGATGGAATAACACAATAAGAAACCTTATGAATAATAACCAATAATAAGAGTTGCTGATAATGGCAATGAATCCACCAATAGGGTCAAATGCAAATAAAGGTGTTGCATGAACCCCAATGTGTAATAATGTGAATTGACATCAAACACAAGGGAAACCACTTAGCCAAAGAACAATGATGAAAATCAATGTTGGGCGCAAGGTCACTCATCAATGATATAAATAGGGCCAAGGTGTTACTCTAGGCATACTCTCCTAGCAATTTGTGGAAGTCGATAAGAACATACTTGTCAACATGAAGTCAATGGGGACCTACCATAATAACAAGAGTATATGGCTAAGATCATGTTGATGTTAAAAGTGGCGCGACGACTGATAATGGTTGACATAATGATTCAAGAGACAATGCATAATGGTAGACATACAACTAACTTGCCTTGAATATAAGTATGAAATATTTTGTGACAACAACGTAGACTCAACAATGAAAAATGTATAATTTTGAGACACAATAGGCATCAATAGACTCTCTATATTATTGGAAGATAAACCAACTAGAGGAGTAAAAGGATTCAAAAAAGAAGGTTTCATTCCCAAAAGGCCATGCTAACCATCATGATGATGATAAGACTCATAACTTGGTGTTTTCTTCAAGGGTGATATGATTTACACTGTTGCATAATGGTCGACATACAGTTGTCTTCCCTTGAATATAAGCATGACAAATTTTGTGAATTGGTAGCATAGACTCAAGAAAGAATAATGTATAAGTTTGTGGCAAAAGAGGCATCAATAAAATCTCCACATGATTGAAGAGAAACCAACTAGATTAATAAAAAGACTCAAAAAAAATGTTTGATTCCCAAAAGGTCATGCTAACTATATTGATGATGATAAGACTCATAAGTTGGTGCTTTGTTAAAGGGCGATATGTCAGACATTGTTTCCACATATAGACAAAGAAACTTTCTTCTTATCCCCTATTTCTCAAATATTTGATTCTTTTATATATTTTGTCTTTTTCATATCATATAAATCTCGCAAAAGAATAAAACGATGCTTTGATACAAATGATGGAATGAGTGTTAGGAACAAGAAAACTAGCTCCAGTGCTTGGAACATCTCTATGCTCAACACAAGGGAATTATTCAGGATATGGACACTAAAGGAATAAGGGTGTTAAGTGGCAAAGTCAAAAAATGAAAGCCTTTAACTTTTAGGGAGAATGCATATACATGTGGCTCAAAAAAAGAGAGTAAGATAGAGTTGGTATTAAGTTCCAAAAGTGCAAGTGATAAATATGCAATGCAATAATACAAATAAACCATTTGGGAGCTTATAGGGTATAAATCATAATAAGAGTGAGGAATAAGTATGCAACTTCAATGGAAATTCATGACATAACTAAAAAGGAATCATGATCCTAAGAAGAAAACTTCAACATGGGTGCCAACTGACAACAAGGCACTATCTAGAACACCCATAACACTTTTAAATAGAAATAAGGTTTCGCATCACACTTTGGTGGGGTCAATCCTAAGGCCAAAATGGAATAGGAAACTAATAATGCACAATGAAAGATGGTGAACCTAGCCAATATGTTAGTTTCAAGATCCAATACTTCTCATAAAAAATCAACTAAGAAATACCCAAAGAAGATGTATTTGAAGTCCTGTAAATATAATTATCAACACTAAGCCAAAATTCCATACATGTAATATGTAAACTCGGATAAAAGATTGTGTTATAGAATATAAAACTTGAAAAAACATGCCTTATATGTACAATATGGTACAATAAGCAACTTAACCTTGCGGCTCACACATAATAGTTCTTAAAGCTAAGCCCTTTATGAGGCTTAGACCAAGGACTCTTTTGGTAGCCAACACCCTGTTTAATGTGTTGGAAATATATCAACTAATGGGGTCTCCCCGGTATGGATTCCCAATTAGACCTCACACCTTTTGGAATAGGAGCCCCAACCGAGAAACAATATCGTTTGCCATTATTCTTAGGAATTTTACTTGGCTACAATTATCATCATAAGAGATTATACAAACGATATTTTAAACAAGCAAGTAAGTTGACACCATGAGGCATACAATTGCATTGTATATAAGGTGATTTCATAACAAAGAAAGGGAGAGTGAGCCCCTATAAGAAGAGTAATAGTACTATCCTAAAAGAGACACACAAGATAATAAGGAGAATTGTTGATTAACTTGAAAAGTAGTTCACAAGGTATAAACGATAATAAAATCAAGTAACAATGCACATTCAACAAGGTGCATAACAAAGCCAACAAAATAACTCATTTTCGTCAGTATGTGCTAACATAAACATACACCGCAAATAATGAAAAAATAGTCTCATAATCATTCACCACATATGCATGAAAGTGTGTTGGCTCCGAGAGCTTCATATATTAACTGAAAGTCCTAATATACACAATTACAATGTTGCCACACTAGCCCCAATAGTGGAACATTAAGTCACTACTTTCTCCTACAAATAAATATCTCCTCTCTTATGCCAAGCTTGAGAAGCCAAGGTGAAAAGTCCAAGTCCATTTTCTTGATGCAAGAGGGCTTATTTATAAAAATGAGGTGAATTTACACCTCCCTTGTGACTCTTGACCTTCCTCGTGACCCTTGATCTCCTATTATGACTCTTCAAATTCCTATGTGACTTTTTGGCTTCTACATGACTTCAAAACCTTGTAGTGACTCTTCACAGTCCATGTGGGACCCTTGGGGATCCACACATTTTACATTTTCTCATTTTTTGGAAATTACATAATTACATTCCACAAATTATGTGGAAAAATACATTGACATGTATGAATTTGTAATGACACTTTGAGAATCCATGACTTGGCAACGGTGACATAAGACTTCATTTCATCAATGTTGAGCTTTTCTACTTTCTACTATGAATTTGACTTCTTCATGATGGATCTTTGCTTGTTCTTTATCTTCACCATCCAAAGGGTCCAGATGAGTGTTGAAACCTTCCAAGTGAGCATGATATGCCACCATTTTTTAATGGTCAAGGGTTTCTTCATGTCATCATGATGGTTCTTCCGGTGCTTCTTCTTCGTAGGTGATTTCTTTTAACTCCTACTTAACATCTTCCTTAAACACTACCTTGCCATGTTTAGATGGTTCGCGTGCAAAGTAAGTTCACTCGTGAAAAGACAAGTTCAATCCAAAATTCATCTAATCGACCTCTGCTTTGCTCGTGGAAGAGGTTGATTGTGAAAGACTTGTGCAAGGGCTAAGAGGGAGAGGCTTGCTAGGAATTGCATAGTTGGGCTCAGCAATTACCAAGGTATGACCATATTCTTCATTAAAACTGTGTAATGTGCAATAAGGAGAGGCTCTTAAGGGTCCCACGTAGTGGGAGAGTCCAAGAGACAAGGGTGGAATGATTGTTGATTATGAATACACAATGTGCAATGTTTAGGGAAGAGGAGGTGTGGATTGCACAATTGAGATTCATAGGGACTAAGGGATGACCCCACTGTCCACTGGAAATGTGTAGTACATTGCAAGAGGCTAGACAAGGTAATGGATTGAACAGTGAGGGGTTTTAGTCAATAAGAGTGAGATAATAGCCACCGTAACTCGGAAATGTGCAGTAGGAGGCTCCTTTGATTAAAACATTGCGTACTAGGACAAGGTAAGGGGACGAGGAGGCAAGGTTATTCAATGTAACTACACAATTTGTAGTAGTTGAAGGGGAGTATTAGGTGACCACGCATTTGGGCATGACAGTGACACAGGAATGACCCCATTGTCCATTGAGATTGTGCAATGCACATTAAGGGCAGGACTGGCCAAGGCATTGTGCAGTTGAGCAAGTGTAAGAGGAAATAGTGACATGATTGGGTACTATGATTGTGTGGTGTATAGTTGAGCAATGGAAGGGCTCAGGGATGGCTCGATTAGACACTAGAAATGTGCAGTGCGGAACATTGGACAAGTTTGGTCAAGTATTGAGCATTGAGAAAGTGTAGTTAGTAGAATGGAGTGACTTAGCTTTGGAATTGCGCAATGCGCAATTGAGGAGGTTTTCCAATATGATTGTGTAGTGCGTCCTTCTAGGACGTAAGGCTTCATCACAATTTCTTGGAAATGTGCAATGCATAGTTGGAGGAGGCTGAGGGATTAGTCATGAATCACACAAGCTGAGAGGATGAGGAAAACTCCAAAATTGACTAAGTGTGGGATCAGTGAGACAAAAGAGTGAGAGTAAGAAAATACGACAAGTCATAAAGATCACACACACTTATAAAATCTAACTAATACATTAAATACCCAAAATCAACATGTACACAATGAAACAACAACAAAGTGACACTTATTCTAAGTGTGACAGTTGAAATGTAGCTTGCGACACTTAAAATACAAGTTACAACATAAGTGTCGAATGCAACTAGTAAGTACGTTAAGTTGTGGGAATGTGTCTAGTGCATATTATTATGACATATAAGATCAACCAATGTAGAAGAGTGTGCTAGAGTTGCCTCTAGTGATGCACCAGAGTGTGACACACAAATAAGTGCAATCAGTTAAAAGTGACACTTGCAATAGTAAGAAAAAGTGAAAACGACACTTGCATAAACTAAAGTAAGTGAAAGCGACGCATGCTAAAGTGAAGAGAAAACAAAAGTGACACTTGTGAAGGTGAAAGTAATTAAAAATGACAGTCGTGAAAATGAAAGCGATAGTTGTGAATGCAAAAGGTGCGCAAAAGCGATAGTTGAGAAGACTCACTAGAGTGATGATACAATTTCCACTAAGAGTGAGAGAGACTATCAAATAATGGTGTGCATTGATTGTTGACATGGATTCTGCATTGCAAATATCCTAATTATTGTCGATAGGGGTCACGCAAGGGCTATTGTCTGCGAAATTCCTATTACCAAGGATTATGCAATGCTTGTTTGCAGAGGTAAACATTGACAATTGAGCTTGCAAGAAAGAGGTGTGCTTGTGAATGCATTTGAAGCTAAGCATGTGTAAGCAGGTGGTTTTGACAATTAAAATATCAGAAGATGGCTTAAACACTTATAAAAAATCAACCAATTATGAGGCAACTATGATAAACTTGGAACAGAAGATTGTAATATCACAAGAAGGCTCCAAAATTTGAGAACACACCCATAGTTTCTAGTTATTGGAGAAAATATGATTGATCAACCATAGTCACGGCTTCAAGGAAATCCTCCTATGAAGGAAATTTAAAATCTAAGAAATCATGAGAAGTAGAAGGATAAAAATGGGCAAGCAAGGGCTCCCATGCCCCCATTGGAGAGATCACTCAATTAATTGTTGGGAAAAAGTATAGGGAAGGAAAACATGAGTTTAAAGGACCCATTCTTAAAATCAATTTAACATTGACGCTATGATGTTGCATAATTCACTTGTGGTGAGGGGGATTCTACTTGAACACTACGAACATATAAAGGGGTATTTAAAGCTAAAGTTGAATTATGATGGTGATTGTTAGATGCAAGTTGATCAGTAGTGGTATTGCTTTCATTGTGAGGAAAATACATCACTTGAAAGACAATATACACCACAACATTCATAACATAGACATAATCACACCCAAGGAGCATATTAAAGTCCAAAGGGCCATCCACCACCATGAGAATTTCTAATATATCCTTCCCACCTAATGTGACATGAAAATGAGGAAGAATACCCAAATATTCACATGTTCTATCATAAGCAAACAATTGAATTGTAGTTGTTACTAGCTTTGGAGAGCCCACAACTTTCCAAGTGAAGGAGGATAAAATAATAACAAAGGATCCTTCATAAACTATACATCAATAAGTATTTTTGGAATAAACTCCAACCTTTATTTCGAAAGGTGTAGAATAAAGAAGACGAGGCTCAGTAAGATGATCACAATCAAAGAAAACATTGCTAAAACATGGACAAAGTACACTTGAAATGAATGGAATGCTCCCTAATTTAGAATAATATGAACTAGAAACGAAGAAGGCATGGTCAATAGACACTTTAACCCCCAAAATAGGAGTGGGATCAACCAAAGATTGCATTGGATCGACTATTTCATCAACCAAATGGTTAAGTAGGTTTTTGAGAAACCATAAGAATTTTGTTGCTAGAAGAACCTTCAGACTCATACCATAATATTTGTACCATTGAAATATCATGGAAGAAATAAACAAGGTGATCACCCTTACAAAGCCTACAAGGGAACATAGCTTTAAATCTTCTTCACGTAGGTATCTCAATAATATCAATGCCCCCCATCATGATTCACAAAGGCTAATTTCTCATCCCGAGTGTGACTTGCAATGGACAAAATAATTCTCCCAGGATGACTTGTAGTACTTGGTGGCTTGTTCCCAACATGACTTGGAGTGGTTGGTGACTCATCACCAACATTACTTGCAGATGTTGGTGACTTTTTTCTAGTATGACTAACAATGAGTGGACTTGTGCCTCCCATGTGAGTTATAGAGGTTGTTGACTCATTTCAAACATGGATTGAAGAGTTTGGTGATGTTGTGTTGGTATGGCCAACAAAGACTATAGTTTTAACCCCATCATGACTTGCAGAGATTGGTGGATCACCACCAACATGACTTACAGAGGTTGGTGACCCCATCATGACTTGCAGAGATTGGTGGATCACCACCAACATGACTTACAGAGGTTGGTGATGTCTTGATACTATGACCAATAATGATTGGACTAGAGCCCCAATCATGACTTGCAGAGGTTGGTGACTTGTCACCAACATTATTTTCAAAGGTTGGTGAATTTTCCTTAAGACCTTTCTTATTATTCTCTTTCCTCATCTTTCTACCTCTTTTACACTTATGGTTACTCATAATTGGACTTTTACGAGATGGTAAAGAAAGAAGAGGGCCAAATTCCACCGGAAAAGAAGATGAAGGGTTAAAATCCATATGATGCCCTTGAATTAAAGTGTTTATATAAGAATCTTCTAGAGCATTAGGAATATATAGAGTGGACCACGACCAAACTTATAGTCCAACATTCAATCAAAATATATTCAACGTGGACATAAAGGGGGTACCAACATTTCTAAACAACGGAAAAGCGCAAGGATCTTCTTTTGAAGGGGTCATGTTGTAGCCACTATAACCCCCCTCCAAAATTTTAGCCTATACCAAAATTTGGAAGCTTACTTGGTCTTGTTATGGCTTTCGCAAGCTTTGAAGTTCGTTTCATTGCTTTTCTTAAAGTGTTGTGATCCCTTTCGCAAGACAGGAAGAGTGCCGTATTTTGGCATAATGGTTGTCGTGTTGCATGTACGAACTTGTTTTAATGGTTCCAAGAGGTCCCCTTTGTGTAAATTGGTTTCTCTAACCTTGTAAGTATTTGTCACACTCATTTCCAAGGTTTTAAGCATTGTCAAACAAATGTTGTCACGGTCGTCGTAAAGTTTATCTCTGGTGTGGCACTTGTCGTAAAACTGTGACACGGAGGAGAATGATTTGCTTGTATATCTTGGATTATCTATGTTGTTTTAGTCGTCAAGTATGCTAAGTGTGTGATCATAGTCAAAGTCCATAGATTTCACATCATTCTCATCGGTCCCACACTTATTCACTTTTCGGGAAACCTCCCGAGTCCCGACTAAGCAACTTAGCTTCACCAGGCCTCCCTTGAGCTGTGTACTACAAAGTAGAGTAGTCCTCTGGCTGTGAACTTGTTGCTTAGCACTGCGTAGTGCACATTACTGGCCTCGCAAGACTGCTCCATTGTGCAGGTTTGTGACCAAGACCCAACCTTGACCTCAGGAATTGCGCAGTCATGGCCTCGAGCCCGTCTTGAACTGTGCACTTCACAACTTCTAGACACAAGCTCATCCCCTAAGCTTTATAAATATACAGTACACAGTCACCCAGGCCTCCTTGAATTCCTGAACTGCACAGTAAGATTTCCCATCTCTCATCCCTGCAACCTGTCCCCATTGGCTCTGGAAACTTTGCAGTCATGTCCATCAACCCAACATGAACTCCGCACTGCACAGTATCAAGGCTCAAGGTTTCCCCTTGCCTGACTGAACTGCGTATATGCATATTCATTGAGCCTCCTTTCCCAGTCTGTCACTTGTTTTGAGCTCAGTTCATGAATTAGAATGTGTCATCTTAGGCTAGTGGTTTTTAGATTTATTTCGTCTCGTCATGAGTGAATTGTAGGAATAGGTACTCGATCAATTCATGGTGAGATGATAAGGGAGGAGAAAAGGGAGGGAAGAATGCTTAAAGACACTCTTGTAACTGAAATCATGAGATTATTGATCAAGAGAAAGAAAAAGGACACTAGTTTGCGACCATTATCCAAGACTTGAGATCATTGAAGACTACCTATTACCAAGGCATGCAAAGGAGTAAAGGAGAACTCTTTCATGAAGATACTCAACTCTTAGCGGCACTAAGGCTTGACATTGCCATGTCATCAAGCAATGTCATGTCATGTCATGTCATGAGTGGTCATATTGCCACATCACTATTGTATATCATGTCCATTGTGATCAAACGTATTGTAAAGTGGAAGTCCAAAGGACACACATGTATGTAAAGAGTCATGCAAGTTTAAAATTCATGAGAATTCAAACAATCATGAGGGTATTCAAAGATTGACCCCTGGTTATATATACTCCCTCATTGTATGAGCAAAGGACTTTTCACCTTGGCTCTACCAAAAAATCAATAGAGAGAAAAGCTAGTCCTTTTGTGGAGCAAGGAGTGGCTCCAACACTCCAATATTGGCTAGTCATGTTCATTGTAGATATGTGTCTTGGAAATTTTACTTAATAACATAAGCCTATCAAGGCCAACATGATATTCATGCATGACTTATGAATGTTTGTAAGACTATTATGTGAATGTTTGTACTTCATGTTTACTTTCCACGTGTACTAAGATAGTTGAACTATTTTGGTTATTTTATTCCTTATCTTGTTGAGAATGTGTTATAATGGTTGTAATTGATGTCCCATCCTTGTGGACTATTCCATAGGATATTAGACAGACTCTTCTAAAAACATTTGCGTGTAATTTTTGTCTCATCCTTGTGGACTATTCCATAGGATATTAGACAGATATTTCTCAAGTTTTTGCATGTAATGACTGTCACATCCCCTTGTGGACTATTTTGTTGGATGTTAGACATAATCTTTCGGTTCATGTGTGTATCTTCCTGAGTTGTACTATTACCTCTATCTTAGGGGTTCACTTCTCTTCCTCCCACTGTAGTAGAAGAACCTTGACACACTTGCAATTGGACATTCACCAGGCACACCCCCCTTGTGTTGAGATTCAACAAGAAGATCCTAGTGAAAATTATGCACCTACACCTAGATGGAACCTCAGGTTATTTTTAGGTGGATGTCTATTTATAGATGCATGAGAAAATTCTATTTATAGATGAGGTCTATTTATAGATGTATGTGCAAGTTCTATTTATAGATTGCATGTCTATTTGTAGTTGCACGTCAACTATTATTATCCCTTAATATTAGTTGGACAATAAATAATAATCTATTCTCAATGAGCACTTGGAAATAGTTAAATGAAGTGGAAAATCAGTTAGCTATAGGAATTTCGAGTTGAGTGGTTGGTTGGTGGGACATGGAAGTGGACTTAGTTGTAACAGAGTTGGAAGTGTAGTTATGAAAGTTGTAAAGTATTTTAACTCAGTTAAGTGAGTTAAACTCAACTGTGCTAGTTGTAACTAAAGATACACTAGTGAGAGATCAAGTGAAATAATTTTTAATTAATTCACAATCAGTGGCCTCACATGTAACTGAAGATTTACTACTATTAACTACATGCATGATGGAGCCTCACGCTATTTTTAGGTGGATTTCTATTTATAGATGAGGTCTATTTATATATGTATGTGCAAGTTCTATTTATAGATTGCATGTCTATTTATAGATGCATGTCGACTATTATTATCCCTTAATATTAGTTGGACAATAAATAATAATCTATTCTCAATGAGCACTTGGAAATAGTTAAATGAAGTGGAAAATCAGTTAGCTATAGGAATTTCGAGTTGAGTGGTTGGTTGGTGGGACATGGAAGTGGACTTAATTGTAATTGAGTGATTCAAAGTTGTAACAGAGTTGGAAGTGTAGCTATGAAAGTTGTAAAGTAGTTTAACTCAATTAAGTGAGTTAAACTCATTTGTGCTAGTTGTAACTGAAGATACACTAGTGAGAGATCAAGTGAAATAATTATTAATTAATTCACAATCAGTGTCCTCACATGCAACTGAATGTAGAAATTATATAACTAATGTGTTATACATCCGAGATTCTCATGATCACAAACTATTTGACTTCATGCACAATACATAATCTCTTCTACCATTCATCATTACTTGCGGAAATAAAATCAATTGCATGCACACATTAAAACCATAACAATTCACACATATGAACACAATAATTTATGGGAAAGCTTAAAGTTGAAAACCCCCAACTATCTGCATATTATATGTCATAGAGATCATGTAACAATCATCATACAAAGCTCCTCACAAGCTCTCAGTACAATCTTCAATTGCTACACACTAATCAGGTTTGATCTAGCAAATCCCATGCACCGATCTCTGCCACCTGCTAGCCTGCCTCTACTGCGCAATCACTGCTGAAGAATGGCTCTGAAAGAACTTGAATTGGTCTAGCCTTGCTCACGCAATCCTCGTGGCATCTCCAACCACTGTGTGTTGAAAATCATGCAACAATATAGTCACAACTGATAGTCACACTGCTCTTTCACCTACCTCTCCACTAGTCTCCACTGAAATTGTCCATGCACTGTAGTTAACTAGTGTATTCTTTAGTTGATTAATGAGATAATAATTAGTGAATTAATTAATAATTAATTCACACCACTCTCACTAGTGTATCAATTAGTTAGACTAGATACAACTAGCTCAACTATGTTTAACTAAGTTAAACTAAACACAACTCCACCAACTACCTCAATAACTCCACCAAACTCTGTCACATGAGTTCTAACTGAAGTCTCCATGCAATAGCTCCACTTAACCCTTTGGAATAGTGTAATTCCTTCTATCAGCTCATGTGCCACATCTGTGCACTTAACTGAAGTGCTCCAAGAGAATAAGATAATGTTTATAGTCCAAATATTATTAAGAGCTAATAATATTCAACATATCTATTTTTAGACTGGCACTATAAAAATAGATTCCGCCCAATATGTCTAAAAATAGAAGTCCATCTATTTTTCCAACTTGACCAACCATCCACAAATAGCATCCTGCAACTCATAGAATATGATCGACATGTCTAAAAATAGACTTACGCCAAAAATAGCCTGCGGGCCCACTTAGTGAAGGCGACTTCTTTCCACTAAGCTCATCATCTTGTTGAAATATCAACACTCCCTCTCAACAAGATAGGGATTATCTGCCACCCCGATCCTGCCCTTGTGGTATTCGAATTTTCTCCGAGTGAGCGCCTTCGTCAAGATATCAACATCCTGATCCTCCGTGGGAATGTATGAAATTAACATGATCTTCCACTGCACATAATCTCTGATATGATAGTACCGGTCTGTGAAGCCATGCAGCCTCAACTCATACTCCTGTCTATACCAAGATCCATATCCCGATGTGCCTCTGAGATATCTCAATACATGCTTTCCTGCCTTCCAAAAGAGCTTGGTAGGCTTAACCATAGCTTGTGAAAGCTAGTTAACAATGTAGCATATGTCAGGTCGTGTATGGACTAGATACATAAGCAACCCCACCAACTGTCGGTAAATAGTGGCATCCACTACCTCTGTCGATGTAGCATCCTCTTTCCTCCATCCACCAGGAAGAGGAGTGTCAATAGGCTTGCAGCCATGCATGTTGAACTTCTCCAGTATCGCCTGGGCATACTTGCCTTGAGACACAAACAATCCATCACTGCACTGCCAAATTTCCAATCCTAGGAATTAATGAAGGAGGTCCAAGTCCTTCATCTCAAACTCTTTTGCAATATCAACCTTGCATGAGAGTATAAATTGTTCATCATCGATCAGTATCAAATCATCTACATAAAGTACAATGATCAACAACTTACCCTCAACCACTATCTGGTACAAGTTGGGATCCGCCTCACTCTTGGTAAAACCAAGTCCGGTGAAATAACTGTCAATCTGTGTGTACCAAGCACGAGGTGCTTGTTTCAACCCATACAACTCTCTTTTAAGCCTGCACACATGTGACTCGCTGCTGAAGATCTCGAAACCTTCGGGTTGCTCCATGTACACCTCCTCCTCAATCACTCCGTTGAGGAACGTAGTCTTCACATCCATTTGATGAATGTGCCACCCCATCTGCGCTGAGAGATCAAGAATCGTCTATATGGAAGAATACCTTGCGACAAGTGCAAAGGTTTCCTCATAATCAATCCCCTCAATCTGTGAGAAGCCTCGGGCAAAAAATCTTGCCTTGTACTTCTCGACGCTCCCGTCAGCTGCTTGCTTCACTTTGTAGATCCATCTCGAACCTACCACTGATTTCCCTTTCGGCCTTGGGACAATCTCCCATGCACTGTTTCTGACAATCGAATCATACTCTTCCACCATGGCATCTACCCATCCAGGGTCCTCCACAACTTCCTCAAAAGAGGATGGATTTGTCACGATACACTTGCTCATCAAAGCCATGTATCCAATATATCGGTAAGGTGAATGTCTCTGTCTGCGCTGTGATGTAGGTGCTCCTACAATATTCTCTGCATCAAGATTCAATCGCTTAGCTTCTGTAGTGCGCTTCCGCCCTCTGATGGTTGGCGCTGCATGAGTGGTTTCTTCCACTCCATGAACCTCCTCTTGTAGCTGATCCACATCCCTAGGCTCATCCTTAGGAACTAATAGCTCCTCGTCTGCATGCAAGTGTGGCTCCCTCTCAAGCGAACACTTCATGGCTTTCTCCTCATGAAATTTGATATCTCGTCGCACAACAGTCTTCCGACTGTCTGGAAAATACACACAATAGTTGTGTGGTGTATCAGTGTACCCCACAAATATCCCAACCTTTGTGGTCGGCTCCAGCTTCTTACTGGCATCCTTCGTCACATGAATGTAAACAGGTGAGCCAAAAATCTTCAAATGAGAAATATCAGACTTCTTACCAGAAAACGCCTGTTCGGGTGTACTCATGCCAAGTACTCCGTGAGGACAACGATTTTGCACATAAACCATAGTATTGCATGCCTCAGCCCACAAGTGTATGGGAAGGCCCTGATCATGCAACATCGCTTGTGAAGCACCCACGATCGTTCTATTCTTTCGCTCCGCGACCCCATTCTGTTGTGGGTTATGAGGCGCTATGAGCTCTCTTCGAATTCCTTCTGTGCTGCAAAAGTCCTTGAATTCGCTAGAGCTGAATTCACCACCATTGTCGCTGCTAGGAGCCTTCACCTGCTTCCCTGATTCTTTCTCAACCAGTGCCTTGAACTCACAGAACTTTGAGTATGTCTCGCTCTTCTTATGCATGAAGAAGATCCAGCACTTCCGAGAAAAATCATCAATAAAGATCACATAATACCTGTGCTTTGTTGTCGAAGCTACTGAGAAAGGTCCACACACGTCTATGTGAATTCTCTCAAGGATCATCGTGGTGCGACTATCCTTCTCGTGAAAGGTGGATTTTACAAATTTTCCCAAAGTACATACCTTGCACTGATCTGACTGCACAAGTGTACCTTTGGGAAGCCCAGTAGAAATCTGCTGCAAAATTTTCAAAGCACCATAGTGAATATGGCCCAATCTCATGTGCCATAGCTCACCCTCATCCCGGCTCACCACTCCTTCTGCCTTGCCTGCCATTGCTGCGTATCCATCTACCTGCAATTGATAAAGGTTCTTAACTCGAACCCCTATCCTCCGGGTTTCACCAGTTGCCTTACTGCGCAGGAAAGCCTTTCCCTTGGTAAAGACAACATCATATCCCTTGTCTTCCAACATGGCCACCGAGATCAGATTATTCTTCAATCCTGGAGCATGCATGAAATCCTTCAATATGAAAGGTTTACTAGACTCCCTTTCAAAGGAAAGGGTCCCGATACCAGTCGCACTGTATCTACCATCATCGCCCATCTCGATGTGCACTCCAAGTCCTTCTCATCCAGATCACTGAACAAATATTTGTCTCTGGTCATATGAAAAGACGCACCACTATCAAGAAACCACACTGAACCCATCATACTTGAGACCAAGCATGCGATCAACGAAAAATCCAGCTCAAACTGCGAGGCTAAGGCCTCTCTAGCTGCAGATCCAGCAGCCTCCTTACTTTTCTTCTTCTGTGGACAATTAGTGGCGTAATGTCCATGTTGGTGATAGTGAAAGCACTTAACCTTGGACATGTCCTGCTTCTTACCTTTTGCATCAGATTGAGAAGCATTCTTCTTGCTCTTCCCCTTCCTTGCTTTGGCAGCCAAAGCGTAATTTTCTTCATCTGCATTCATTGATGAAGATCCGTCCCTGGTACTCCGCCTTATCTCCTCCTGCACAAGATCCGACCAAAGTCGCTCCCATCCTGGTAGTTTCTCTCAACCATTGATAGAGTCCTGATAGGAATGCCAACTCTTTGGAAGCCCAAGGAGAGCCAAGCTCACCAAGTCCTCATCATCTACAGTAACCCCCACACTTCCCAGCTCATCCTTGCACTAGACAAACTTCGTGAGGTACTTGGGTATACTGTCACCTTTCTCCATTTTTATATTCTTGAGCTTATCCTTGAGCGCCAACTTCCTCTGGTCGCTCTTGCTTTGGAACAAGTCTGTTAAAGCTTTCCACATCAATAATGGAGATGCTTTAACATGAAGGTTGGACACTATGTGATCCTTCACACCTTCCAATAGAATCTTTCGACATTTTGTTGTCTTCTTTTTCCATGCGTCAAGTGCGGCAGCGTCGCTAGAAGCAGGTTTTGGATTTTCTGCATCTATGAACTCCTTCAACCCATTATCCTCTAGCACCGCCTCCATCCTGTCCTTCCATGCAATATAATTTGAGCTACCCTCAAGGGCATACTCCAATCACAATCCGTTGAAAGACATCTCAACTTCGACACCAAGAAAACACTGCTACAAATTCGAATTCCACCAGCACAAAACTCAACCGCTTCAATGATTTGAAATTGATCCAATGATCAATATCACTCTGATACCATGTTGAAATTATATAACTAATGCGTTATACATCCGAGATTCTCCTGATCACACACTATTTGACTTCATGCACAATACAAAATCTCTTCTACCATTCATCATTACTTGCGGAAATAAAATCAATTGCATGCACACATTACAACCATAAAAATTCACACATATGAACACAATAATTTATGGGAAAGCTGAAAACCCCCAACTATCTGTATATTATATGTCATATATATCATGTAACAATCATCATACAAAGCTCCTCACAAGCTCTTAGTACAATCTCCAATTTCTACACACTAATCAGGTTCGATCTAGCAAATCCCATGCACCGATCTCTGCCACCTACTAGCGTACCTCTACTGCACAATCATTGCTGAAGAATGGATTTGAATGAACTCAAATTGGTCCAGCCTTGCTCATGCAATCCTCATTGGCATCTCCAACCATTGTTTGTTGCAAATCATGCAACACTATAGTCACAACTGATAGTCACATTGCTCTTTCACCTACCTCTCCATTGGTCTCCACTGAAACTATCCATGCACTGTAGTTAACTGATGTATTCTTCAGTTGATTAATGAGTTAATAATTAGTGAATTAATTAATAATTAATTCACACCACTCTCACTAGTGTATCAATCAGTTAGACTAGATACGACTAGCTCAACTATGTTTAACTCAGTTAAACTGAACACAACTCCACCAACTACCTCAATAACTCCACCAAACTTCTGTCACATGAGTTATCGCCAAAGTCTCCATGCAATAGCTCCACTTAACCCTCGGGAATAGCGTAATTCCTTGTCGGCTCGTGCCACATCTGTGCACTTAACTAAAGTGCTCCAAGAGAATAAGATAATGTTTATAGTCCAAATATTATTAAGAGCTAATAATATTCGACATATCTATTTTTAGACTAGCAATCTAAAAATAGATTCCGCCCAATATGTCGAAAAATAGAAGTCCATCTATTTTTCCAACTTCACCAACCATCCACAAATAGCATCCCGCAACTCATAGAATATGATCGACATGTCTAAAAATAGACTTGCGCCAAAAATAGCCTGCGGGCCCACTTAGTGAAGGTGACTTCTTTCCACTAAGATCATCATCTTGTTGAAATCTCAGCATTGAAGATTTACTACTATTAACTACATGCATGTCAGATCTATTAGAGACCCATTTGAGATGTAGGTGAAACAGACGGATTGACTATCAGTGGTGACATTATCGGTTGCACACATGCAAACACACACACATTGGATGTGCCCATGAGGATTGCGCAATCAAGGCAAGCAGGATTCCATTCATTCAGGGATTTCTATCAGCTAGGATCGCGCAATGGAGGCAGGCTGTTTGGAGACAGTGAATTGGCTAATGAACATGCCAATTTTTGTATGACAGTGTGAGACAGTTAGCTATTGTACTAAGAGCTCTTGGATTGGAGATTTTTATGTAATTGTTTCACGATCCATGATATAATACATAATAGAAGATAGTGGGGTTTTTAGCTATATGATTTCCTCGGGTAAATTATCTGTGTTATGTGTGATTGATGTTTCTTCATGATATTGTGATTGGCGATTGTGTTTCAAATTCCACAAAGATTTTGTAGAAGCGGTTCTATATTTAATAGTAGCATATTATTATTAGATCAGGAGAATCTAGGCAATACATATTTTTTTATTAAATTTATTCATGGTACCATAGCACAAGAAATTGAAATTTTGAAGCAGGAGCCGAGTTTGTTGGTGTAAAGAATTCGAATTTGCAGAAAGACTTTCTTAGTGCTACAGTTGATTCAAGGTCGAAATGGCTTTCAATGGCTTGAGGTTAGAGTATGCACTCGAGGGCAGCTCGAGCTACATTGCTTGGAAGGACAGGATGTAGGCGGTGCTCAAAGATAATGGCTTGAAGGAATTCATTGACATTGATGTTCCCAAGCCTGCTTCATCAGATGCTGCCAATATTTATGCATGGTAAAAGAAAGTGGCAAAGACAAGGAGGATTGTGTTGGAGTGAGTATGAAACCACATTGTCTCAAGCATCCATGGAAAAGCCACACCATATGCTATGTGGGAGGCTTTGACGGTTCTTTTCCAAAGTAGCAATGACCATAGGAAATTGGAGCTCAAAGATAAACTTAGGAAGATCAAGATGGAAAAGGGCGACAACATTCCAAAGTATCTCATGAAGTTTGTCCAATGTCGGGATGAACTGGCAAGTGTCGGAATAATTGTTTCTAATGATGATTTGGCGAGCTTGGGTCTCTTGGGATTTCCTAAGAGTTGGCACATTTATGAAGACTCTATCTACGGACGGGAAAAATTGTCGGATTGGGAAGGACTATGGTCGAATCTGGTGCAAGAGGAGTTTAGGCGGAACACCAGAGATGCCTCTTCATCAAAGCATGATGATGAAGAGGATTGTGCTTTGGATTCCAAGGCAAATAAGGGGAAGGGGAAGAAATTCCATTCTAAATCTAAGTCTAAAGGCAAGAAGATGGATATGTCCAAGGTGAAGTGTTTTCACTGTCACGAACATGGGCATCTTGCTACTAACTGTCCGCAAAAGAAGAAGAACAAGAAGGTTGCAGGAGCTGTAGCTGGTGAGGCCCTTGCCTCAAAATTTGAACTTGTCTTCTCCTTGATCGCATGCATGGTGTCAAGTGCATTGGGATCGGTGTGGTATGTGGATAATTGTGCTTCCTTTCACATGACGGGAGATAAGGAAATTTTCAGCGACTTGGAGGAGAAAGATCTCCGAATGCATATAGAGATGGGAGACGATGGAAGATACAGTGTGACTGGCATTGGTACCATTACCTTTCAGAGGGATTCAAGTAAACCATTTCAATTGAAAGATGCTATGCATGTTCCAAGTCTAAAGAAAAAATTGGTCTCAGCCGCAATGTTGGAGGACAGAGGCTATGATGTTTTTTTCAGCGATGGAAAATATTTCCTGCAAAATAAAACAACGGGTCAAGCCAAGAGGATAGGGATTTGAATTAAGAATCTCTACAAGATGGAGGTAGATGGTTGTGCTGCCACGATGGGGAAGGCGGAAAAAGTGGTGAGCCGAGATGAGGGAAATTATGGCACAGGCAATTGGGCCATATTCATCATGGAGCCTTGAAAGTCATGGAGAAAATATCTATTGGACTTCCAATGGGAACACTTGCTCAGTTATATTAGTGCAAGGGTTGCACCATGGGGAATTATGTAAAGTCCACCTTTCATGAAAATGAGAACCATGCTTCGGGGATCCTTGAGAGAGTTCACACAAACGTGTGTGGACCATTCTCGATTGCTTCAATAGCAAAACATAAGTACTACGTTATATTAGTTGATGAATTATCTCATAAATGCTGGATCTTCTTCATGCAGAAGAAGTATAAAAAATTCTCAAAGTTCTATGAGTCTAAGGCATTGGTGGAGAAAGAGTTGGGGAAGCAAGTGAAGGCTCTAAGGAGCAATAATGGTGGAGAATACATATCTAACGAATTCAAGAACTTCTGTAGCAAAGAAGGAATTCGAAGAGAACTCATAGCGCCTCATAACCCACAGCAAAATGGGGTTGCGGAGAGGAAGAACAGAATGATCGTGGGTGCAGCACTAGCAATGTTGCATGATCAGGGCCTACCAATGCATTTGTGGGCAGAAGCATCCAACACTGCTATTTATGTGAAAAAATGTTGTCCTCATAGAGTACTTGGCATGAGTACACGTGAAGAAACTTTCACTGGTAAGAAACCAGATGTTTCACACTTTAAGAAATTTGGATCATTTGTTTATGTGCATGTGACCAAGGACGCCAGGAAGAAGCTGGATCCGAATGCTGAAGTTAGGATATTTATGGGGTACATAGAAACACCCCATAATTATCATTTTTATTTTCTAAACAACCAAATGACTGTGGTGCGATGGGATATAAAATTCGATGGGGGGAAATCCATGCAGTTGTCGCTTGAGAGGGATCCAGACTTGCATGCGGAGGAAGAATTGTTGGTTCCCAAAGATGAGTCTCTAGATGTGGATTAACCACAGGATGAGGTTCATGGAGTGGAGGAGTCCACTCACTCAGAGCCAACCATCATAACTGGTAGAAGGCATACCACAAAAGCTGATAGGCCGAGACTTGATGCTGCACAAAATGTAGGAGCCCCTACTTCACAGCGCAGACAAAGACAATCTCCTGACCGATTTACTGGATACATGGATCTCATGAGTAAATGTATTGTGACTGAGCCATATTCCTTTCAAGAAGCAATGCAGGTTCCCACATGGGTAGATGCAATGGTGGAAGAGTATGACTCCATTGTAAAAAACAGTGCTTGGGAAATTTTTCCAAGGTCGGTTGATAAATCAGTGGTAGGTTCGAGATGGATCTACAAGGTAAAGGAAGCTGCTGATGGGAGTGTTGATAAATACAAGGCCATATTTGTGGCCCGGGACTTCTCATAGATCGAGGGGATAGATTATGAAGAAACCTTTGCACCTGTCACAAGGTATTCTTCCATAAGGACCATCCTTTCTCTCTCAGCGCAGATGGGTTGGCGCATCCATCAGATGGATGTGAAGATTGTGTTTGTCAATGGGATCATTGAGGAAGAGGTGTACATAAAAAATCCTGAAGGCTTTGAGATCTTCAATAGTGAGTCGCATGTGTGCTGACTCAAAAGAGCATTGTATGGGCTGAAGGAAGCACCTCGTGCTCGGTACACTCGGATAGACAGCTATTTCACCGAACTGGGCTTCACCAAAAGTGAAGCGGATGCAAACCTATACAAAATTGTGGGGGAGGTTAAGATTTTAATCATTGTTATTTATGTTGATGATTTAATATTGACTGGTGATGAGCAACTGATACACTCATGAAAGGAGTACCTTGCAAAGGAGTTCGAGATGAAGGATATGGGCCTCCTTCATTATTTCCTTGGATTGGAAATATGGTAGCGAGATGGTGAAAATTTTGTGCGTCAAGGCAATTATGCAAGGGAGATACTGGGTAAGTTTCACATGGAAGGCTGCAAAACCATGGATACTCCTCTTCTAGGAAACTGGAGGAAAGAGGATGATACTTTTGGAGAGGTATTGGATGGTACTGTTTATCGACAGTTAGTGGTTTGACTAATGTATCTATTTAACACGAGAACAAACATTTTCTATGTAGCTAACCCACTGAGTCAAGCGATGGTTAAGCCTACCAAGCTCTTTTGGAATGCGGGCAAGCATGTCTTGAGATACCCGAGGGGCACATCTGAGTATGGTTTATGGTTTAGACAAATGGATGAGGTGAAGTTGCATGGATTCACGGATGCAGATTGGGCAGGAAACCCATCGGACATAAAGAGCACATCAGGGGGGATCTTTAGCATTGGATCTACAACTGTTTCTTGGTATAGCAAGATGCAGAGATACGTGGAACTCAGTTCAGCAGAAGCGGAATACATGGCAGCGATTCAAGCTGCATGTGAGGTTATTTGGATGAGAAAATTGTTGGTTGGTTTGTTTGGTTCTCATTTAGATCCGATAATGATTCATTGTGATAATCAGAGTTGCATTAAATTCTCGATTAATCCTGTGTTTCATGATCGATCTAAGCATATAGATATCTGGTATCATCATATCAGAGATTGTGTGCAGAGGAATATCATGTTGCTTCAGTACATTCCTACGAAAGATCAGGATGCAAATATTAGGATGAAGGCGCTCACTAGGAGAAAATTCGAATACCATAGAGACAGGATTAGGGTGAAGGATAATCCCTTTCTTGTTGAGAGGGAATGTTGAGATTCAACAAGAAGATCCTGGTGAAAATTATGCACCTACACTAGGATGGAGCCTCAGGCTATTTTAGGTGGATGTATATATATGTGTGTGTGTGTGTGCATGAGAAAATTCTATTTATAGATGAGGTCTATCTATCGATGTATGTGCAAGTTTTATTTATAGATTTCATGTCTATTTATAGATGCATGTCAGATATTATTATCCCTTAATATTAGTTGGACAATAAAAAATAATATATTCTCAATGAGCACTTGGAAATAGTTAACTGAAGTGGAAAATAAGTTAGCTATAGGAATTTCAAGTTGAGTGGTTGGTTGGTGGGACATGCAAGTGGACTTAGTTGTAACTGAGTGATTTGAAGTTGTAACAGAGTTGGAAGTGCAGTTATGAAAGTTGTAAAGTAGTTTAACTCAGTTAAGTGAGTTAAACTCAGTTGTGCTAGTTGTAACTGAAGATACACTAGTGAGAGATCAAGTGAATTAATTATTAATTAATTCACAATCAGTGGCCTCACATGCAACTAAATATTTACTACTATTAACTACATGCATGTCATATCCAGTGGAGACCCAGTTGAGATGTAGGTGAAAGGGACATATTGACTATTAGTTGTGACATTATCGGTTGCACACATGCAACCGCACACACATTGGATGTGCCCATGAGGATTGCGCATTCAAGGCAAGCAGGATTCCATTCATTCAAGGATTGCTATCAGCTGGGATTGCGCAGTGGAGGCAGGTTGTCCGGAGACAGTAAATTGGTTAAGGAACTTGCCAATTTTTGTATGACAGTGTGAGACAGTTAGCTATTGTACTGAGAGCTATTGGATTTGAGCTTTATATGTAATTGTTTAATGATCCATGATATAATACATAATAGAAGATAATGGGGTTTTTAGCTATATGCTTTCCCTGGGTAAATTATCTGTGTTATGAGTGATTGATCTTTCTTCATGATATTGTGATTGGCGATTGTGTTTCAAATTCCACAAAGATTTTGTAGAAGCAATGTTGTATTTAACTGTAGCATATTATTGTTAGATCAAAAGAATCCAGGCAATACATATTTTGTATTAAATTTCTACACCTTGCTTTTCAAGCGTACTTCTGCATCACTCTCTCTCTTGCTGACAACAAGATTGAAGGCATATATTTAATAATAATAAATTCGAGCCTTTGTTCCGGATGGGACTCCTACACCAAATGGTGTGAGGTATATTTGGGACTTCATATCGAGGAGATCCCCTGAATGTTGGTGGGTCCAACACCGTCAACATTTATGGCGCTAGAAGGAGGGCAACCTATTTTTTATGGTTGATAAACCCACCGAACCCAACAATACATATTCCAACCAAGGCAACAACGTACACTCCACCTCCCCTGCTCATGCTTTTGAATTTGGTGACTCTTCTAAAAATCATCCCACACGAACTTGTGAAATCTCATACAATTAGATATGGGTTATCCGACCATAACCCGTCAATTTGCAAAAGCAGTTGGATTTATCTCGGGAGTGTCTAGTCTTCCATATTCTCCAAATAAGAACAAGACCACCTCTACAGGAGTAGTGATATTCTCATTGGAAGACATGGTTCTTGCCATCCTCGAAGAGTTAGAATTTTTTGTGGAGAACGTATAAGAACCTCCAATTTTCAGTGGTGTTGAAGGAAATAACTCGGCACTCTCAGGCATAACCTTCCACGGGATGGGCGATGACGAATAGGAAAAAGAGTTATGAGATTTTGACAAAGAAGAGGAGGAGAACAACGATTAATACATGACTGACCAAGATCTGGATTGGATGCCTCAGGGCCCACTCGCACTTTTGGGTGTGCTACATTAAATGCCAAGGCACACAAAAAATCACTTAACAAAGTATGACCTTGAGAGGACGGTTGAAACAAAATACCATTTGGACAACTTTTACCTTCATCTACAAAAACTTGAGGTACGTTATGATGATGTTGCATGAAAAATTTTTCCATGTACCTTAGATGGTAGAGGATTTTTATGGTACCACAGTCTTCCTCCAAACTCCATCCAGAATTGGAGGGGGTTTAAGAAAATGTTTCTTGAGAAATTTGTTGATGATAAGACCCTTGACATGTTGTTGAAAAGTTGCGTAATCTAAAAATGAATCCAAAAGAAAAGGTGAAATATTTGAATAATAGTTTCAACTATGTTTTGAACATATTTTCGGAAGACACAAAACCTCATGACTCCATTACAATAAATTACTACACTTTTTCCTTGCTAGCAAGCATTGCACAGTTCATAAAGCGGACTGCGAAAACATCACTTACAAATTTTTTTGAAGAGCCTATTGCAGTTGAGAAATAATTGCATGCGATTGGAGTCATTGTAGATCATGAACCAACAAAGGAATCCAAAGGTACAAATAAAAGGTCTCAGGCCATATTAAACAAGGCCAATGAAAAATAATCTTCTAATCTTGAGAAATCGACTTGCATGGTGAAGACTATGTTGAATGAGTTGGAAGAACTTAAACAAAGTTCAAGTGGGACCATTGTTAATAGCAATCCCCCACGATTCAACACATTTAAAAGGACTGCAAGTTCAAGTGGCAACACTAATCAACCAACAAAATCTATGCATAGCTCAATTGTGTCACTCAATCTTGAAAATTTGGGCATGACCAAATACTATTCATATCATCAAGATTGGCACTATGAGAAAACATTCCCATAATGGAATCAAACCATGAGCTCTATTGTTATGCATTTTTGCGACACGGTACTTACTAATGAGCAGGGTGAGCTAGAAGAAGAAAAGGAACAAAATCTTGCTGCAACTGATGAGGCTCCAAGTGTTGGGCACTCGGTTAACATGTTCAATTGTATACTTTCAGCCTGAAAGAGCACAACTAAGAGACATCATTCGAGTGACTGCCCGGCCCAGTCGCAAAATAATCGACACAATTTGATAAGCAAAGGGCCGACCATTACAATGTAGTTGACAAAGCATAAATTCAAAGAAGCTCTGATAAGGAAAGTTATTCTGCTAGTCAACTTAGCGCATAATACTCAGAGAGAGCCTAGGACAGCAGTTCCAACAAAGAATACTTCTGCAAATATAAAATATAAGGCCATTGCTTCGAAAGTCACAAGTCAAGTTGCTTCCCTAGACAATTTGACCTCCATTCCCGGACTATAACATAGTGGAAGACATGAAGAAGGTTTGTGCGAACATTTCATTGTTTGAGTTAACAAAGATCATGAACCAATGGGATATTTTTTATGATCACTTGGGGAGTCCTTCGTAGGTAATCTCCCCCTTTAGATAAGAAATTAAGTACATCTTATGATTCTCTTGAATCAATACTTCATTCCTTAACCTTGGAAGTAAACACACTCTCCCCTCCCTTTCTCTCAGCTTTCGAAATTTTCAATTTCAATGTAAAAAATTGCTTGTTCAATTCTGGTGCATCAGTAAATGTAATGCCATTACCCATCACAAATAAAATCAACACAAAATGGAGCAAAACTGATGCACAAATCATTCATCTGGACAAGACTCTTGTCCACGTGGTTGGTGAACTTAGAGATGTGATCATTCACTTATCATATGACACACGAGTTCACCAGTGCATAAACGTAGTGGTTGTGGACATAACAAAAGCATACATACCCTTGTTAAGTAGAGACTATTCAAGCAAGATACAAGGATACTTTGCAAGATACTGGTCCCACCTATGGCTTCCATATAAGGGTAGAAACAACCAGATTCAAGTAGACTCATAAAAATACATGAAACATAATGTGACTCCCCTTGAATGGACATATTGAATCAGTGGATTTCGTAGAACTTGTGTTCAACGATTGCTTCTTGGAAACACAACTGGGGTACTGCCTTGCACAACCATCCTCAGTCCTAGTAGAAAGACAGTTGGAACTCCTTCTTAGTCCAACTGGTGCAAATGACTTATGTACAATTAGTAGTAGCATTAGTAGTACTAGTACTGGTGTAGCTCATGACACTTGTACATATAATTTGTGGACTTTATACTTTGATGGTTCAAAAGCATAGGAAGGCACCATATCCAGTTGTGTTTTGGTAAACCCGCTGTGGAGAAAATACTTAATCTCAAGCCACTTGGAATTCAAGTGCATAAACAACATTGTTGAATATGAAGCACTCGTTTTGGGATTACAAAGAGCCATTAACCTCAATGTCACTCCCTTAAAAGAAGTAGGTGATTTAGAAATAGTGGTGCGACAGGTATGTAATACCATTCATTGTGTTTCACCTCATCTAAAGAGTTATCAACAAGAGGTATGGCGTTTAATTTCACATTTCCAAGTTTTAAGTATTATTTGTGTTTTAAGAATCCATAATGCAACTGTGGATATATTAGCCAATGTTGATGTCAGGTTGTCACCGTTCAGGTACGGTTTATCTGTTGAAACTTTTTATAAACCACGCATCCCCAAAAATGTCACTAATTCACATGTTTGCGATGATGACCAGCAGATAATGCGTTTCATGGTGAACGTTGATGTACTCAAAGATGCAGTGATCAATGAGGACGAGCATGAAGAAGCATTGCAGGATGCAGCCAACAAGAGTAAGGAAAACCTCATCTCAAAGGGTGTGTATCTTTGGAAAAGCTATATGACTTGCATAATCGCTCCTGTGGACTCAACAACACCAAAACTCATAGTTCCACATTGTCACAGGAACGGATTAACTTGGGAAGGGAAAAGGATCCGAAATATGTTAACCTTGGTACTTGTTGTACACCACTAGGGTGTCAAGCCTTCACCCATATATTCAAGCAGTACTGAGATGTATTCGCGTGGACATGTGATGAGCTAAAAACTTATGACACGCAAATCATCCGAATGTTATACCAATAAAGGAAGGGGTCAAACCGTTTAAGCGAAAGCTGAGAAAAGTACATCCCATGCTTGAGCCCCTTATCGATAAAGAATTAAGGAAGTGGTTGGATGCTTGGATCGTTTACAAGATGTGACGCTTAACCTGGGTGTCAAATTCGGTCCCAGTCAGAAAGAAGTCCTAGGAAATCCTCTTTTGTATCAATTTTTGAAATCGTAATCACGCCTCAGGCAGGAACACCTACCCCATGTTGTCCAGGGATCAAATTTTGCACAAAGTATATGGGTTTGAGATGTTTTATTTTATTTCTGG
The DNA here is from genome assembly GCA_034641835.2 of Pinus albicaulis. Classification (NCBI taxonomy): domain Eukaryota; kingdom Viridiplantae; phylum Streptophyta; class Pinopsida; order Pinales; family Pinaceae; genus Pinus; species Pinus albicaulis. The sequence goes on along the minus strand of CM076575.1, from coordinate 784,982,412 downwards.
GTATTTAGGATACAACCAGGTTCTAGTGACGGAACCTGATAGAATAAAACTTACCTTCCCCATTATCAGCACAAGCTCTTGGTATGCAGATGTGTGCCAAAACCTTGAGCATGGTGCCATTCCATCCCATTTTTCTGCACAACAGAAGAGGGCACTTAGGTCAAAAGTTCCATCATATCAGTTGGTGTATGGGGTGCTTTTCGGGAAGCACCATATAACATATTGTTCAGGTTCTTATATGCACATGATTCAAAGAATGTGTTACGTGATCTCCACCACGAATCAATAGTGGGACACTTTACAGGCAACACAATGCAACAAAAAGTTATGTGGGCCAGTTTCTACTGGCCCACACTATTCAAGGATGCTCATTCTTATGGCTACAAATGTCAGGTATGTCGAAGGTGTGCCGACATAAATCAAAAGTCAACCTCCCCATTGTAGACAATTGCAGTGGAAGTACCATTTCATCAGTGGGGCTTGAATATTATTGGTCAAATATTTCCACATTCATCAAAGAAACATCTCTACATTCTCAATTCTACATATTACTTCACGCAGTGGAAAGATGCATCTCCGCTTAAACAAGTGAATGATCAGGAAGTCATCTATTTTCTGCAACAAAACATCATTTCTAGGTTCGAAATTCCTACTTCACTAGTTTTTTACAATGCAACGTATTTTTCATTGTTGAAGCTTTATGATTTTTCATTAGAAAAGATAATTGTATTGAAGAATTATGTTAAATACTACCCTCAGGGGAATGGTCTTGTTGAATCCATGAACAAAAACTTGATCTGTATCATTTAGAAGACCATATTATCTGAGTAGAGGAACTGGGACTCTGCCTTGGTAAATGATCTATGGGCTAACCAATTCATGCCTAATCCTTCCCTGAACACCTCCCATTACTTCCTGGAATACGGAAAAGAAGCCATCCTCCTGCCCAATATCTACTTTCCTGCTCTCCAACTCTCCCAAGAATCCCAAGGAAAGCCATGTTTGTTAGTACAAAGTAGGATTGACACCCTTCATAAGATCTAGGAAGAAAGACTGAAAGCTAATGAAAAATTATTACTTCATCATAATCATATCAAGAGGTGTTTTGACAAGAAGTCTGTAGGGAAGAATTGTTTTAGTGTAGGTGTCTTAGTCTTAAAATGGGACAAAGCCCACGAAGATAAATGAAAACACACTTATTTTCAATCCCTGTAATTGGACCGTTCACTATACATGAGAAGCTTGGAAAACACACCTATCGCCTTCAATCAGTTGACAGGAAGACTGTCTCTCTCCCTGTCAATGGACAAGATCTCAAAAATTATTTTCAATGAAAAATCAGGGGTTTCTCCCTACACTTTGTACATAGTTTGTGTTAGTTTTATTTATTTCTCTCCTATTGTTTGTCTTGTTTCTTGTCTTATTTAGTCATATGAATAAGTGTTTTCCTTGTCCATGTGTTGGTTTTTGAGATTTTGTGTGGCTCAAGTCTAAGGAGCCTTTTGACACTTCAACATTTGGTTAGCCTTTAGTCATTCTTCCTTGAGTTGCTTATGTATTTTGGCCAATGAATTTCCTACAGAAAATATGATCCATGTATAAGGAGAGTTTTGGGCAAACCATGAACTCATGTTTATCTCGAGAACCTTGTGCCTATATTTGGTCTTTATGTTTTGGTGTTTTCACGCTTATCGAATCAGTAGAAAAGGGAGAAGGGGAAAATTTGAACGAGAAAAACTAAATAATATCTACCGATATACTTATCTGAAGGAACAACCCCTCCTTCTCTCAATAAGTCAGGATCCCTCTTTTGCCCAGAATAAATAAGTGCCAATGCACAATCCTCTTTAAAAAAAAATATGGTGAAAGAAGAGAAAGGCTTCTTGTGTAGAGAGGTAAAGCAAACAACTCTGTAAGGGTACTATTCAAGCTTGTTGGCAGTGAAGCAATGTTTGTGTTCCTGAAGTGACTCTGTTGGGGTAGTGTCTAGGCCTACTGGTAGCAGAGAAACACTAGAGATGAAAACTTATAGTAAAAAAATATTAAACTCGCGAGCTTCGTTACCCTCCCCTATTTGAGACTTTGTGATAAAGCATAATATTTGTTGAGTTAAAATGAAGTGGCATGATGGGGACTTAGTCTATTCATAGGGTAAGTGGGGAAACCAAAGTGATATGCACGATGAATCAATACTCCCTGGAGAACCAAAACCCTACACAAAAGAAGTTAATTGAAACAGAGAAGCTAAAATATTACCAGTGTGTCACTAAGTGCTATAACCTCTACAACCCCCCACCAAATTTTGGAGCCTTCCTTGGTCTTGTTCATGGTTTTTGTAAGCTTTGAAGTTCATTTCATTGCTTTTATTAAAGAGTTGTGATCCCTTTCACAAGATAGGAAAAGTATCGTCTTTTGGCATAATGGCTATCGTTTTGCCTGTATGAGCTTGTTCTAATGGTCTCAAGAGGTCCCCTTTGTGTAAATGAGTTGCTCTAACTTTGTAAGTATTCGTCGCACTCATTTCCAAAGTTCTAAGCATTATCGCACAAGTGTCGTCACGGTCGCCGTAAAGTGTATCTCTGGTGTCACACTTGTCGTAAATGGTTGTAAAGTTGTGACACAGAGGAGAATGCTTTGTTTGTATTTCTTGGATGATCTATGTTGTTTGAGTCATCAAGTATTATAAGTGTGTGATCGTAGTCAAAGTGCATCATTTTTCACATCATTCTCATCAGTCCCACACTTAGTCATTTTCCTGAAAACCTTCCGAGCGAGTAACTTAGCTTCACCAAGCCTCCCCTGAGCTGCACACTGCAGAGTCTTAGTCCTTTGTCTATGACCTTACTACTTGGCACTGCACAATATGGCCTCCCAATACTATTGCATTCCTAATGTTTTGTGACCAAGACCCGACCTTGACCTCTGTAATTGCGTAGTCATGGCCTCCAACCCATCTTGAACTGCGCACTTTGCAACTTCAAGACACAAGCTCATACCCTAAGCCTTAGAACTGCACACTGTGCAGTCACCCAAGCCTCCTTGACCTCCTGAATTGCCCAATAAGATTTCCCAACTATCATCCCTACAACTTTTCCCCACTCACCCCATCAGTTGCGCAGTCATGTCCCTCAGCCCAACTTGAATTGCGCATTGTGTAGTCTCAAGGCTCAAGGCTGCCCCTTGCCTACCTGAAATGCACAATTGCACAGTCATTGAGCCTCCTTTCCCATCCTGTCACTTGTTCCAGGCTCAGTTCATGGATCAGAATGTGTCATCTTAGGATAGGGGTTTTCAGATTGATGTTGTCCCTTCATGAGTGAATTGCAGGAACATATACTCTATCAAGTCATGGAGAGATGATAAATAAGGATAAAAGGGATGGAATCATGCTCAAATACATTCTCGCAGTTGAAATCACGAGATGATTTATCAAGAGAAAGTGAAAGGACACTAGTTTGCGACCATTATCCAAGACTTGAGATCATTGAAGACTCCCTATCACCAAGGTATGTGGAGGAGTAAAGGAGAGCTCTTTCATGAATATACTCAACTCTCAACAATACCAATGGATTGACATTTCGATGTCATCAAGAAGTCCATGTCAATAATGTCACGTCATGTCATGAGTGGTCATATTTCCACACCACTATTGTATATCATGTCCATTGTGATCAAATTTATTGCAAAGTGGAAGTTCAAAGGACACACATGAATGTAAAGAGTCACGTAAGTTAAAAATTCATGGGAAGTCAAATAGTCATGAGGGTAGTCAAAGAGTCACCCCTGGTTATATATACTCCCTCATTATATGAGCAAAGGAATTTTCACCTTGGCTCCACCAAAAAAGCTATAGAGATAAAATCTAGTCCTTTTGTGGAGCAAGGAGTGGCTCCAACGCTCCATTATTTGAGCTAGTGATGTTCATTGCACATGTGTCTTGTAAATTTTAATTAATAAAAAAATCCTATCAATGGAAACATGTTCTTCATGCATGACTTATGAATGTTTGTAAGACTATTCTGTAGGTGTTTGTAGTTCATGTTTGCTTTTCACATGTACTAAGATAGTTGATCTATTTCAGTTATTTTAGTGCTTATCTTGTTGAGAATGTGTTGTAATGGTTGTAATTGTTGTCCCATCTTTGTGGACTATTCCACAAGATATTAGACATACTCTTCTCATATATATTTTTTTTGCACGCAATTGTTGTCCCATCCTTGTGGACTATTCCATAGGATATGAGACAGATATTTCTTAATTTGCTGCATGTAATGACCATTGCATCACCTTGTGGACTATTCTGTTGTATGTTAGACTAAATATTTTGGTTCACGTGTGTCTCTTCCCGAGTGGTACTCTTACCTCTCTCTTATGGCTCACTTCTCTTCCACCCCCCATAGTAGAAGAACCTTGACACACTTGCAATTGGACATTCACCACGCACACTCCCCTTTATTTTTGAAATTAAATTTGCATCACTCTCTTTCTTGATGATAGTAAGAGTCAAGGAATATCTTTTAGAATAAGGAAAATGATTGCTTTGAATGAAACTCCTACACCAAATGGTGTGAGGTCTAACTGAGACTTCATATCGAGGAGATCCACCAAATTTTGGTGGGTCCAGCACCGTCAAGAGTTCCTTTGTTTGGTATCCTTGGGGACTTTTCCCATAACCGTATTATGAACAAGTTCTTTCCTTACGAGAATATTCAATGAATCTTGGGACTCTTAACCGAATTTCAAAATAGAGAGAATACAATAAAAAAAATCCTTCAAGAAGGTAGCTCCACATTTTCAAACAAAAGATCAAGAGTCTTTCTAGCCCATTGCAATGGTTGCTCGACCACTTAGAATCAAAGACTCAAAAGTGACAAAATAAAACAACCTAATTCTGACTATATAAAAAAATAGCATATAACACAGTGACTAAAAAAAAATCCTAGAGCAATACCAAGCAAAAAACCTTTCAATATTCTCACTCTGGGTAATTAGGAATAGACACTAAAATATTTAAGAGTGGATAAGAGGGTCTTGAAAAGGAAAGCTTAGGGTGATGAAGGACCCTGTCCTACCAGTGAAGGTATCAAGAGTAGTTACCCTAACCTCTTGGTATAGCCTCTACTAGTGCAAATACCCTTGCTTTCTGGGGAAATCTCCAAGAGAACTAGAGTGGTGGTAGTACATCTAACTCATAAACCACATGTGTTCTTATGACAACTCCAATTGCTTGCACTAATGCATGCAATGTAAAATATTTTTATAAAATGGGTTGAGTAATGGGACACAGATTCCACAGATCAAGGAGGATGCTTTCTTGGGATTTAATTGCTATGACAACCAAGAAGGTTGGTAGGTATGCATTCTAAATGAGTTGGAGCATGTAATTAATAAGAAATTGGATAAGAAGACAAGATACATGCTTCCTTGAAGGAAAATGAAAGAAAGAGAGGATAGTGTTGTTGAGCAGTTTTTCCCAGAGCACTTAAGTGAAGAGTGGGCCGTTGAACTACATTTAAAAAACTTCTAACATCCATGGAGACATGACACACTTTTTATTGGTTTACAAGATTTTATTGGCAAGGTCACCGTCTAGAGGCTATTAAGGAAAATACATTCAAAATTCTATGAGGCAACAACAAAGAGGAGAATTTGAGTTTTGGGGAAAGGCATTGAGAAGAAGGATAAAGAACATAATAAAACAATAGGGGAGAAATCCCAAAAGCAAAGGAGCGGTAGGCTCGAGCAGTTTGAGAGAAGGAGGACATAGTGAAAGGACATAAGAGTAGGAGACAACTTTCAGTTGGAAAGAATTTAAGAATAAATCATTTCCAAGTGGGGAAGAAATTTCCTCTTGAGACCCCATTTGCCAGAGGGTGGAGATGCCAAATCTAATAAAATACCTAAGGTTTGAAGTGGAGGAAATATTCCTAGGAAAATTCCTAGATGGTTTCTAGATGAATTCTTTGTCACATGTTTGACTTTCCATGGTTCTAAAATCCCCAAGTTGGGTGGAAATATGGTGTTGAGTTTTGAAGGGTGGAGATAATGTGTCTCTATACTCCCTGTTCATTTTTTCACTTACAACTCAATTGGAGGGTGGAGGCAGCGAGTCACTAGATCCCTATGCATTTTGTCACTTGCAACTCAGTTGAAGGGTCAAGATAGTGAGTATCTGGATTCCTTGTACATTTTGTTGCTTGCAACGCAGTTTAAGGGTGGAGGAAGAGAGATATCTCGGGTTCCTGGAGAAACTGATCGTTATGTTTCAACCTTTGATCAAAATACCCCTCAGTCTCTAGAATATAGCTCGAGGGTGATAGTTGCAGGTGAGAACTCGTTGTAGCTATCTGTGGCTAGGTGGAGTCACAATCCTAGACTCAGTTGCCCAAATATTTACAAGATAAGTGTGCCTTATGTATTTCCTATGTTAATGAATGTGTGTTACATTTCTGGTTCGAAATGGTGTTATTAGTGCACGAGACATGACTGTGTGAATTATATTTACATGATTGAATAATGTGTTGTGCTGATGTTTAAAGGCGTTGGGATAGTATGTAAGATATGGTTGTGACACAACATTATTTAGCATGGGAAATCTTTCTTACTCCAATATGGTGACTACGGTGATTAAAATGTTTGCATTAACATTATTATGTTGTGACATAGTAATATTGAGGAATTTATCTTCTATTATCTTTATTGGCCTGTTATTTTATATGACGATCTTCTTCAAGCCTTCAAAGATGTACACCTTGGTGTTGGGTATACATATTCATTTATCAAGCACCTACTCCAATATATCTATATGTTGTGTTGTGTAAGGCATGGCATCATGAGTTCGTTGACTCGATTTTATGCCCTTGTGCTTCCTACATGTTAGACCCCTGTATTTCACAGTATCACCACGTGACTGAATATTGTTTAGATTTTTCTCACTGAAAATAATATTCCATGGTTATCATTTATTTTCAGAGAAATAAAGGGAACTCCTGAATGTAAAGAGCTTCAAAGGAATCAATCTACCTTTATGTTCAATAGAAGGAAGGAAGTGTTGCTGATAAGGTGTGATGGGAATAAATCTTCATTTCTGCCCTCATTCCATTTAATTCACCCTCTTTTCCCCTTATTTTCTCCATATTATAAAGTTTTAAACCATAAATTAACCCACCCCACCATTTATACCTTTTCCCTTTCATTTTTCCCTAAGTTACTTCCCTTCTATTTCATTATCATACACCCAAATCGCTTTTCGCATCGACCAAATCACAAAGTTTTTTTATTGCTTTATTCTACAAACCTTTCAAAATGCGATTTGCGATGAAGTGGGACCCATACGCCCTCCATATATTACCAAATCCACATGCAAAAGTTTTGTTTTATGCATTTTCCTTACCTTCCGGCTTTTCGTGCTTTCCCACATTTAACGCGTCGCATGGCGCACTTCGCACTGTTTATAACTTACCTAAAAGTGGCTACTGTTTTAAGTTTTTTGCGCACTTCGCATCGTTTATAACTTACCTAAAAGCAGCTGCTGTTTTAAGTTTTTTGTGATGCGATATGATCGCAATCGCACATCGAAATTTTCAAAGGATTTCCGTGGAAGATAAAAGCTAAAAATGCCGACGTGCAATGTGCAATGAGGTGGGGCCCGAGCGCAGATTTAAGAAAACAAGTGCAAAGAAAAAATGGTAAATTCGCCGATATGTGATATGAAGTGACGTGGCATGGTGATGTGGCATGATGATGTGGCATGATGACGTGAAATGATGATGTAGCATGGTGATGTGGCAGGTGACGTGGTTGGTCCTGTGTACCGTACATCGCATATCTCACAGGTTAAGTTTCTGGTTAAAAGCTAAAATTTGTGAAGTGTGATAGAGGCCTGGATGTGATGTAGTTTAAAAGACACATTCCAAAGGATTTTGAATCTGTAGGAAGGGCCTTTTCTATGTCAAGGCGCATCAGAGGAAGAAAAGGGATTACAACGTAAAATCTATGCAACACTGAAGTGCGATATGCGATGCGATGGGACCCAATCGCAATCACAAATTGTGAATCTTAGAAGATGAGATGCAAAGGTAAATTTTTGTGGGCTGCGGGCGGACCCACCTTCCTTGAAACGTCACGTCTATGTTAAAACCCTCACAACTCCCCATTGTCTCCACTCACCTCTGTGCATTGTATGGCCTACAACACATTTCAGCCTCCTCCCACCCGCTGAAGGATAACAAAAGAGGGGGGTCCGGAATGGGTGGCATCCCATTCCGCTCGTTCGACTACATGTCGCGCTCAGGGATATTCCGCACCCCCCCCCACCCCCCACCCCCCTTTACAATACCATTTACCTTTCATAACCCCCTCCGGAAATCTCTTTGCACCCTTCACCAAACCACTGTGCCTTCTTAACATTGCATGTACTCGATGTGCCACGTTTTCTCTCACTGTCTGCTTCAATCACATCTCCTCCCATTAAGAAAACCGTTGGACCATAAAGGTCGAGTCGTTATCCAACAAACCCGTGCCACCTCCACACCACCACATTACTATTTTTAAAATCCAAATGCCACCATAAATACAGAGTTTAATATGTGGTTATTGTCAAGCTACTACATGAATTAAATTTGCAGGTATTACTGAAGAAGTGTTAATTTCAAAGGACTGTCAACACTATGCGAAATCGGATTACAGGGCTCCTTTAGACTATCAATCCCGGTTATCATACCATGCTATCATATCCCTTCCTGAGTGTTGACCCATAATCATTTCCCTTTCTTGGTTCCATTCTCTGTTATCCCTTTCTCCATTGCAGGATAGTGAAAGAAGAATCATTGAAGAGAATGTATCCAAAGTGAGATCAACAGCCTTTTATTCCTATGGTCTACCCATAAGTGGAACTGGATCACTTGGCTCTAGCAGATAGAGAATACAAAATTTATGAGACAGAGTCAGATTCTGATTTATTTGAGGTCTAATTCTAGTTTGAGGGCCAATTTCTTGAAGGAGCTGATGACATTTGCCTATGGGAGACCCAGTTACCTCTTTAAATCTTCCCAAAAACCCATAGTTGCCCAGATTTCATCAGGAAGTGTCGAAGCTGTTATAACATAAATCAGAGGACCATAGTCACCCCAATAGGAGAAATCCTGTTTTCCATCAATGCCCAATCCATCCAACAAATGATGTAGGCCCCCATCCCTGAACAAGTGGTTCCTTTCTCAAATGAAGCCCTCATAGAATGTTATTAGAGGCTTGAACCTGCCAACAGAGCTAAAACTTTGCAACTTTCCTTGGCCCTTGACACCCCAATGCCCATAGAAAACTCTCCTTATCCCTCATCTACCTTTTCGGATACGAACAAGCACCTTGTGTCTGCTTTATCTTATTTATTACGTTATCACACTGATCAGTGGTTAGATGAAGTTGTGTTAGGTTTTTTTTTCCACTCTTTCCCCAGATGTTAAACCGACAATCCTTTTCAATTATGCTCAGTTTCTTGTAGAGGCCATTCATGAATAGTTTTTAAAGTTTGATATAGAGGAGGTTTTCAAATATTCCTCTGTGTTGGTATATATGTTTGTCCATTTCCAGTCTAGAAGGTTTCAATTCCAGATGACCAAGGTAAATGAAGATAATGAGCCCCAATCTGTCATATTCTGGACCACCATGCTATTAAAAGATAAGAAAGAATATACATACAAGGATTTTGTGGATTTGTTTATGCACCCAACCATGATCACACTCAGCAATGCAGCAGAGCCTAGGATAAATGAAGAAATCAGGAAGACCATGCAGCTAATAGAGCAAGTGAAGACAACAGATTGGTATTTGTACCAAAATTACACAGAGATTAGAGTCTATGGAAGTGAGCTAGCCCCTTACAAATTGCCAAAGTTCCTATCCATGAGGGTCTTTGCACTTGAATACATAAGGCAAATGATACATGCAGATGAGCTCCACTTTGTCTCTACAAAGAAGGAGACTCATTTCAGGACCAAGACACAAACTGAGCCTTTCATCTGTAGCAGTAGAGCAGCAAGAGAGGAAGCAGAAAAAATATTGAAAGAGATGGGTTTCAGCCACAGTTTCACTTGGTCTTATGACCCTGCAAGGGTTATCGCCAGGAAAAGGGTGGAAATCAAGTCCACACCCTATGCTCACACACACATGCCTTCAATTGAGTAATATGACAATAAAAATTATGGGTGACTAATACCCTCCAAGAAGAGGAAGAACAAGTGTTCTCCACTCCAGGCATTCGGACCCCAACACCGCAAGGAAGGAAGAATGTAGAAGGAAGAGAAGACAAGGGGAATGAGCAAGAGAAAGAGATAGGGAGCAAAAGGCCAAGAGAGGACCAATCACCTTCAGTGACTGATACCTCTAGTAAGGAATTCAAAATAAGATATAGGAAGAGGGCCCGAGTTCACATGGAGATTGACCAAGGAGGAGAATCAGGGCAGCAAACAATGATTCATATTTCAAACCCCACTGGGCCATCTCCAATGGGTGATCAAACAATGGCCTCCTCTACATCTACAACCACAATTTCTCTGCAGAAGTAGGCCTTGCAGACATCTACTTTTAGTCCTACCATAAAAGGCTAAGAAAAATCAGTGTATGACACATTCAAGGAAATAAAATTGAGAAATGAGGTGCTGAAGACTAAAACTTACAATAAATTCTGGAAGCAGACCCCAAGTTCACAAAGCAGGCTGCTGTCTATTTTTGACACTGAGAAGAGAAGGATGCAAATGGAATTTCTAGAAGCCTTGATCCCACAACCCCAAGGAGCAGAGGATTACAAGAAGGCATCATTAAAATTTAATGCTAAGGAAATTCATCCGATCGGCCAAATGGAATTACACAAGTATACTGGAGAGATTGTGGCCTCCGCCTTGACAAGTAATGTTATGATATTGTCAAAGATGTAGGTATCCTTATCAAATGCTCAATCACAAATAAAGATGGATAAGATATCTACCATGGATAAAGACTCAAGGATCAATTATTTAGAGGAGTTAATAGTGAAGATGGGACATGACCCAACCAATGTTCAAGCCGTGGAGGAGGTCTTGAAGAAAAAGAATGCTAACATAGCAGCCCTCAGGAAACAAATCAAGATGCGAGCAACTAAAGACCCCTTGGCCAAGGGCATTGAGGAAGATGAGTCACAGAAGGCAGAGCCATTGAAGTTAGTTGTGGAACAGTCTGCCCAAATCAAACAGATGGAAAACGAGATGGAGAAACTACTGAAGGAGAAAGAAGAAGCAGCTTGAGTGACACTCATCCCAGTAGAAGTTGTCCCCATTTCAAAAATCCCATCAGTTGTTCCCATGACTGCTAGAACATCTAGTGGGTTAGACCAACTGGAAAAGGCCATGGAAAATATGACTCTGTAGTCACAAGAGATCCATAGATTGGAGGCACAAATTGGTATCCTGAAAGATCAAAAGGCCAGGTCTGAAACTGCCCATGAGATTGCAAAAAAGCAGATTGAGAGATTAGAGAAGGCAGAGAAAGAATTTGCGGATAGTAGCATTTTGGACCAAATGAATTTGATAATTTGGAACAGTATTAGTGGAAGATATTTGGCACTCCACCCACATCATTTTTGAACAGAAAGAGTTGGTGGACAAATGCGTAGTGGCCATTGAAAAAGAAAATCATGAATTAGGAAACATGCCAAACACAACCCCTAAGATTATAAAATACCTGAACTCCAAAACCAGCTATGAGCTTTAAGTGTTAGATGTACTAGACATAACATCGACCATATTATAAGTGAAAAGGATCCTCACCAAAAGGAATTTATTAAGGCAATTGGAGGAGAAGTGTCGTGAGTTGGATGTGGTCATCAGCAGATTCCTGAACAATATTGAACCCTTGATAGCAAAAGGGTTGCCCTCACTATTTGTGATTAATAACAAGATGATCCAATGGGAAGATTATATGACTAAACTCAGAGAAGCAGCTAAGGATACCACCAAATTCACTAGCGTCCAAGGAAGGGAGACCGAGAAAGTTATCTGGGATCTCTTGAGTAATGACATTTTTATTCAACATGAGCTGAAGCATTTTTTCCTCACCAGGCCCACTTTTAGCAAATACACAGAGGTGGACAAAGTGTACCAACAAGTTAAAAGCACAAAGGTTCCCAGCAAAAAAGAGTGGAATAGGTTGTGCACATTTCAATATTGAAAAGGCACGATAGACACATCACCACAACCACTGGTTGATTAGCAGCACGAACATCACATCCTGTTTTATGATCTATGCAGTGGTAGCCCAAAGGAAGAGAAATATTTTATAACCACCCATTGTTTCCTCCTCACAACCATCTCAGTCGCCGCTAAGTCTCTTTTTGGATTCACGAAGAGCCGCCTGAGCTTTTGCATTCTTGAAGAGTTACCGAAATTAATTCTACAAGCGGTGTTTGTCAGAGATTTTATTTATTCAGGGATTTCATGGCCACACTTGTCTAATTTTAGTTTGTTTGTAATTAATGAAGTTTTCCGAAGTAGATTAGAGCAACCGACGTAGTTGTTAGTTAAATACGACTATAATTCTCATTATCAAGGGTTGGATATTGTTAGCCCCTGCATTATAAGAACTAATATATTAGAGCACTGTAATTTTGGAGCTGGACATCTATAATCAAAGACCATTTACAGTATTCTTGAGCTGTGTCAAAATGGTGATGTGATACTTCTCTGTTTTAATGTTTCTGTTGTTTTCCCTGTTGTGCGTTTGTTCATATAATTGCAAATAAGAAATTTTAGATTAAGATTTGTTGTCGAGGCACCTTAATTCTGTCTGCATTTACAATCTGAATGTTTTTTGCTGAAGTCTGATTAAAGGATTCTTAACTTCCCTTTAGTCACTACTGAACCTCGTTTTTCTTTCACCTCATAATTCACACAACTCTTAATATCCATTCAGCATAATTAGCTTACCCTGTGATGCTCTTGAATGTTGATGTGCCATTCCAGCCTTTCGACCCCATAGCCCAATGGAATAGTCCATGCAGCCTTGCTTTCCAACCACCCATTCAATCAAACAAAAAACCCTCATTCCTGTAACTAGCCTAATATCAGTAGTTAGAATTATCAAGTTAAAATCATAAAAAATAGAGAGAGCCCTCTCTGAGTCTAGGAAGGCTAGGACCTGGACTCCAAAGTTGTTTGATGTTGTGGTTTATAGTTTAGTTTTTCCAATCTCCTAAATTATAGAGTGCTAACACTACAAAGTTTCATGTATGTTATGTATGCATTGACTTTACATATCTGAAGGATAGGAACCTTATTTTGTATGTTGTCTCGGTGCTGAGATGACATGGTAAATCCTTGCTTAAATGGCAGGTTATTTGTTAATAAGATGCATGGAAATCCTTCATAAGTTGTTGTATCATTGTTCGTTATGCATGAAACACACTTGTGCATACATATACATCTACATCGACATCTACATATACATTTACACACACACACACACACACACACGCGTGCATATATATAGACACACACACACAGATGTGTGTGTGTGTGTACAAGTATTTCATGCATAAAAAACAATGATACAAAAAATTATGAAGGGTTTCCAGGCAACCTGTTAACAAAATTAAATCATTGGAGGCTCTTCAGGAGTCTTCAAGCCTAGAGCAAAGGTGAATATAATTGTAAGCTTAGGAGGGACATAACCCGTGCATGCTGTTAGAGTCAGAATATGCATTCTGCCATCAGTGATCGATATCATTCTTTCATCTCTCATTTTAGTTGTCTCATTTTGAAATTCTTATATCATTTCATTAGGTCATGCTAAAATTCTTTCACTGATGGTAGCTTTCCTCAATAAAACTTCACTCTCCTTTAGAGAACCATATTTGCTGACTTATTTCACCATGGCTTGTCTCAGTTAAAGTCAGTCATGGAGATCAGGTCTTGAAGTCTCATTGGGTCATTAGGGTTTTGTCTTTCAAGGTCCAAAATACATTACTCCATCCAAATAAATTCAGCAAACATATGAGAGTGACTCAAAGACATTTTATATTCCTCTTCAAAAGATCATTCACAATGTAACTACTATATTTTTCAAGTTGTAATTTTGATTTATATGATTTTACTATCAAAATGTTATTTTGATATTAAAATAAAAACTAATAAAAAAAGGAAATAACATAAAAAATCAAAAGAGGGTATATGTTATGAATAAAAAATATTAGATGTGAACCCCATCACAAATAATAAAAACAATAAATTTTGAAAGTGTCACACATTCAAATGCCACTACTCTTAGTTTAGTTTTCTTCTGAAAATAAATTGTGTGCAACTTGTTTAAAATGCCACAAACTTTCAATAAAATTCAATCATATAGTTTAAGCATGGTTGAATTAGGTTTAAATTTCTTGTCCATAGGTAGCGAAAATTAATTTGTCAAACCGTTTAAACTTGAAAAATTAATTATTTAGGTGGAAAGTAAAATTGGTTCAATAGTTTAATATGAACCAAGGGATGTGTTGTAACATCATTTATTTTGATAAGTTAGCATAAGTAGTTGAAATAATTTCAAAATGATAAGGTAGGATGTGGATGTAGAAGAGTGAAAAAGTTAAAAATGTTAGGAAGATTATTATTTTTGTGGGCATCCATGTCAATAAAATGTTAGGCTATAGATGCTCTAAATAAAGGAGGCAAATGAAAAAAAATGTGAGGTGGTAGATGCTCTAAATAAAGAAGGAAAATAAAACTTAAGGGAAGCAAGAAAGAAAAACAAAAGCTTCATTTTGTTTTAAAGGTTTTGATTGGTTGCTAGCCTAAATGCGCCTATTGAAAAGTTATTTCTATGGTTTAAATTTTGATTATTAATTTTTATCTTAAAGTTTTAAACTATAGCATATTCCCCCCCTCTCTCATTTCATTCATTTCCCTTTTCATTTCCTTGCCCTTTCATATTTCCACACATTAAAAAAAAAACCCCACATTCCAATTTTCCCATAGACCAAAACCCACTTATCTAAAAATCCGAATTTTTTAGATATATTATAAACTCCGCTTCCCATTTCCTAATCGCAATTGAAGTGGGGCCCCTCATCACATTTCACACTTTTTACGTGTTTTACATTGAAACTAAACTCTAAATAATGCGATTTCCGAATTTGTGATATCACATCGTGTTTGACTTACCTTTGTGAGCGCTCGCAGTCTATCCATTTTAATTTGTGATGCGGTAAGTTGGACCCACCTCCGCAGCCCCTCCCCCCTCCCCCCCACCCCAATTTATAGACATTGTAATATATTCATTATCATATAAAATCCATAACACTTACCACTTTAAACCTTTGCCGATTCATAAAACTCTACCGCATAGTTAATGGGCCCCTCTTCCCCGCACTTCGCAAATTCTAAAAGTTAACTCCTGCAGCTTATAACTAAAAGCCAAAACCTGCGATATGCGCTACGGTGTGGTCCCACTCATTCCCTGCCACGTCACCTGCTCTCCACGTCACTTCCCTTTTCGCATCGCACCACTAACTCCTTTTTATGTTGTAAACTGTTCAATCTGTGATATGCGATTATGCTATGGATGCGATAAAATTCAGAACTAAAATCTAAAGGATTTGAGGTCCAGTATAATGGGTTTTTCACTATTTTTCTTAAGAAAAAAAGGTTAATCATGGAATAAAAGGATTTTTGGTAATAAAACAATAGAAAGTTCGAGTCGAGGTAGTAAAGGTGTTCAACGCTCTGTTTTCACAACATATCTGCCTGCATATCTCTCAGCTCATCTGCCAAAATATCAATGAAACAAGGCTCACATCCTAAACTGCTCCACTACATCAACACATTAGCAACAATGCAACACATGAAAAAAGGGTCAATTCAGTTCAATAAAACAAATTTTCCCTGTTCTCAAGGTGCAAATCCGTAAGGGAGGTCTTTCCAAATTCCTCCAAATCATGAATTCGAAAACTTAGGCAAGCAGTTCATTTATTTTTAAATAGTTTTAGGTGCCTAGAGGTTAGGAATTAGTTTTTGCTATTTGGAATAATTTTGGATCTGAGATTTGCCTCAGAATTTGTAAATTGGTCTATAAATTGCACAAATTCGATGTAATAGGAGTTGGAAGTGTGAAATTGGAATCAGTTCATTTTGTTTAGTTGATCAAGGATACTATGTACTCAGTTTTGGCCATTAATATAAGATGAGTTGCAGATATATTTATGGGATACCTATGGATTCTTCTTCAGTCACATATGTTTGAATGTATTGCTCATCTTCACTTTCATGTCTATATTATGATCTTTTATAAGTGTGAAATTTAGAATAAATGCTAGCCATGCCCTGTTTTGTGTAAATGTTCATACTTTGTTTCATATCTTCTGTCTAATAGAAATACATCTCTTATGCTTCCCTCAGCCTTCTTATAGTTTCTAAACCATTCCATAACCATTTTCCTCAAGTGATTGAAATTATACCTACCTTTCCCCATTCATCCCTGCAACCCTCACTCTTTAGCCCTGACCTAGTTCTCCTTGACCTATTTCATTATTTGTTGATTTACCCAACCAAAACCAAATCAAAAAAACCACTTGCACACCATATCTAGCCTAAAAAACCTAATTGCTCCAGCCCTCCTGGTTGTGACCCTTTTGGAGAGAGCTCTCTCTGGCTTGATAAGGCTAGCTATCAAGTCAAAAGATTGGTTTGTGGTTACCTCTGTTGGGATTCCTTCCTCAGCCTTGGGAATCTGGTGGAGTGATAACATACTGGCACTATTGCCGGGGAACGAAAGATCAGATCCTCCCTGGGAAAGAACGAAAAAGTTTAGATCTGATTGCTGATGGTGGACAGCGGTCATATGCATATGAAGGTTGAAATCATCCACCTGGCGACTCCACACAGTTCAGATTGATCCAAAGACTCCACTGGCAGAAGAATATAGAATCAAGACATTCATGGCGACTATAAATATCAAAATAACTCAAAGCTTAATAACAGATTCAATGGCCTAATTGATCCAAGATGACAGGGAATGTGGTAGAACCTATCTCGATTGCAGGTTTTAAAGAATACTAGGATAGTTTTGATGATCATCAAATTGACGAGGCTTTCTCAAATTTTCTATATATTTATCTAAAGTCATGCAAATATAGATTTGGAGATAAAATTCTCTTTTTAGAGGAGTTTGCTAACAAAATTGAGAAATACATTTAGGTATTAGATGTTCAAATTAAATTTTAAGATTTTCAAGGTCAAAACCAGTCTTTTGAGGACTTTTTCCAGTTGTGTGATATCACATAGTTCAAAATAGGGTCTGATTTAAATAGCACATATGAGAAACCTCCTCATGACAACCAAATTATTGAATTGTTTGATAATCAAAAAATGATTTTTTTTTCTCTGATCCTGTAGCTGAGTACATGGGAGGATCTTTCAACTTAATTTTCGAGATTTGTTTCTACTATGAAATCAAAATGTATGATGAGTTGCCATTACATTGCACAAATTGGGTTTTCTGGACAAAGGGTCAAGTTGTATCTGTAATGTTTTTAATAAACAATCAAGAAATAAATGTATATAAGCAGTTTCTTGACTGGCTGCACTGGCATTATTGTATCATTTAGAACAAAAAAATTATCAGTAGATTAGTGTAGGATAAGTGTGCAATAATCTTGTTGGACAAGCATCTCCTTCAACATCTACTTTACAATTTGCAGTATCTGCGTTTTCAGTTTGTATAAGTGGTTTGGTTTCAGAAATAAAGATCAGTTTGCAGCTACTTGTAACTCCATGCCCAAAATAAGAAGGCACTAATCAATGAGTTCCCAGAGGTTTACGGTTCTAGACACCTCCTTCGGAGCTATCTTCCCCAGTTGGAGCAAATGTTAGCACTGGTATTTGCATCCCACCCATCCCACCTTATTTTACTTTGCTTTCACCTCATCTCCGTCATTATCATTGACCTTGCTTCGTTTTAAAAAACAAAAATTCCTACGAGTCCCATAGTCATCATGGTGATCATTCAACTCATTCTTCCATGTTGTGCCATTATTAGGTCATAGGGTCAAAATCATGAAAATTTGTCATTTCATCATCAAGTTCATCTTTTGAAGGAGTAGTAATAGTCAAAGGTATTCAACAATTTCAAGTTATAAAACTATCATTTCCAATTAAGTGGCTTTGTGTTTACCATATTTTTCTCTCAATTGTGCTTGGAAAGCTCATTTCCCTCTCCTAGGGTTTTGAGGGCATTTTTCTTGGTTCATGACTTCCATGGTTAAATCATCAACAAGACTTGTATCCTGATGCTCTTAAACCTTACCCTATCCTTAATATACCTTCCTAAACACTTCCGATCACTCCTATCCCTCAAAATCATTTACATTACCATCTCCTACAAACCTTTCAAAGGAAAAAATATGATGAAGTGGAACAAGCATTGGAGTTTGGAGCTCGAAGTGAAGGCCATGGAGCTTCATTGAAGTTTCTACTTTTTCAAATTTAAGTTTCCATTAGGGTAGGTTCAGTTTTTTGAGTCTTTGTTTCAGTTAAATAAAATTGAGTTAGTTTTATTTAGTTTGTGTCATTGAAATCTCACAAAATCATTCCTACCTTTCAACTTCAATTATTTTTTACCGTATTTGGCCCAATGGAAGAAAGCACTGATCTGCTCAACTCAGAGATCTGCGGTTCTTGACACCTCTGTCAGAGCTGCCATCCCCAATAAGGTTAATGTTAGAGTTAGAATATGCATTCTTCCATCAGTGATCGATATCATTCTTTCATCTCTCATTTTAGATGTCTCATTTTGAAAATTTTATATCATTCCATTAGGTCATGCTAAAAATTCTTTCACTAATGATAGATTTCCTCAATAAAACTTCACTCTCCTTCAGAGAACCATATTTCTTGACTCATTTCACCATGCCTTGTCTCAGTTAAAGTCAGTCATGGAGATCATGCCTTAAAGTATCATTAGGTCATTAGGGTTTTGTCTTTGAAGGTCCAAAATACATTACTCCATCCAAATAAAGTGAGGAAACATATGAGACTGACTCAAAGACATTTTATCTTCCTCTACAAAAGATCATTCACTATGTAACTATTATATTTTTCAAGTTGTAATTTTGATTTATATGATTTTGATATCAAAATATCATTTTTATATTAAAATAAAAACAAATAAAAAAGGAAATAACATAAAAAATCAAAAGAGGGTATATGTTGTAAATAAAAAATATAAGATGTGAACCCCATCCAAAAGAAGAAAAACAATAAATTTTGAAAGTGTCGCACATTCAAAAGCCACTACTCTTAGTTTAGTCTGCTTCTAAATATAAATTGTGTGCAGCTTGTTTAAAATGCCACAAAAGTTCAATAAAATTCAATCATATAGTTTAAGCATGGTTGAATTAGGTTTAAATTGCTTGTCCATAGGTAGCAAAAAATAATTTGTCAAATTGTTTAAACTTGACAAATTCATTAGTTAGGTGGAAAATAAAAATTGGTTCAAAACTTTAATCTGAACAAAGGGAAGTGTTTTAACATCATTTATTTTGATAAGTTATCATAAGAAGTTGAAATAATTTCAAAATGATAAGGTAGGATGTGGATGCAGAAGAGTGAAAAAGTTAAAAATGTTAGGAAGATTATTATTTTTATAGGCATCCATGTCAATAAAATGTTAGGCTGTAGATGCTCTAAATAAAGGAGGAAAATGAAATAAAATTTCAGGTGGTAGATGCTCTAGATAAAGAAGGCAAAGAAAACGTTAGGGAAGCAAGAAAGAAAAATAAAAGATTCATTTTGTTTTAAAGGTTTTGATTGGCTGCTAGTCTAAATGTGCCTATAGAAAAGTTATTTATATGGTTTATATTCAAATTATTAACTGTTATCTTAAAGTTTTAAACCATAGCATATTCCCCCCCCCACCCCCACTCTCATTTCATTAATTTCCCTTTTCATTTCCTTCCCCTTTCATATTTCCACACATTAAAAAAAAAACCCCACATTCCACTTTTCCCATAGACCAAAACCCACTTATCTAAAAATCAGAAATTTTTAGATATATTATAAGCTTCGCTTCCCATTTCCCGATCACGATTGAAGTGGGGCCCCTCATTGCATTTCACACTTTTCATGTGTTTCTCATTGAAACTCAACTCTAAATAACGTGATTGCCGATTTTGCGATATTGCATCACATTTGACTTGCCTTTGTGAGCGCCCACAGTCTATCCATTTTAATTTGCGATGTGGTAAGTTGGCCCCACATCCGCCCCCGCACCCACTTTACAGCCGTTGTAATATATTCATATATCATATAAAATCCATAACACTTACCACTTTAAACCTTTGCTGATTAATAAAACTCCGCCGCATAGCCAATGGGTCCCTCTTCCCCACACTTCGCCAATTTTAAAAGTTAACTCCCGCAACTTATAACTAAAAGCCAAAACATGCGATCTACGTTGCGGTTTGATCCCACTCCTTCCCTGTCATGTCACATGCTCTCCATGCCATTTCCCTTTTCGCATCACACCAATAACTCCTTTTTATTTTGTAAACTATTCAATCTGCGATATGTGATTATGCTATGGATGCAATAAAATTCAGAACTAAAATCTAAAGGATTTTAGGTATGGTATAATGGGTTTTTCACTATTTTTATTAAGAAAAAAAGTTTAATCACGACACAAAAGGATTTTTGGTAATAAAACAACAGAAAGTTCGAGTTGAGGCAACAAAGGCGTTCAACACTCCGTTTTCACAGCATATCTGCCTGCATAGCTCTCAGCTCATTTGCCAACATATCAACGAAATAAGGTCCACATCCTAAAATGATCCACTGCATCAACACATTAGCAATAACGCAACATAGGAAAAAAGGGTCGATTCAACTCAATAAAATAGTTTTTCCCTGTTCTCAAGGTGCATATTCGCAAGGGAGGTCTTTCCGTATTCCTCCAAATCATGAATTCAAAAACTAGGCAAGCAGTTCATTTATTTTAAATAGTTTTAGGTGCCTAGAGGTTAGGAATTAGTTTTTGTTGTTTGTAATAATTATGGATCTGAGATTTGCCTCAAAATTTGTAAATTGGTCTATAAATTGCACAATTTAAATGTAATAGGGGTTGGAAGTCGGAAATTGGAATCAGTTCATTTTGTTTAGTTGATCAAGGATACTTTGTAGTTAGTTCTGGCCATTAATATAAGATGAGTTGCAGTTATATTTATGGGATACCTGTGGTATTGAATATTTTTCATTGTTTCTTCTTCAGTCACATATGTTTGAATGTATTGTTCATCTTCACTTTCATGTCTATATTATGATCTTTTATAAGGTGAAATTCAGAATACATGTTAGCCATGCTCTATTTTGGGTAACTGATCATACTTTGTTTCATATCTTCTCCCTAAGAGAAATACATCTCTTATGCTTTTCTTAACCTTCTTACAGTTTCTAAACCATTCCATAACCATTTTCATCAAGTGATTCACATTATACCTACCTTGCCCCATTCAGCCCTACAACCCTCACTCTTTAGCCCTAACCTATTTCTCCTTGACCTATTTCATTATCTATTGATTTAACCAACCAAAACCAAATCAAAACAACCCCTTGCACATCATATGTAGCCTAAAGACCCTAATTTCTCTAGCCTTCCTGGCTGTGACCCTTTTGGAGAGATCCCTCTCCGGCTTGATAGGGTTAGATATCAAGTCAAAATCTTGGTTTGTGGTTATCTCTGTTGGGATTCCTTCCTCAGCCTTGGGAATCTGGTGGAGTGATAACACATGCTTCATAAGAACCTCAAGGGAAATATACAGACCCTGGAACAGGTCCAATCTCTTATAGAACCACTGTATTCAATCCATGATTGAAGGGTTAACGTGACTTGCACAGGCCATGTTTCGATCAAAACCACCGTAGCCATGATCGGGCATACTTATTCCCGTGCACAGTATGGTTTCCCTTACCTTATTGAATCCCAAACTCGTCTCTATATAGCTTGAGATAGTTCGCGGTATAAATCCATATATGGAACCTTATTTTTAGTATGCTTCCTCACCTTACTTCCAATAATCCTATATATAACCATGATTGATGTCCAAGAGTGGATGTTGCATAATGAACGAATGAGATTGAGCAAGAGAGATCAATGACTCAAAAGGAACTTGGGATGACACAAGCCTAGAGGGTTTGCATCCTAGAAGCCCACATAATGACGCGCGAGAGGAACGATTGGGCTGATGTGAACCGGGATAGAGTGGAAGGGTAGGGGATGTGGAGAAGGTTGGTGTGAGCTAAATTATTCATATTAGATCATGAAAGGGCCCAACACTCACGTGAAACGTTTATTACAACATGCAAAGGCTTGTGACGACCCTACTTAAATAAGAAACCATTATGACAAGTGTCGAGAAAGTTTTCATCCCAGATTTTGTCTCTTAGGGTGTAGTTATGCACAACGCTTAAGGAAGGGTTGGGAAAATGTGGCATAAGTCTTAACACTTAACATAGCAGCCTGAACTCCTAATTTTTTTATAAAAGAAAATCAATGCAAAACAAAGGTCCGAGAATCCCTTCCATCTCCGTGCCTTGACAACATGGAAAAAATGGAAGAAGACAAGGGGGGCAATGTGGTTGGTCCATGGTGATGGCACAACACACGCAATGGAATGATGATGTTAGCATGATGTCAGCACGAGGGGGACACGTGGCATGTGTTTTTATATTTTTCAGGTGGTCAATTGGGCCAATTTTTTGTGACACATGTCACCATTCAAGAGTCACCATGTGGAATTGATATCGTAAGCATGACATCATCCTAAAATATCTTACCCTAAAGGGTTGATCATGTGTCATGTGTTAAAGATTTTGAGTAACTAATAATTAGGTTGTTGTGGCAGGGGTGGAGATCCAAGAGTATTTAAATGAAAACCAATCAAGAGCGTTGATCATGTGGGGAAATGGTCCCCACCATTGCACATAAGCCTAGGGGCTATTCCCCGGGAGCACAAAGCAAAGTTCACATTTCAAAGGAGTGGGATGACATAAGTCAAGGTTGTGGTGGCATACATGCAAGCCCAAATGTCTAAGCATTGGTATGAGGGTGGACCCACCTTACAGGTCAGCTGAAAAATGTTTCTCCCAGAGCAAATGTTGAGCTTGTAATTACGAAGAGCGCGGGTAATATGGCCCAAGACATGGGAAAAGTCTCTAGAAATAAGTGATATGCGAAATGAAAATAGATCGGTCCTCCTAGAAGGATGACCCAAAGCAACTCATGAATGCGAAAGTGTTAAGGGATAGGTAATAGAACCTAGTTAACATAAAGTTTGGCGACAATTGATAGCTTGTTCATTTTGGGATGTAATATATACGTATAATTTCATATTAATGCACAACGCGGGGGTTTTTAAACTTAACCCATAGATGGGTCGACAACTAATATTCCATTTCGAAGTGACGTTGTGAGGTTAGCTAGGAAACCATGTGGGCACTACATGGAAAGGGATGTCATGGAATTTCCTGATTTGTCAGAAATTCAAATAATCACATCTTTTAATCCATAGGTCGGATTGGGGTAAAGTTGTATATCTCTGGAAATGTCTTGCTGAGATGAACACAATGGTGACATCTATTTTGAGTTTTTAAGACAAAAAAATAAATAAATTAACTATCCCATCTCTCTAACTGTACAAGGGAGATTAGATTAACAAGTGAACACTTTTCACCAGCGTTAATCTGGGCTATTTACAAGTGATATCAAAGCATCCAGGTTTAACATTTCCTCATGAGCAAGTAGTAGCAAGCTCGTAGAAAGGGTTTTCATGTTGATTTCCAGAAAACTACTAATGTTAGCATTTAGGTGTTAAAAGCTAATTTGCGAAGAATTGATTGCATGCATGAGTGTTGTGTTTATTCACGTGCACTCCCGTTGATTCAGGAATAGCGACATGAACTAAATGCCCTGTCCAAGCTAGAGAACTGACTCCGAAGAGTCCTGACAAATGATGATTGAGACAGGATTCGGCATTTTTGAACCATGAAACACTTGGTCTCCATTTAGGTTGTAAATGTAACCTACCCGCTATTAAAAAGATGACAGAAAGAAATAGCAAGAAAAGAGCTCCGGCATAAAGATCTTCGTTAGTGCGTAAGCCAATTGTATACCACCACTGATAAACACCGGAATAAGCAATATTGACCGGACCGGGAGCACCTCCTCGGGTAAAAGCTTCTATAGCTGGTTGACCAAAATGAGGATCCCAAATTGCATGAGCGATGGGTCTTACATGTAAGGGATCGCGTACCCATGCTTCAAAATTGCCTTGCCAAGCCACATGGAACAAATTACCGGAGGTCCACAGAAAGATTATTGCCAGCTGACCAAAGTGGGAAGCAAAAATTTTATGATAAAGGCGTTCTTCGGTAATATCATCATGACTCTCAAAGTCATGTGCGGTCGCAATACCGAACCAAATACGACGAGTAGTTGGGTCCTGGGCCAAGCCTTGGCTGAACTTTGGAAATCTTGATGCCATAATGCTTTTCAAATCCTCCTAGCCATTATCCTACTGCAATAATTCTTGCCGGGAAGAACGCCCATGTTGTGACGATTCCACCCAGAAGGTAATGAGCTACTCCTACAGCACGTCCCTGTACAATGCTCAAGGCTCTGGGCTGGATAGCAGGAGCAACCTTCGATTTGTTATGGGCCCAAACAATAGATTCAATGAGTTCTTGCCAATACCCACGGCCGCTGAATAAGAACATTAAACTGAAGGCCCAAACAAAATGAGCACCTAAAAATAAAAGACCATATGCAGATAATGAAGAACCATAAGATTGGATCACTTGCAAGGCTTGTGCCCATAGAAAGTCACGACGTGATTGATCATTTGGCATGGACTAAAAATTGACATGTTTCATTTTTATTGATGAGCTAAGAGCATGCATCAACATGTATATTTTGTTGACTATGCAAGCATGTATATTGATGGTAATTTTTTTTTATTTGTGACATTGGTGTGCTAACATGGACAATTTGTTGCAGTTGGTCTTATTATAAGAACTTGGAAACAACAACAAAACGAACATGAGTTATTTTCATTCATTGGGTGGTAATGTCTCTAACAATTACGTGTGAATGAAAACACGTCAAAAGCAACAAAAGATAGTAAAAGGTAGAAGATTGAGGACCAGAGGGGTACAATATAGCTCTGATAAGTGATAACAGAGAGATGGAGAGGCCAAGGAAACTTAAGAATAAAGATCAGTTGGCCAAGGGGGAGGGAAATCTCTCTTGATTAGATGGATGTCTTGAGGAGCCTAAGGGATGGGGTTATAAGTTTCAAGGCAGGTAATGAAAGGTTGGTAAGAGCTCAAGAGATACAAGCTAAAATAAACACAGTGATTTGCAAAGCCTCTTAGACTTACAGAGATAGAGGAAACACGAGTTGTTAACTAGTCATAGTGGTAAGAGAAGCCTTCAAGAATCATAAGAGAGAACAAATGGAATAGATGTAATCATGTCCATGAAGAGGCATAGGCAGGAAAGTGAAGACAATGTGAAGGGAAATGCACCACTGAGTACCCCAGAATTGAGAACTACCACTTATTTGCATCATTCTAGTAGATATTCCAGCTCTACTACCATAAGGCACCATCATCATTCTCTCCACCATAATCATCATCAAAATGGAAGAGGAAAGAACTATATGCCCAAGGAATTTTAAAAATCCAAGCCACCCAAGGAGACATGAAGAAATCTGAAGATGTAGAAGCTTTGCTGCTTGGAATGAATAAATTTTCCAAAATCTATGATTATTTTGAAAATACAAAAGCTAAGATTTCCACCTAAATTTTGAAAGGAAAAGAAGACATATGGTGGGAACATTTGAATAATATTAGAGGTATCGTTGAAAAGGAGTTAACTTGGTGTGAATTTGAAAATTTCTTCAGAAATCATTATTTATCACAGTGATACTATGACAACAAAGAAAAATAATTTTATGAGCTCAAGATGGGACAATTGACAGATGATGAGTGTGTCACCGAGTTCCTATAACTACTGAGATATGTGTCATATCTCAGATATGAGAAGTCCAAGATCCAAAGGTTCACCAATGGGTTTCCTATGTCGTGTAGAGACCGAATTGAATTATTGGAACCTCAAACATTAAATGAATCCATTAATAAATTGAAACAATGCTATGAGCAGGAAAAACATAGGCCAAAATTAAAAGTGATTTGAGAGAAAAGAGTAGCGTTAAAAAAAAGAATAAATGGACCAATAAAATCAGAGAGAAGAGGGGAGGCTCACACCCAGCTAAGGCAAGTCGATTACAGTAGAAATTCGACCCAAATCCTAAAGGCCATGCAGATAAACCAACAATAGATCAACGTAGGGATAAGATAAAGGAGCAATTAAAATGTTGGACATGTGGTGAGAAGCAGAATAAAGAGACTACCCACACCAAGGAAATGCAGGGCCAAAGATTTACGAGCCCCAGGAAGCACGTATAGTGGGTGATGTGGCAGAAATCTTGCTTGGAATTTATTTTTCCATGGAAAACCACCAAGCATCAATTACTGAGATCGAAGGTAAGTTGTGTAATGAATTTATTCTAATTTTAATTGACCCTAGCTCTAATCACAAATATTTCAGTTCAAAGCTTGTAGAAAAATGCAAATTGACTAAAGAATTGCACACAAAGCCATGGCTAATTGAATTGGCAATGAGAACAAAGAGAAAAAATAGTCATTGTATGAAATTGTGTGTATTTGAGATCAACGACATGCCTACAAAAACACATTTAAATTTGTTTCCATTGGGTGCGTAGAACATGATATTGGATATGGATTGGTTGTACATGCACGTAAGTAAGGTCAATTTAAAAAAAAAAATCAATTGAATGATTGGGTGATGTCGGGGAAAGAAATTTTTTACGAGGCAAGAAAAGCCAATTTCAATGAAGTTGATCACAAAAATGCAAGGCAAGCACAATTGTCACAAGGGTTGTACATGCTTTGTTGTGCACATATCGAGTGATAAGAAGGCTAGTCATAGTGTTGGGAAAAAATAAATTGAAATACTAAAGAAATATCTGGTGTTGCAAAAATATGGGGATGTGTTTCCAACAAACATACTTGATATACCTCCTCATAGGGAATTTGATTTCTCTATTGAGTTGGTGGCTGGAGTAGCATCAATGTCCAAAAAACCATACCAAATGAGTATACCGAAGCTATTTTAGTTAAAATTACAACTGAAATAAATGCTTGATAAAGGTTACATAAATCCAAGTGTGTCATTATGGGGAGCCCGAGTGTTATTTGCGAATAGAAAGGATGGGACACTCTGAATTTGTATTGATTATAGGAAATTAAATAAGGTGATAATCAAGAACATGTATTCGTTGCCACAAACTGTTGATCTATTCGATCAATTGAGAGGAGAAATAGTCTTATCCAATATCGATTTGAGGTATGGATATCATCAAGTGTGTTTTAAAGAAGAATATATTTACAAAACTGCTTTCTGGGGGAGGTACAGGCTCTATTAGTTTTTGGTGGTATCCTTTGGGCTTACTAATGCCCCTATTGTTGAAAAGTGTGACTAGGTTCGGTCTTCATAATGACATGTGTAATCATGATTTTATGTAATTGATTTAAAGAATAAAAATAAAATTATTTTTGTACTTCTTGTCTCATGGATTTCATGAGCAAGGAATTTTATTTTACTTATGCCTCCCATTGTGAGCCCTTAGGATTGGTCATAAAGTCAAATTGAGTCAATTTCATGTATGAAGGATCCTTCTTGGGCATGTTACATGAGTATAGGTTTCAATGAAAGAGTCAAATATTTTCCAAGACCAAGCTCAAGCACCTGCTTCAAGTTGGCCTTAAGATGGATATATGAACCTCCACCAATTTAGGTGTCGGCCTTGGACTCCTTCAAGTTGGCTTATGTACATGGGAAAATCACTATAAGTAGGTAGCTAGACCTCCATTTGAGTACAAGGGATTCAACCAAGGACTAAAGTAAGAATAAGTGCAAGAAAAACACGAAATAAGTCTCCATCCAAGCGAAGAAGAAAGGACTATAAGTTGATCTATTCTGGATATGTTTTTAGGGGTATTTTTTGTCACTCGTGTGAAGGGATCTATGGTTTCGATCTACTACAAGTAGGAAGAATTGAAATCACACCAAAGTATCTAAGATTGGTGTCAATAAGGTATACTTGGAAGGTCGAGTTCACTAACAAGGCAAGGAAGGTATAGCGTATGCATAGAAGGAAAAATCTATCCATGATTTCCTCCCTCATATAACCTAGGGTTTCTTAAGGGAAGGCTGAAAAGTTGTAGAACTTGCAGGTAAGACGAATTGCAGTAAGGAAGGACAAGGTTGTAGTGAAAGTGTTGCTAAGGTCGAATTTGAAGACTAGAAAGAAGCTACAAGGATAAAGGTGACTTGGTCTTAGAGGAATCTTGGTC
This sequence comes from Pinus albicaulis, assembly GCA_034641835.2. NCBI lineage: Eukaryota > Viridiplantae > Streptophyta > Pinopsida > Pinales > Pinaceae > Pinus > Pinus albicaulis. The sequence goes on along the minus strand of CM076575.1, from coordinate 784,953,910 downwards.
AAGAGTCTAGGCCATGGTCTTGGTATTTGTCAATTAAAGTATCTATAAGAAGAAGAATTTGTTTTGGCTTTCCTCTCAAGTAGGAGATATTTTGTCCCTGGATGATTGCCTATATCCTATGTCTCTTGTCTCTATGTTGTTTATGCTTTTGGTAGTTATCTGATGAAAAAGAAGAATATAATAATAACTAAAGAGAAGGTTCTAATCTAATAAATTAAAAATAATTCACAAGAAATTATCATTAGTAGAGAAATCACTTAATCTTGATAATGTGTCCTCGTATAAAATATGAGGTGGTTGAAAATAATTGGAGGAACTATGATTAGAATTCCTGGAAGAAAATGTGTAGAGAAATAAAGGAAGATATTGTGAAATGAGAAACTATGGAGAAGGCAATCAACATTTTTGGACTAAGAGATTTGACTACGATTTCTCCAAGAAAGATATGAAGACTCTGTTGGAAGTATGAAAAGGAAAGAGACCATTGACAACATATATATATTGGATATTTGTCATTATATATACAGGATGTGGATGCAAATGTAAGATGTCATGATGAAAGACCATCACAAAGGTAATTTTGATTTAATGTTCATTTCTTATTTGTGAATAATATTTGGATGGGCTTATGCAGGGCTTCCAATGGAAGAGCTGTGAATGTCTTCCAACACTGATGACCACGGAGCAGGATGAAAGATCCTTTAGATAACATGGCATGAAGAAGGAAATATGGCATGAAGGAAGGCCAAATATGGACTCATGGATCACTTTCCAATGAAAGGAAAGATGACATGACTAACTCATGGATGAAAGTGATGTATGGTATATTCCCTTTTAAGTAATACCAATAGATGTAGACTCCACGACAAAGAAGAAATTTCATGAAATCGAAGGAGGGAATTCTAAAAGCAGCTAATTGTCCCATGATCTCCCCTTGATGAGCTACTGGAAGCAAGTCCCTAGTCACGAGGGATCTGGGTTAAGTCCCTGATCAAGGGGCATATTGGGTACATTCCTTTTATAGGAATGGGTACATTCCTTTAGTGGAATGGGTATGTCCCCCCTAAGTTGAAAGGGAGAGATATACACATCATTCTTGTCTTCACTTGGGAAGACAACATGGAGTATTGGGTAAACATTTGGCATCTGATGCTATTTAAGGATATGTTAGGGCATCCAAGACAAGAGTAGGTTTAGAGGACCGATATTATTTGAGGACTAGGAATCCAAGATAAGAATAGTCCTAGTGGAACACACTCTGAAAACCCAGGTGGAGTATGTTCCGAGAAATACAACGATGAAGGTGTTTATCCGTCATTGGTCTCGCCATCATTATGCTATAGTATTTTGGAGAGATATATTTGTTAGTCAAGGGCTTTCTATGTGAGAATGTTGTTTGATATGATGCTAAATATATGGGTTACCAACCCGGCTCTTCTTATGAAAATTCTTCAGATTGAGAATGACCAAGTACCATTATGAATACTTACCTAGTTAAGAGGGAGTGTTGAAAAGTGTAATTAGGTTAGGCCTTCATAATGACATGTGTAATATTGATTTTATGTAATTTATGTAAATAATAAAAATAAAAGTATTTATGTAATGCTTGTCTCATGTGTTTCATGAGCAAGGAATTTTATTTTAGTTACAACTCCCATTGTGAGCCCTTAGGATTGGTCATAAAGTCAAATTTAGTCAATGTAATGTATGAAGGACCCTTCTTGGGCATGTTACATTTGTATACGAGTCAATGAAAGAGTCAAATATTCTTCAAGGCTAAGCTCAAGCACCTCCTTCAAGTTAGCCTCAAGATGGATAGATAAACTTCTATCGAATGACATGTTGGCCTTGGACTCCTTTAAGTTGGCTTATGTACATGGGAAAACCACTATAAATAGGCAGCTCAACCTCCATTTGAGTACAAGGAATTCAATTGAGGTTTGAAGAAATACGAAGTGCAAGAAACACATGAAAGAAGCCTCGATTCAAGTGAAGAATAAAGGACTAGATGTTGAACTATTATAGCTATGTTTTTAGGGATATTTTCTGTCATAGGTGCGAAGGGATCTAGGGTTTCAATCTGCTGTAGATAGGACGAAATGAAGTGAAAAAAAAAGTATCTAAGATTGGTGTCAATAAGGTCTACTTGGAAGGTCGAGTTCACTAACAAGGCAAGGAAGGTATAACGAAGGTATAGAAGGACAAATCTCTACATGATATCATCCCTCATGTAACCTAGGGTTTCTGAAGGGAAGGCTGAAAAGTTGCAGAACTTGCAGGTGAGCTGAATTGTAGTACGGAAAAATGAGGTTGCAAGGAAAGTGTTGCTAAGGTCTAGGTTTAACACTAGAAAGAATCTACAAGGATAAAGTTTACTTTCTTTTGGAGGAATATTGGTCAAGGGTCTAGGTCATGGTATTGGTATTTTTCAATTGAAGTCTCTATAAGAAGAAAATTTTGGCTGGGTTTTCCTCTCAAGCAGGAGAGGTTTTGGCCGTTGATGATCGCCTATATTCTGTGTCTCTTGTCTCTCTATTGTTTATGATTTGGTAGATTTCTGATGAAGAATATTACTATAATAATCTAACTAAAGAGTAGATCCTAATATAATAAAGTAAAAATAATCTTATCATTAGAAGAGAAATCACCTAATCTTGCTATGCCCTAGATTTCTCAACACATGCCACTTTCACGTGTCTAATGAATAGTGTGTTGTGTCCTTATTTGGAAAATTTTGTCTTTGTTTTTGTTGACGACATATTGGTGTACTCTATAATTGAAGAAGGTCATAAAACACCTAACTGCATTATCACAATTGCTGAGAGAACACAAGCTTTATGCAAATCTTAGCAAATGTGAATTCTTCCAATCACAAATACATTACATGGGACACATTTTATCTAAGGAGGGGATATCAGTTGATCCAGAGAAGATCAAGACCACAATGGAGTGACCAACCCCAAATAATGCGAATGAGGTCAAATCATTTAAGGGATTGGCATTATACTACAGGAGATTCATGAGGAATGTCTCAAAGATAGGCCACCCCATTGCATCCTTTCAAAGAAAAAGAAAGAAGTTTTAGTGGACAACTAAATGTGCAATAAGATTCAAGCAGTTGAAACAATTTCTCACTAATTTACTTTTGCTAATAATTTTAGATCCAAACAAGGATTTTGGGGTATGCACATATGCCTGTAAGGAAGGGCTTAGTGGAGTCTCAATGTAGAAAGGAATAGTATTTTTATATGAGTCACAAAAATTAAATGAGCATGAGGTAAACTATGTGAATCATGATCTAGAGTTAACTTCCATTATTCATGCATTGAAGATGTGAAGGCATTATCTCCTTGGAAGAAGATTTACCCTCATGACAAATCAAGGTGGGCTCAAATATTTTTTTGATCAACCTAATTTGAATGCAATACAATCTAGATGGTTGGAAATACTTAACAAGTTCAAATTTGAAATCAAGTATATCAAAGGCATATACAATAAGGTTTTTGATGCACTCAGTAGAAGTACTCAATTTAATCACGTGGAAACCATAATCTCTTATGAAATGGACTTGGTGGAAAGGGTAAAAAATGTAGGACAACATGACGTGAAATATCAACAATTGACGAAAAAGCTACATAAAGAAGTAAAGTATGAGGAATATCATCTCACAAATGATGGCCTAGTTATATTTAAGAACAAAATATATGTACCAAATAACGAAGATTTGAAAGGGCTTATAAATAGAGAGTTCCATGAGAAACCATATTCCGACCATCTAAGATATCAAAAGACTCTCACTACTCTCAATTTTTTTTTTTTTTTTTATTGTTGGCCTTATTTTAAGAAGGAAGTGGTTGATTTTGTTGCTAAATGCACAAAATTCCAACAAGTGAACGTTGTATGCAAACATTCCATAATGGAAATGGGAAGTGATATCCATGGATTTCACTACCGGTTTACCAAGAACCTCCAAACAACATGATACAATTATGGTGGTAATTGACAAGTTAAGCAAGGTGGCACATTTAGTGGTAGTCAAATCCACCAAATTTTCTAGTGAGGCGGCTCATATTTTCATAAAGGAGATTGTGAAGTTGCATGGAATCCCCAAGAAAATCATCTCAAATAGAGATTCCAAGTTCACTTTGAAGTTTTGGAAGGAACTGTTTGTATGCTTGGGGATAGAATTATCCTTTGATACAACTTATCATCCAAAAATGGATGGGAAAATTGAGAGGAAAAATATAATTATCGAAGAATGTTGATGATGTATGTTATGCACCAGCTGAAGAAGTGGGAAGAATTTCTTGACATTTTAGAGTTTGCATACAACAATGGGTATTATAAATCTATAAAAATGATCCCATTCAAGGAACTTTATGGGAGGGGTTACAATACTGTTATTAGTTAGAATGATCCAGTGAATTTGGTCCTTATTATGCCTAATATGATAAAAGAGATAGATTAGAAATTGCAGATTATAAGACAAAAATTGAAGGTGGCACAAGAAAATCATGAGAGTTATGTGGATCAACATAGGGTACATAAAGAGTTCCAAGTTGGGGAGCATGTTTATTTTCAGATTAATACCAATAAATGTTCCATAAATATTGGGTCATGTTCCAAGCTAGCACCATGGTTTTGTGGACCCTTTGAGATTCTTAAAAATATTGGTCCAATGGCATATAGGCTAGCCTTTCCTCCGTCAGTAAAATTCCATGATGTTTTCCATGTTTCCATGCTTTAAAGATATGTATAGGATTTTAATCATGTGATTGATTGGTTTGTAGCACAAGTGGGACCAAAGGGAGAGTTCTAGCCAGAGCCAATATGCATCCTATATCGGAGGAGAATCGTTCTCCCGAAAAAATTAATAGAGAAATTGAAAGTGTAGTGGAGGCACAATGGGCCTAAGGAAGCCACTTAGGAAATGACAGACTCATTGAGGGCATAATATCCTTTTTTGTTTTCTAGTTGAAGCAAATGTACGTAAATTGTAAATAATGTAAAAAATATGTATGTAAATCTCCATAAGCAATATGTGTTTGTTTTAAGCATGTCTTTTTTTATACATATGGATAAAGAACATCGAGGATTCAGTGCCCCCAAGGGGATGGGTTTGTGACAGTCCCAATTTCTTTCACTCATGTATGCAATGTAAAATATTTTTATAAAATGGGATAGTAATGGGACATGGATTCCAGAGACTGAGGAGGGTAATTATTTGGAATTTAATTGCTATGAAAATGAAGGAGGCTGGTAGGTATGCATTCTAAATGAGTTGTAGCATGCCATTAAGAAGAAGCTAGAAGATCACAAGAGCCATGCTCCCTTGAACAAAAAATTAAGCAAGAGAGGACAAATTTGTTGAGCAGCTATGCCCTGAGAACGCAAGTGAAGAGTGGGCCATTAGACTACATTTAACAAATAGGTAAAAAACATGAAGAAATGGAAGACTTGTCATTGGATGACAAGATTATATTGGTAGGGTCACTATATAAAGGTTTAAGTATTGAGGGGTTTTCGTAGTGCATTATATTAGATATCATTTTTTGGGATTCAACTGCGTTAAGTAAGTCATTCATCTATGACCATTTCCATGAGTGGTAGTCGTAAATGACTAATTTATCATGATTTTTGAATAGTCCACTTAGCACTCATTACATCAGGTGGTGCTCACAAGGGTGAAGAAGTGGGACTGAAACTAGTGAAATGAATCACATAGCATCAATCATCACTTCCAGGGTTTGCACCTGAGAACTAGGACTTCCCTGGTGGTCACATGTCAAAGATCGCCTCCAGCTCAAGTGTGCTTAACTGTGGAGTTTTCCCCACAATAAAGACCACTTATCTTGCTACCCCATTTGCAAAAAAATAGAAAGTGTTGTGCCTCATGAACCATTCAAGTAGAGATCCCTTCACTCTTTCTATATAAAGGTTGTCAATGAAAATACATTCAAACTACTGGGAGACATCAACAAAGAGGATAATTCAAGCTATGGGGAGATGCATTTAGAAGAAGGAGAAAGAACAAAGTAAAACAATAGGGGAGAAATCCCAAGAGAAAAAGAGAGGTAGGCTTAAGAAATTTGAGAGAGGGAGGATATAGAGAGAAGATACAGGAGTAAGAGACAACTTTCGATTAGAAATAAGTCAAGAAGAATAATTTCCAGGTGGGTAATAAATTTCCTCTCGAGTTCTGATTGGCCAAAGAGTGGAGATGATGAATATCAAAAAAATCCCTAAGGGCTGCAGCAAAGGAATTATTCTTGGGAAAATTCCTCGATGGTTTCTAGATGGCTTCTTTGTTGTTTGTTTGATTTTCCGTAGTTATGGAGTCCCCAAGTTGGGTGGAACCATGGTGTTTAGTTTTGATGGGTGGAGACAGTGAGTCTCTAGAATCCCTGTGCATTTTGTAGCTTGCAACTTAGTTGGAGGGTGGAGACAGTGACTCTCTGGATCCCCTGTGCATTTTGTTGCTTGCAACTTAGTTGGAGGGTGGAGGTAGTGAGTCTTTGGGCTACTTGTAAATTTTTTTGCTCGTAACTCAGTTGAAGGGTGGAGGTGGAGAGATATTTGGAGTCCTTGGAGCAAATGAAGGATGTGTTTCATAACTTGAGAAAACTTCCCCTTAGTTTTTGGAATATGTCTTGGAGGTGATAGTTGCAAGTTGGAACTGGCTACAACTATCTATGGCTGGGTTGAGAGTCGTAGTCCTAAACTCAATTTCCCAAATATTTACAAGATAAATGTACTTTATGTATTTCCTAGTTTAATGAGTATGTATTATATTTCTGGTTTGAAATGGTGTTATTAATGCATGGGACATGACAACGTGAATAATATTTACAATATTGACTAATTTGTTGTGTATTGTGATAATGTTTTAAGGCATTTGGATAGTTTGTAAGAATATTGTTTGTGACACAACAATATTTAGCATGTGATTTTTTTCTTATTGCAATATGGTGATTACATTAATTACAAGCCTGCATTAACATTATTATGTTGCAACGTAGTAATATTGAGGATTTCCTCTTCTTTTATCCTTATTGACCTGTTATTTTATATGAGGGTATTATTCAAGCCTTCAGAGTTGTAAACCCTGGTGTTGGGTATAAATATTCATTTATCAAGGACCAATCCAATAGATATATATTCTGTGTTGTGTAAGGCATGGCCTCATGAGTTAGTTGACTTGATTTTATGCCCCTGTGCTTCCCACAAAGTTTCACCTCTGCCATGTGTAAATTGATGTTAAATCTATCAAGGCTAGGAACCATATTTTGTATTTTGTCTTGGTTTTGAGATGACATGGTGAATCCTTGCTTGAAGGAATATTGTAGCCATGGTTCTAAGATATATTGGTATCCTATTGGTGGAATTCACATATTGGTTACTTGTGTTAACAAGTTGCCTATAAACCATTCATAATTTGTTGTATAATTTTTTATTATGCTTGAAATGGTTGTACACACACACACACATATATGCAACCACCTGTGTGGTTGTAGTACACACGGGGTAGCACTGTGGTGTGAAATATGAGCATTGGAGGCTCTTCAAGAGTCTTCAAGCTTGAAGTAAAAGGGAATCTGGTTGTAATTTCAAGGTGCATAAAACCTGTGCATCCTTCATAAAACCTCAAGGCTAAGAGTTGAACCCTGACGTAGGTCCAAGCTATTATAGAACCATGAAAAGGCTAGTGTGACTTACACAACCCAGTTTTTTGGCAGAACCACCATGGCCTCAACAGGTCATACTTATGAACATGTGTGGTATGGTTTTCCTTAACTTATCGCAACCCAAACTCGTGTCTCTACATTGTGAGATAGTCCACTAGATGGAACCATATATGGAGCCTTATTATTGACATGATCCATTTCCACAGTTACAATAATTTGGTATATAACTGTGAGTGATGTCCAAGAGCGGACAACACATAATGAATGGCTGAGATTGAGCAAGAGAAATTGATGACTCAAAATGAACCTGAGATGATGTAAGCTTGAAGCGTTGCATCCCGGAAGGCCATAAAATGACATGCAAGTAGAATTCTTGGGATGATGTGAACAAGGCTAGCAGGACAAGGTAGGCGAGGTGGAGAAGATAGGGTTGATCTGGATTCTTATTATTTGACCACGAAAGAGAAAAACACCTCTGAAAGGTTTATCGCAATGTTCAAAGGTTTGTGACGGTCCCACTTAAATGGGAAACCATTGCGGCAAGCGTCGGTAAAATTTTCGTCCCAAAGTATATCTCTTGGGTGCAACCATGCACAACACTTAAGGAAGGGACAACATGACGCAGGGCTAGGAAAATGTGGCATAAAACTCAACCTCTAATGTAACAGCTTGGACGCTTAAATTTTTTATAAAATAAAATCAATGCAAAACCAAGACTGGGAATCCCTTCTATCTTCTTATCCTGACATCATGGACGAATGAGAAGAGTAAAAGGGGTGCAATGTGATTGATTCATGGTGATGGCATGGAAGAAGAAATCACGTGATTACATCAACATGTTGTCAGCATAAGGGGGCACATGTTGCATGTGTTTTTAGAGTTTTAAAGTGGTGAAGTGGGCCAATTATGGGCGACACATCACCACTTAGTGGGCGAAAAGTAATCACTCCGTAAGCACCACATGGAGTTGATATCGTAAGCATTACATCATCCTGGAAGGTTTTACCCCAAAGGGTTTCATTGTGTTTCATATTTCAAGGAGCCGAGCAAACTCGACGCAGGGCTCTCATGGAAGGAGCAGAGCCACGAGAGTAGTTAAATGAGGACCAATTTGGAGCATTGATTGGATGGGGAAATGGTCCCCACCAAGGCACATAAGTTCGAAGTGTATTCTTTGGGAGCACAAATCAGAGTGCACAAATCCCAGGTTGTGGTGGCATACACGCGAGCCCAATAGTCTAACCATTGGTGAGAGGGCGAACCCACCTTACAGGTCAACCCAGAAGGAAATCCCAAGAGAAAACGTTGAGTGTGCAATTGAAAAAAAGTCAGGTAACAAGGCCAGAGAGATGGGAAAAACCTCTATCAATATATGTTCCGTCAAATGACTGTAGATGGTTCATCTCGAAAGGTTGACCCAGAGCATCTCATGAATGAAAAAATGTTAAGAGTGAGGTGACAGGACCTTAGTAACATAAAATTTGGTGACAATTGAAAACCCATCGATTTTGGTTTGTAATATATGCATATAATATCATATTAATGCATAGTGTGGGGGTTGTAAAACCCAACTTGTGGATGGGTCGAAAAATAATACGCCATTTCCAAGTGGGGTTGGGAGGTTAGCTAGGAAACCATGTGGGCGCAACGTGGCTAGGAATATCATAGCATCTCCTGATTCGTTAGAAATTCAAACAATCAAATATTTTGACCTAGAGTTTAAATTGTTGATTTTTGGTAGCATCAAAAGTGCTCTAAGTCTCAAATTTTTTGGAGAGGCTTAGGCACTGGTATTCCAAAGAACCCAAAAAAGTTTGTAAAAATTCCACTTGGAATATGTTTTATTGTAAAAATTAATTGTTTTAATGGGGACCCTAAGTCTAAACTTTGGGAAATTAAACAATTAAAAGGTATTAATAAAATAGAGTGAGAATGATATAGAAAAGGCGAATATCAAGTTAAGTTATAATCTTAGTTGTTTATTAGAGATATAATCTCGACCGTTGATGTCTCAACGAGAAGACTATAAAGGAAGGTTTGAGGGTCATTTGGAAAGACACATCGAGTGAATCTAGAGATCGAATTTTTCTGATGGAGCAATGCTCGGATGAAGATCATATCTAAGTGATTCTAGCGTAGAGAGGGGAAGAGATAGTTTTGGTTAGAGGATCTTCTCTGGGACCAAGAATACTAAGCAGAGAGGTAGAAAAACCAACATAAGAAGAAAAAAAAACCTCCAGAGAGTGTGATGCAACACCCAGAAAGGGTGACATAGGCCCACGCAGGGCACACACAAAGGTAGCGTAGTGCTTTTGAGAGATAGTTTGAGATTTTCTTGGAGATCGGGGTTTTGAGTGAGGAGGGCTGGAACTAGAATTTCAGAGGAGGAGATCGATCCCAGAGAGGAGGTGACGTAGTCAACATAGGTTCCCACACAAGCCTATGAAACTACTATGCAGAGGCAACACAAGGGGTGTTGGGGTTTCCTCAGTTTAGCTATCGGATCAGCCAGGACTTGCAGCGTGAGGTAAACTCACAATATTTTTGTTTGTCATGATTTCTCTATACTAGATAACCAACAAGGCATCCAAATATTGTATTTAGAAACTGCTGCTTAATAATAACAAGCCCTTAGAGATGTTGCACCGATTTTCTCGCATTGGGTTTTTTCGGGGACTTTCATCCAAAATAAAAGATGTCCTATGTGTATATTGTTATTTGCTCAATTTAATATGTCAATCATTCAGAGACATGAAAGGAGAGAAGAGGGGGAACAACATCAACAATGAGCGGACCAGTATAACATGGTTTTACTATGGTAGGCACGAGAGAGGGAGAGAGATGCGTACCCTCGCCCTTTTATAGCAACTACCCAGGGGCTGCTAAGGCATGTAAGCCTTCTCAATTTCTATGAGGAGGCTTCTTCCCTAAAGGGCCATGGTGTGTTTTTGAGACATCTTATCCGTAGGTGGAATGCCCCCCTACAGGCTTTCCGGGTTGGTCCTAACCAGTGGCACGTGCCCACTGAGGAGGACATATATTACATTACAGGGCTATTGAGGAGAGGGGTGGATTTTCCCTCGTTCCCAGAGGTTCCAATTGGCTATGCAGCCGGGAGTCAGTTGGTGTACTCCTAGAGATACATTAGCGCAGATATACTGTCTCCTTCAGATTTTTAGGTATCTGAAGGTCAGTTACGTATTGGTGCATTTGGTAGTGAGGAGGTGAGGTGCCTCTCACTTTTGATTTCGACCATTTCACACAACACTAATGACAGGAAACACACTAGTTACTCACTTATATATTATGTTGATTCTTTAGTAAAAGAGCCATGACTTGTCAGGTGGTCTGCCATTTTTTTGTGACAGTTCTGTACAACCTTAGATAGATGTCGTGCTCATGCACAAGGGAGGGTCAAATTACCTTTTTCTTCAGAGATTTTTTATTTATTTTTTGGGAGGTTTCCAGAGACGAGGTCTAATTTTGTTTGGAAGCCTCGTAGGCTAATGTTCGAGGCACAAATGCACATGTGGGGACAGATGATGCCCAAGAGGGGCGAGACTGTGTTTCCAGTGAGGATATCACATGATGCAATGGAGTTTCTAGCGAGTGTTGACGAACATCCCTTCATTATTGTCCCCTGTCCTTATGCTGGTTTGGATTGGTGAGGGTGTGCCAACATCCTCTTCACAAATGATGAGCCGCCGGATGATAAATGTAATATTACCGTTTTATTTAAAATTATTCTAACATGTTATTTAACTTGTTTTTATTAAATTGTGTAATGAGATTGTCTAATTATTGTTGTGTACTTTTATATATTTTGTAGACATTGGGTCTTTTGATGGTGAGGACATGCCAACACCACCACATGATCCAGGTGTGGATCATGATGACGATAAGGATATGCCAGATGCCGAGGATCATCAGGAGGCCAGTGCAGAGAGACCTGCTCCTGCTGGTGCGTCGGTACCGCCTTGTGCTAGGTGTGGTGGGCTTGATAGCAGATACAGGATGGAGTTGGGCGACCAATTCACTGCATTGATTGTTGAGGCGAGAGTCAGGCCTGCTACTATGAGAGACATACAGGCCGATGGTAGGCTGTTAAATATGTGGAGAGGCATGCCGTGTGACATGTACAGCCTGATGCGGCATGTCGTAGGAGCTACGACCTTAGTTACGTGGCTGAGGAGGACTGTTGCATGTTATAGGCATGGTCGAGACGCATCACGTGATCGACAGTCCGCGAGCAGCGACGCATCATCTGATGATCATTCACCTCATGTCGCGCCAGATGAGCAGCCTCCACTAGCATCAAGCAACAGTCATCATGGAGAGAAGGCTGGACCATCAGCCACGTCTAGTCAGCAACATGAAGCATCCAACAGTACTCATGATCATGAACAGGCTGGACCATCGACTATGTTGAGTCATCACGATGAGCAACCGATAATTGATCCTGATTAGCATGAGGCACTAGTACCAAATCAGCAGGCATGTGATGATCAACATGTATCTGGGCTTTTCGAGGCTGCACCATTGACTGAGAAAGCCTCGAATAGTACTGCTATTGATGATATACCACTAGCTGATGCATGACATTTATATTACAATTGTATATTTTTGACATTATTCAATTATATATATATAGTCCATGTATTTTATGTTCATGTTGCAGTGGTACTTAATTTACATGTTGGTGATCATCATGATGTGTATATTGTTAGGTCATGTTAGATATGTTCATTTAATGTGCAGCTTGCAGATAGATGTGTACGTGATAGCAGTTATTTGACATGAGATGTATATTTGATGTTTGTGTTGTGATAATGTTATACAATGTTAATTGTGTTTTGTTAGATGATCATGATCACGATGATGTTAGCGAATTTGAATGTGTTTTTTAGTCGAATATGATGTTTGTATGATGGTTATCATGATTGTGATGTTTATTAATTAATTTAATATTAAATGACCATGATATTTATTAAATATTATGTCATGATTGTAATTGAAATTTTAATTTTAATTGTATGTAAAATTGCTTTTGTATTTGTAATTGTAATTTTAAATGTAATTGTATGTAAAATATTTGTAAAATTTTAATTGTAATTGTAATATTTAATTTATTGTGAAATTATTGTAATTGTAATTGTATATATGACAAATTGTAAAATTGTAATTGTAATTCTAATTGTATGTAAAATTCTAAAATCGTAATTGTAATTGTATGTAAAATATTTGTAAAATTTTAATTTTAATTGTAATATTTAATTTATTGTGAAATGATTGTAATTGTAATTTTAATTGTAATTGTATATATGTAAAATTTTAAAATTTTAATTGTATGTAAAATTCTCAAATTGTAATTGTAACACACAACTTGTAATTGTAAAATATTTGTAAAATTTTAATTGTATTAATGTGAAAATTTTAATTGTATTAGTGTGAAATGATTTTATTAAAATTTTTAAGTTTGTAAATTTGTAAAATTGTAATTAAATAATTGTAAAATAATAAATCTAGAAAAATATGAATTTTTGTAACATAATATAGTTTAGAAAATAATGTAAATAAATTCATGTACTTTATAATTATCATTATTATATTATGATCTTACATACAAAAAAAGAACTTTATACAATACACCATTTTTATTGAGATCAACATAATTGCAAATTATCAACTGAAATATTGATTTTAACATTAATTCAAAATACATATTATGGTGTTTCGAAAAAAAGAGTCTTATAAGGTATAAGGTAATTAAGTCCTCTTCTTTATAAAAACCGATCTTAAAAAGTATAAATATTGATGAAATAACACATGTACCATTTCACATGTACTAATTCCATTGAACATATTTTAGAATAATTCAAGTATATTACCATTGCGTTGCCTCTTATAGATGCTAATTCCATGAACAGATTTTAGAAGAATTCGAGTGTCAAGAATGCAATAGACATTATTATTTTTTTTTTTTTTGAGATTTTTTGTGGGGTTTATGGGTTCACGGGACAGTAGACGGTAGTGACCCTGCCGTATTGGTATTTCAGTTGAATTTTTCCTAGTAGCGATATGACCGAATGTTGTAGCTATGCATTTAAAAAAGAACCCATATATTTTGAGGATATGATTGAAGACTGTTGTCATATACTTGAGCACTATTCCATTTCTTCACCATATTAGCACAAAATAGAAAGAATAATTTCTTTCACCATAATAACATACAAATTTCAAAAAAGAAAACACTCCATTCTGTGTTTCGAGGCATTTTACGCAAATGATAGGAATTTCTATGGAGTTTTATCCATATTCTGCAATTTAATGAAGGTTGGAGGGAGCTTACAATCCTGTATCTGTTAGTAACTGCACCCTTCGGTAGAACCAAAGAAAATTCAGGCAAATTCCTCAGCGAAGTAGACTGGCCATAATCAATTCCTTCGAGACCTCAACAAAAGAAATAGATATGCATGTTAGAAATAGATATGCATGTTAGAGGCTCCTATTGGCACCTTTTCTTGTTGCAGGTTGTGGAAAGGTTCAAGTTTCTTTTTCTGAAAGAAGAAGAGTGTAGTTTTGAAAAGAAATGGCCCAAATATTTTCACAGTAAAATGTACATTTCCAACATGTCTAAAAACTAAAATATCTCCAACTTCAATAAACTGCTCAGAAACAAAACTTTCCCAACCATTTGTGAAAACTGCCGATGTCTTAGCATAACACAACTTCACATGCCACAATTGCCCACTTGGGCCCTGTATTATTGCATCTTCACACGCCCCACATTGCATTATCTACACATAATCAGTGGGGACCTCCTCCAATAAACAAAATGCATTGGAAGAATAATTATTTCCATCAAGAATTTATCCAATTCTAATTCTCAATTCTAATTCTAATTCTCAAGAATGAAAAAAATTCTAATTCTAATTGCATATTTCCATCAAGAATAAACACAATTGTAATTCTCAATTTCTATGGTTGGAGTTCACTAAATTTTGGTGTACACACCTAAAAGTAATTTCGGTTCCTTAACCACAAATCGGTGATACTGTACATATAACCGCACAGGTGCGTTTTAGTTACTGCGCACTGATGCCATGTTACCAATGGACGCACCGGTGCGGTGCTATTAAGTGACACACCGGTGACGAATAACCACAAATAAAAAAAAAACACAACTCTATTTCCTTTAAGTGAAAAAAAATCGGTAAATTGAAAAATGGGTGGAAAAATATTTTCAAAAATCTAATTTCATAAAACAATTATTTAAATACTAAACACTTTTCATTATTTCACTATTTTTGCAAAAAAATTTAGCCAGAGATTTGCAGGAGACATACCTGGAGCAAGAGAGCACGAGAGCACTTTGGAGTGGCGAAATACGTTCGAACATAAGTATTCAAACAATCAAAATTCCAACCCTGTAGCATAGAATTTCAAATGATCTCGTGATTAAATTTGATTTTTTTTCCTTTTTTTGCAGTTTTTTATGAAGTAAGAAAAAAAAAAATTCAATTTGTTTTTCATTTTCAGAAAAAAAAAAATAAAAAAAATAAAAAATTTCCATTTTTACCCTAAACCCTTCATTATTTTTGTTTCTGCCATTTCTTCTCCATGTTTCTGTGATTTCAGAATTAGGGATTTTCATTTTATATTGACATCCAACCCACGAGACGACTTGCATAGTCGGATCCCAATCCATGTAGGCCATTAACTGATTTTATATTTATATTTATATTTTATTTATATTTTATTTTTTTTCGGTACGCCCTGCGTAACCTAACGCACCAGTGCGTTGTATTATCCAAGCGCACCGCTAAAGTACTGTGTAATAAAAAATTTGAAAACATTTTTTTTTAATCATGCACCATATGTAAAATAGGGCATCGGTGTGCTATTTCATTATGGCGCACCGCGAACGTGCTGTTTTCCAAAAAAAATGTTTTATTGTGTTAATTGGTGCACCATGTAACATATAATGCACTGCACTGGGTCTCCTAGTTGACAGAGAGCACCGTATGGTGGTCCCTTGTTTGCGCGAGGCGTTTATGCTAAAAAACTAACACTAGACGATTTTTATTATTTTCTCTATGTTAATCGGTGCGGTGGTTAACATGTAACGCACCGGTGCTCCTTGTCGACATAGAGCACCGTACAGTCTATTATACTGTTTGTGCGGTGCATTAAGACACCCATGCACCGACGTCGGTGCATACACCATGAATATAGCATTGGTTTCTTGAGTTTTTTTTTACATGAAAAGTTGACTATTTATTTATAAATATATTAATGAATGATATGGTACAAGTTTCATATTGATAAAGAAATGACTGACAAGAGATCAAGTAACAAAAATACTGATAACACATCAATAAAAGCAAAAAATGAAAGTTCTTTGTAAATTCTTTACAAAAAATATTATTTTTGGATTATATGTAAGTTTAACTAATATGTATTGTTTACTGTGTATCATGCAGAGCCACAAAATGACAAAGCTCGATAAGATTATTTCTGATCTAGGACCAGAAGAGGGTAAAAGCTTGATGGAAAAATTGCAAAAGGATGAATCAGGTGAATGAAAAAATACTATCGATCCAAAATGAGTTTTTTTTTTTTTTTTTTTAATTTTCATTAATAATATACATAAATTTATTAGATAACATGTGTCAAACAATCTATTAATTCACATTTGTTTAATGTTCTACAGGGACCAAAAACTCAGAAAATTAATGTTGTTCTAAGAAAAGAAAAAAATAGAACATGCAAATGAAAATGAATTTCTCCCTAGCTCATCTGGAGTGGTGTTGAAGGTTAACGAAAGGGGGAAAAACTTTTACAAAAGTTTGAGGGATCTAGTGGAACGAATGTATAGCCATTCTTCCACTTACAATACAAAAATCAATCCAATGATTCCAAGAACCAAATTTTATCTAAACTACATGAAAAGTTTCCAGAGAATTGGTCAATGAGACACGTGAGACTTTTAATAGAAAAAAACGTACAAAAAAAAAGGAATGAAAAATTAATATTCCTTTAAATGTTTGTCTAGAATTATTTATAAATATGACTTTTGTTATATTTACTTTTCATATATCAATATAAAAATTAAATAGTTTATTGTCATGTTACATTTTCAGGAAGATTATGAAAATCTCAAAAGATGAGCGAGTTGATATCAGAAATATGCCAGTAGGAATGTCCAAAAAGGTGTACAAGGAGATGGTCAAAGAAATGGATAAAATTGCATTGTAGGAGGAGCCATCTCAACAAAAACGTGCTTCAAATGTAATATGTAATCATAGATTTTTTTGATCATTAGGTACAATAAATAAACAATTTAACATTAAATATTATTTTTCAAGTATTTTCTTGCAGAAAAGAAAAGAAAATGGAACCCATTCAGCACATAAAACATGGCGACAAGGAAGAAAAGGGTTGATATCTAAGTTTGCGAGTAATTGTTACTTCCTTATAACAACTTAACTAGATTTCATTTTTGTATTTTTTAAGTTGTTTTACAAAAATCATCATTGAATGTCTTCAAACAAGTGCTAACATACAAAGAAGAACCATCAAACAAATTGATTGAAATTGGGTTAAATATGGGTTGTGAGTATATGTTGGCATATCAGAAATTAATTGTGGAATTCGTAAGCGTCTATCGATCTTGTTTTACTTAGCTCCGTCTATAATTAATAGAACAAAAAAATATTTTATATTAAATATATGATTTGTTATGGGGCATAAAACTTGTAGGAAACAAAGTATGGAACTGCGTCAACAGATGAAATTTTGAAAGATGGCATGGTACATGGTTTTGAAAGGATGTGTATAGTTTATGAGTCAATTTTTGCTATCGTACGTCATTTCTTTTCGATTTACATTGATGTGTATTATTTAATATTGAAATTTTCATTATTCTCACCAATGTATATACACTCATTACAGTTTTTTTTTATGTTTGTAGATGGAAGGTGAAGAAGAAGAAAACAATCAACACCGTGAACAAAACATTCCTGAAAATAACCCAAGTCATGGAAGTAGCTTTAGCAGTGACAACAGTTCAAGCGAAGAATAATGATCACTATGTTTGGATAACAAAGCAAGGCGTTGTATTTTTTGAAATATTTGTCTGTGAAATCAGACATTTTATTTAATGTAATGGACATAGTGTCCCAATTGAAAGACAAAGGGATACCAATAATTGTCCCATTTTGTATGACAAAGACTGTCTTATATATATATATATATATATATATATATATATATATATATATATATATATATATAATAAAATATGTTTTAATTTATTTTATTGCATTCTCCATTGTCGTTGTGAAATGTAACACCACTGGTTGAATTTATGGATGATTAAATATTATAATAAAAAGATGTGAAATTTGATGATATGATATAACAAATTAATCCAAACATCACATTCAAATGCATTAATAAAAATTTAATTCATATGAATAATGTTATAAGATATATATGTGTCAACTTTTGATGAATAATGAATTTAAAAAAAACACAATAATTATGATATGATATAAAAAATTAATCCAAACATAAGATTCAAATGTATTAAGAAAAATTTAATTAATATGAATACTGTTATAAGGTTTGTTGACTTTTTATGAATAATGAATTTAAAAAAATCACAATAATTGCACTGTCATAGGTCGATGTTTCTAAAAAATACAAAATAAACACCGGTGCATGTCAGTCACTGTACACCAATGCGTTTGTAAGATGCAGAGCACTGGTGCATTTGTAAGATGCAGAGAACTGGTGCATTTCTACGACCTATGGGCACCACACAAATACCAAAACCAATTAAAAATCTCGGCGTGTTTGTGCGATACTGTGCACCGATGTGTTTATGTGAGACTACGCACTGGTGCATTTGTACGACCTATGGGCAGTGCACAAATACCAATACCAATTATAAATCTCAGTGCGTTTGTTTGATACGGCGCACCAGTGTGTTTGTATAAGTCTATGTATCGGTGCGTTGAGATGACCTATGGGCATCACACAAATCCCAAGACCAATTAGAACAACCTCGTGCGTTATATCACCAACACTGCGCTCGATGCGGTTTTTTACCTTGACGGCCCAGTGCATGCACCTTCGACCGCCCCGGGGCCACATTCTAGATGACACACGCTTGCGCGTTGAAACCTTAGTAGTGCATCGATGAAAAAAACATCCGTAATAACCTCCGATCGCTTAGTTTTTTAGTTGTGTTGAATTTCCGTTAAAAGCTCCGCCAAAACCTCCATAACCATAAACAGATGTTGTAGCAAATATTTTTTTGACAATTTTGGCCAATTTTATAACACTAAAAACCTCCTTTATAACCTCTGATAGAGCGTATTTTCCTTCCAGTGCCTCAATGCTTGAGTAGCTCTAGGTGCTTCTATATAAAATTCTCATCCTCCCACGTAGAATCTTCAGTGGGTAAGTTCTTCCACTTGATGAGATACTCTGAAATTAATTGATTTCGTAGCTCTCGAGTTCTTGTTTCTGTGACTGCTTCAGGTTCTAATATGATTTTTCCTTCCTCATAAAGTTCTGGAAATATTTTTTGAATTTGAATTTTTTCACCTATAACCTTCTTTAAGCATGAAACATGGGAAATTGAATGCAGAAGAAGCAGGAAGCTCCAATTTGTATGACATAGTACCAATCTTTTGCAACACCTTGTAAGGACCATAGTACTTTGGCGATAATTTATTATCCTTCTTAGCTTGCTTGAGGGACATTTTTTTGTATGGTTGTAGCCGTAAAAATACCCAGTCTCCTACATCAAAACTTCCATTTCATTTTTTGTTGCTCTTTGCGAGAGCGAAATCTGGTGCATTTGCTCTTGTAATTTTGATATGTCATGTTGCACTTCTTCATGAGTCATAGTAGAGCCTTCTGAAGGCTAATGGGTGTTGAATTATTTTTAGGGGGAATTTTAAACCCAATACTGATATCTATCCTACAATATGCCCTTGGAATCAATTCAAAATGATTCTTCAGACAAGACTTATGCAATTCGGAAAAAAAAAAATACACACCTTTTTTCTTGCTTTTGAGGAGCTCGATATTGAAACTGAATTATCTCTATGATTTAGGATCTTTAATATCTGAAATTTGGTCCTGTAGTAGCCCTATGAATCTTCTTTCGAATGCAAAAGGTCTAACCTGATTTGGGTTCTTCAAGGGAAAGTTACATCCAATCTCCCACAATGACCTAATTATGGACTAGTTCAGTAGAGCGAACTTGTACGGTGTTCCACGTGTCACTATTTCTTCCTTTTGTTCTCAAATTGATACATAGGAAGCTATAGTCTGTGTACTTGCAGCCAATTTTTACAGAATTCCGATCCGATGCTGAGAGAGAGAGAGTTATGATGATTTTACCATGGTCACTGCTTTGAGATGAAATTCGGGAGCCTGAAAAAACCCTAACTTCCACAGATCATATCTCCAAAAATATTGCGAACCAAGATCTGAATTTTTTACACAATGTTCCTTAGGATTTCAGCTTCACTCTATAATAATTTCAGCTTCTAAAATTTCGCAGAAAAAAAATTATAGCGAAAATTCCACAATGACCTGTTTAGGTGAAATTTAGGAGCCTGAAAATACCCTAACTTCCACATATCATATCTCCGAAACTGTTGTGAACCAAGATCTAAAATTTTTTCATGACATTACTTAGGATTTTGGCTTCGCTCTGTAAAAATTTCAACTTCTGAACCTTCTTATAAAAAAATTTATAGCGAAAATTCCATGATGACTTTTTGGAGTAGCGAAACCCTAGAATCCAAAGCTCTGATACCAAATGTTATGAAACCAACTCCAAAAATAGAGAAAAGAGAGATAAACACCTTATAATTCAGCCACTTCAAGGGGGAATCCTCCTTTACATTAAATAAATGAACAATTCTTGGATGATACAAATGAAAAAACCTCCTTCTATATATAGGAGTCCATGGGGTCAAAATATAATCCTAAGCGACCTAACAATAATAATATAAGGGCACAATAATAACAATATTGGGGTTACAGGGGTACAACAATAACAATGATGGGGCTACACTAATAACAATAAGGGACTAAACTAGTAATATAGGGACCTAAAACTAAATCACTATATATACACCAATCGACCTCCTCCTCTTGGGAATTGAAATCACACAAGATAAAAGACATTTTCTGGGCATCAAAATGAAGAAGAAGAAGACAAGGAGGATGAAGAAGAAGGAAATATATATCTCGTGCATTCTCTCTCTTGTTTGACCTCAATCGTGTGAATTTTTGACAATTTTTTGGGCAATAGTTTATAGAAAGCAGTTTTTGGGAAACATTAGGGCTGAGTTTCTGGGAAATTTTAGGAGGCCGACATTCAACAAAGATAGATCATGCTAGGGTGAGTTGATTAGGCATATTTGTGGCTTCACCTAAGAGAAGTTTGACTAGGTTTTACCATAGTGATATTGTTGGTGAGTTTGTCCTTGTTCTTGACTAGAAGAATTAGATGTATCTCTTTTGAATTGAATAATTTATCTAAGCAAAAAGGTTGTTGGGTTTTTCCCCCATGTGGGTTTTCTTGGGGAAAATTCTTGTGTCTCTTGTTTGGTTGTCTCTTTATGATATTGCTAGCATTTTGTTTCTATTTTTGAGATCTTCTATTTAATTTCTTTATGATGAATTTGGATGCAAGAAAATATTAACATAAGAAATCATAAGAAGTAATTATCAATGAGAAGATCCTATGAAAAATCAACGTGGTATCAAAGTTATGTTGTAAGAGAATCCAAAAGAGAAATATGGTTTTGAAGACTAAAAAAAGGTTGGATCCTCTCTCTATGACCTAATTCCATAATTAGAAGCATAAAGAACGAGCCACAAAAACTCAAATTCAAGCTGCACCTAGAATAAAGGAAAATCTCTTGGTCTGATCTAAGATGAGAAGATGGTCGAGTTTGATAAGAAGATAAGCCAAATCTCTATGGATAATCTGTTCCCAAAAAAGGGCTCTATCTAGGCTGAAATAAGGAGGAGGAACCACTGAAATTATATCTAAAAGAGTGAGTTCTGTTCTATGTAAAGGAAGGATGACACACCGCTAAAAATAAGTCTAACAAGCCTAATATTTGACCTACTGTCGAAGGCCACAAATGCATCATATGGTTCACTAAAATTTTATGATAAGGCCAAAGTCTGTAATACTTCTATGGAAAAGCCAACAAGCTGTTTCTTGTGCTTAAAGCATACTAATTTTTTTTTTCACAATGAGTAGGCACAATAATTTTTGATCTTAGAAAGGAGCCTCCCTCAAAATGCTTGAGTAGCAATGGAATTTCACAATTGATAAGATTAAAGTATTTCAACAAGACATATTTCTTGGGTCCTAGCTTGAAATAGTTTGCATACTACAATGTTGGGATGTTTAGCCCGAATTTTGATGCCTCCTTGAATCCTTGGAATGCGAGGTATGCATCATCACAATAATTTTGTTTGAAGTTCTATTAGACCTCAATGATCTCTTTTCAACATAGAGTAGCTATGTCAATAAAGACCAAGTATAGCTATGTTTGAAAAGTCTATATTGATTTCTAGTAAGGGTTGATCTTTGTATGTCTCGAAGGATGAAAATTCATTTGTAAAAAATGTGTCATGAAATTTTTTGGCCACTTCTTAAAAGTTTGTATATATGTAGCATATATGCGACCTTGGTGTTGGAAAAAGACAAAAACACCAGTTTAGATTTTGAATTTCGACAATGGGCCAAGTGTGTTTGATTCACTAAAATATTATATAAGTTGAATTTAGTAACCCATGTAAGACAACTCCCTTGATTTCAATGTTGCTCTGAAGTTGAAGTATCTAATGTCAAGTACTCTATACTACAGTAACATATCTTGCATTGAACCATTATGATTATGACTGTGTTGATTGAGTTGTGGCACAAACCTTTAGAAATATGGTAATCTTGATTTAATCTCTAACTAATTTACCAAGGAAGTTCCTATCTGAGTCAAATGGAGTTAAGAAAGGAAATTTGAATGAACATAGGGTTGCTTGAGCCAAGAAAACAAATTGTCATGATAATCATTTGAAGAAGTTATTCAGTCTTTGAAGGAGATCCTTTTAAGGTCACTTTTTGAGGAAAATTAAGTATTTAATACATTTGGCTTAAGCATCTTAAGTTCAGGGGCATTCAAAATGCAAAAGAGGCCGAGTACCTCAACAGCCTTGGAGACTGTATTTCTCTTAAAGAACGAATAGAAATTATTACTACTATTATAATGATTTTGAAGAAGCCAAAGTACTTGAAAGGATAAGTCATTTCCAGAATTGAAGTTGTCCCTACTATAATTGTTTCAAAGAGACCAAGGTGCTTAGTTTAAAATAGGCTGAGATTTATCATCTCTGTGAAAAAATCTTGCGGATAGAATTTTCCCATGAAGTCTGGACCTTTCTCACGCCACTTGAAGATTGTTCAACTTCTGAGAAGAAGTTAACATCCTTATTTTATTAAGGTTTGGATCATTTGTTACATCAACATTATTTGATGAAATTACACGTGTGTATTGAAATGCTCAAGTATTGTAGGAAAATGCTGCAAGATCATGAAGATACATTAGCATGCAAGCTATATTTCAAGAAGGTTACTTTTGAGTATACGTTGAAGGACCAAAAATATAAAATCTTTGGAATATTAATACCATATATATTGTATTACTATGTAAATACATGAGCAAGAATTTTGGTCAAAAGAAGCCTTGGTTGAGATATGTTGCTCACACAATAACTCCATTAGCTATTTAGGATATGGTAGAGTTTCGATCAATGTAAGAAGAAGTTGAAAATAAAGGTCATAATTCTTGTGATTTGAGACCTTATTGGAAGACCTAATATACCTAAAGCTTTAAACCCTATGCAGTCATTAAAAGTTATGGTTTAGAAATATCTAGGGTTTTTGGACAAAATCTTAGACCCAAAATATTAAAATATTATGATTTTGCTAGAAGAAGAAATCATAACTCATGCAAAGAAGGAATAACATCATGTTTATGATAAGGAAAAGGTTGATAAATTTATAAGATGGATGGAAGAAGCCCAATATTTAGAGGGAGATGATATTCGCCTATGATCCTCGAAAGATAAGTAACTTCTATCTCTCTTCTTTGATTATTATTATTATTGTTTTAGTATTAGTTAGCCTCTCGTAGTTTTACTATTAGTTAGCCTCTCATTTTTATCTATTTTGTTTGGTTGTAATTTTTCTTTCATGGCCTCCTAGTGAGAATTGTAGGTACATAGTAAGGGCTTGGGCAAGAGATGGAAGTATTGGAAGAACGAAGCAAAGCTTGTGACAAGAGGGCTCTTCCAGAATCAATGATTTGTGTTGAGATATATTGTACTAGATGGGATCCAAGCTTAGTGGGACCAAGAAATTCAACAAGTTTGAAGTATATTATGCTGAAGGGAATTCAATGGTGACTTCAAAATGGATATACAAGATCTATCCTATTACATATGGTAGCACATACAAGTACAAAGTGAGACTCAAGACTAGAATGTTCTTCCAATAAGAGGGAGAGGATCATGAATTTTTTTTTCTCCAATTTCTAGGTACAAATATATTAGAATTATTGTTGTTTCTAGTATGAAATTACATCAGATGGATGTAGAGGTTGTTTTTATCCATTCAGAAATTGAGGAATAAGTGTACATGAAACCATATTAAGGCTTTGAAGACCAGGAAGGAATCTCATGCTTGAAAATATAATATTGTGCCTTAGACCTAGATTGATGGGTCAAGGTTGATCCTATATGATTTGTTTATGATGGGAGAACTTATGGAGCAGTTGTGGCATAAATATTTTCTTCTTTAGTAGAGAGAACAGTCATGGAAAATTACTTTAGCTTTAGAGGGATTTGATCTCTAAGTTTGAGATGGAAGTCCTATATTTGATGCATTACATCCTTGAAACATACTACTGAAATCCCTCAGTGATTTTTGGGATGATGGATTGTCAGACTATATTAGTTAGGATTTCCACATCAAGATTTGTATAAGAAACAACACCCAAATAGGGTAACCAAAAAGTCTTTGATCAACTTATGTTTGAGCCAAGGCATGAAGCTCAACATATGTTGAAGTACAAGTATGATACAATTGATTATGGAACAACCATTTATGATTTGAGATATGTCTCAAACAGTGAAGCACAACTGTAGAGATACACAAATTCAAATTAGGAAGAGAGTGCATAATAAGTTCATCTGGATATTTCTTCAGTTTGGGTTCCATTATGATTTCTTGGAATATCAAGAAGCAAATATTTGTCACAATCAATACTTTTGAGACCGACTATATTTCAGCTTGGTTTGTGATTCATGGAGCAGTATGGCTTCATAAAATTCTTTTAGGATTATTTGATCAAGTGTAGATGACAACCATGATAATAGGTCAAACAACAATGAGATATAGTACTAAGACATAGTACAAAAGGAATCAATATGGCTCTGGTACTACAATCAAGCAAATTGTTGTCAAAGTTTGTGTCCCTGGATGAAGCTTTTATACTTTAGGGATAGGTTCATATTTGTTGAGAACGCCTTCTTCAGTGAGAGGGAGTATTTATGTGATAAA
This sequence comes from Pinus albicaulis, assembly GCA_034641835.2. NCBI lineage: Eukaryota > Viridiplantae > Streptophyta > Pinopsida > Pinales > Pinaceae > Pinus > Pinus albicaulis. The sequence goes on along the minus strand of CM076575.1, from coordinate 784,928,557 downwards.
ATCAAGGAAAAAAAATTCTCCCTTGGTCAAGTATGTTGACCAGGATTAGGGAAAATGGTGCGGCAAAGGACAAGCATTCTTCCTGGGTCAAGTATGTTGATGAGGATTAGGAGGAATTTTCCCAAAGGCCCAAAAATACTCAACCATAGAGTTGAGAACTTTTCTTTTAGCATCAGGCTTAGTGTATTCTCTACATAGGACGAGTGATCCCATTTATCATCATGGCCTAGAGTGAGGAATTTGGATTTGGGACTAGAGTACTCAAATGGATTGAGCATTCCCTTAGCTTGTTTCACCGTGAGTCAAATAGATTAACCAAGATGATGGTGAACCGAGACTAGTTAACATACTATGGGTTAGAGTCATTGACCAAAATCATAGTGAATAGTTGGTGCTAATGATGTACCATGTGTCAGGAGTATCGATTAGGATTATGGTGATGATTCACCATAGGTCAGAAGTACAAACTAGAAATATGGTACCTAGTTGATGTTGCATTTTACCATAGGTTAAAGATGTTGACCAAGATTATGGTAATCAAGTGATGTTGATGTCGATAATAAATGATCAACCTTTTTTGAGAGAAATTTGTCAACAAGAGAAAATTTTATAGTCATTATGAATACTTCCCTAGCTAAGAAGAAATGTTGAATTCTGTAGCTATGGTTAGTCTTCATAATTAATATTTTAGCCCTTTAAATGTATACAGTGAAAAAATTAAGACATGTTCTTCATGAAATTTTATCCTTGAAATGATTTGTATAAACATATTCTTCATGTCGGTTTCATAAGAGAAATTTTGAATTTTCAAATTTATAATTGTGGCTCCAAATAAGGTCAAGTCATCCCCACGTATAGAGACACCCTTTCGGAACCATAATCACTATATATACACCATTTTACCTCCTCTTGGGAATTCAGATCACAAAAGATAAAAGACATTTTATGGGCATCAAAATGAAGAAGAAGAAGATAAGGAGCATGGAGAAGAAGGAAAAATATATCTCATATATTCTCTCTCTTGTTTGACCTTACACATGTGAATTTTCGATAGTTTTCTGGGCAGTAGTTACTGGGTAGAGACCCATTTTTCTAGGAAACAATAGGGTTGAGTTTCTAGGAAACAACTGGAACGAGTTTCTGGGAAATTCTGGGAGGTTGAACTTCAACATAGGCAGATCAGACAAGGTCGAGCTTTGTGACTTGACCTAAGGGAAGTTTGATCAGGTTTTATCATAGTGATATTGCTGGTCAGTTTGATCTTGTTATTGGATAGAAGAATTATATCTATCCATGTTGAATCAAATAATATATCTGTGGAAAAAGGTTGCGAGGATTCCCCCCATGTGGGTTTTCCGAGGGTAAATTCTTGTGTCTCTTGTCTGCCTATCTATATATGATCTTACTTGAATTTTGTTTCTATTGTTAAGATATTTTGTGTAATTTCTTTGTGATGAATTTGAATGCAAGAAAAGATTAATGTAAGAAATCATAAGAAGTAATTATCAGTTAGAATATCCTATGAATTATCAACAAAAAACACCTAAAGATGATCTACAAAATTTCAAGCAAAATACAATATTCTAAGATGCACAAACAAAAGAAGACATGTTCAAACATTTTTTTTTATAAAATGTGAATGTAAAGAAGCAAACAAAGGAAGAAAAATGCCCATTGAGTCAAATTACTTTTTTTTTTTTTTAATTTTTTTCCAAGAAAGAGTAATAACCTTTATGAAAAACAAGAAGGAAACATTATGAAAATCCATATATATATATATATATATATATATATATATATATATTTTTCCCTTCAATTCAAATTCAATGAACTAAATACAAAAAAGAAATACAAACAATAATTAATAACTATTTTTTCCTTTTTGTTTGTTTGTTTTTTTTTTCAAGTTGTAAACAAAACATCAACAAAGGAAAACTAAAAAAAGACAAGTTAAGCCAATAGCTAGGTAAACAAGGGAAAACATATGAAAACTCATGAAGAGGTCGATTAACAAAAAATACATGCACAAATGACTACAAACACAAGAAAAGCCACCAACAGTCAATCAATTAATCCAATGAAATAAATAGAACCCTAAGGGAAAGTAGAAGCCCAAAACCAAGGTTGATACCAAAGCCACTTGTATAAATAATTACAAAATACCAAATGGTTGAATTTACAGAATAGAAATAAATATTAACATAGAATAGGACTTAATCAAAGGTAATACTTTCTCAGGAAACCCTTGAACATATAAGAAAGTGAATAATTTTTTCATCTTCAAGATGAATACATGACTGTTTTCAAAGAAAAACACATGCATACACAACTATTCGTTAAACAAAGCGCATATATACACCACCATTTCTAAAGGAAGTTGTCTATACCTATTGTAAAAGGAGAAAATAGAAGGAGAAAGCATAGATCTGAAAGATTAGGTTGTGCCAAAGTCTAAAATGAAATGTAAATGATTCAAAAATAAAAAAATAAAAAATTAGCAAAACCATAAGACTATTAAAAAACCCTAGGAGGGAAACCTTAGCAAAGTGGAAAATAGAAACACAAGAAACGAACCCAAAAATACATGCAATCAAGGAAATTAACATTCTACTAGATAAAAGACCTACTTGGAGGTTCGACAGTTGTAGTAGATCCCCTTCCCCTTTTCTCTTCTGCTACTCCTAATTTTCATCCATGCAATGAACACAAATTAAAAAAAATAAAATAGAAGAATCAAAGTACACATGTATTCATGATGTTAGTTCAAACAAATCTGAATGCATAAAATGAAAATTAACCACATATAAAAATGAAAAGCAATGAGGAGATTGATTTCTTTATTATTTATAAACACATATACCTACTTCTCATCACATGCACTGCACAAAACCATCATCCGAATTCCTCCTATACGAGTCACTAAAGGCTTCCTCCTATAGTCTTCCACTATAAAAAGTGATGAAGGATCACTCACGATATAAGGGATATATGAAGAAAATAAGGAAACTAGGGTTTCTTAATGAGGGGAAATGATTAAAAGCATAATGAAATGGATCACAAGGAATTTTGCTAGAGCTCGGTTTCTATACAAACCAATGACTTTTCTCATACCAGAGGAATTATTTTATACAATAAAAAATTTGTTGGGGTGGTCATGACATGGGATGCCACAGGTGGATTTTGATCTAACCCGTAAACCCTAGCCAAAAACGCGAGAAAATGCACACATTTATATTTTTTTGGTGCATTTTGTAGGCACACGCAAGTTGTTTTCAGGAAACTCACTTATGTGTGCAACTTTTTTTGATGAAAGTCACAAACATATGCAAGATCCCATATTAAGAAGTGTGCATGGATTTTTAAAATATATTTTTTAAAACTTTTCAGGGGATGCCAAGTTCGCCATAGGGGATAAGGGTGATAAATAGGCCAATATTGCATCTCAAAGCAATATGTAACAAAAAATGCTATAACACTCAAGCATGTAAGTTAGATGGTTGATGAACGTTGATAGGCATAGGACATGAATGCAATCAATAAAGACATATGTAGAAAAATGATTAGCAAGAATTCAACTATGAGGATTGGAAGTCAACTAGATAGCTAAAAAAAACTTTCAATAATGCAAATAATTACAAATCTCCATTTATAAAAAGCAACTTAATAGTTTAATCACAAGCTTTCATCAAATCGTGACAATGAATTTTTTTTTTTAATTCAATCTTGAACATATACATAATATTTGGAATAAAAACACTCTAAAATTTAACACATTATTTCTAATATAAACACGTCTATCCATACAATAATACCCAAAAATAAAATTTTAATATATCACAAAATAAAAAAATTATTTACATATATTTTACATTAACAAATAAATAAATATTTAATTATTTACTATATTAATTTTGTATTTTGTTGGATTAAATTTTTTTTCCCTTTCCATTTCAAATTTCTTATCTTTAATTTTTTCGTATTTTATTTTATATTTCAAACTCATTCGTCACTGTTCAAACATCACTCTATTTTATGAAGGTTGTATAAGTTTGCCATGAACCTTTGTTCTACAATAATATTTATAATTATATAAGTTTTTATTTTATTTGTTCTACAATAATATTTATAATTATATAAGTTTTTATTTTATTTTAAAATATTATTAGTGAAAAAGACAAACCTCCACTTTGTAAACATGATCCTCGAGTGGCTCAAAACACCTTTGAATATCATTTACAATATTATGCTTAACTTTATATGAAGGAGAATGTATAGTGACTATCCATTTATAATGGCCATTAACATAGAAATGAAGAACAAAAAATTATGAACATGCTTAAAGATCATGGGAAAGAGGAATTTCCTTAACTTCAATCTCCAAAGTGATATCTCCCTTAACCTTTATGTGATGTTACTCGTAAACTATGGGAAATTCCTATGTAACCACTATGAACTTTTCAGAAGTCCTTCCTAATTTATAGGAGTTCTCTTTGTTTTTCTTTTCTTTTCAAAGGCGCCTTCGTTATTTTTATTTTCATCAACCATGGTCACTGAAATGTCAACCACAAAACACATCCTTACATACGACTTCAAACTTTCCTTCAAAATTGAAAATACTATGCCCAAAGTCCTATAACTCTTATTTAATAATAGTTTGCATTTAATTTTAAATAATATTTAAAATTATGATAATTTGTATTTTATTTTAAAAATGTCACAATGGGATGATTAAAGTAAGAGAAGAAAGGAAATAAGTTAATAGTTCAATATTTAAAAATATTTGATAAAAAGAGAAAACATATTTTTTATAAGATTTAAATTAATTTATTTATTTTAAGTAATGATGTATTTTTGTAAATTAATATTCTATTCATTTTTCTAAAAATAGGTACATCTGTAGAAAAACGCACATAGTCTTACCTTGACCAAGTTTGTTGGCTACCGCTATCAGCATATGATAATGAAACGGACAAACAACAAGAGACGTAGTCCACAAATTGAGAGGCCATAGGCACCAATAAACAAACAAAACAAATAAAACACCTGTAACCATGCAATCGTCGGGGGTGATGGAGGCTAGTTTGTTTGGAGTTGTTCTAAGAGGAGACAGAGGATGGAAGGAGCATTGAATGTGCTCCTCGAAATGGGCTATCCAAGCCTCCAACTTCTTTACTTTCTCAGATAACAAGTTCTGACCTCACCATACCACCACTACACGATCCCAGACATGGCACTAGAAGTAGTGCATTTTGTTCAGAGTAGAAATTTGCTCAGCATGTTCCTCCTGGCTCACCTGTTCCAAGATTTCTAGGCATTCAAGAATAGATTGGATCACTTCCCGACACTGGTCCACGCAACATTTCTTCCACTGCCCACAACTCCCATGACATGCCATCGCCCTGAACCACCACGACGAACTGAACCAACACGACAAACTGAACCACCACGTTGCTGACCTGAAGGGGTGCAACTCCCATGACCCGTCGCTGAGCCCCCTCGGCTGTCACCTGAGTTGTAGACCTGCACGACCAAAACACCCCATCCTGGCACCACCTCAACCACCCATGGTCGCGTGACCCGAGCGACCACCACTTCTACTGCCCCACTCTGAGCCAACGATGTCGGCCGCCATTTCTAATTGAGAGAGAGGCACGCCACCCCATGAGTTGCCTAGATTGGTCTTAATTTAAGTGGAGGAGCGCCTCGAGCGAGGAACCATATGCATGGTTATCTTCGCAACACCGCAAAGACAGTCAGAGGTGAACCCACAAGAAACTTCCCGAGCTGGAACTGCCTAAGGGAGAAACATACCACCTAGAGCAGCGTGACCACCATCCACTAGCCCAAAGTGAACTCGAAGAACCAAAAATTAACACCTGCCACAATAAAAACTCCGTCTCACTTCCTTAGACAACCTCTCACTAGGCACATTGCCCAGAAACCAATACACCCACTCCAAAAACACCACCAAGCGTCATAGGAGCCCGTGAAGGGGCCGAAGAAGGAAACAATTTTGATCCCTTTCCAGAAGAAAAGGGTTACCACCCGACCCAAACAGAAAAAAATGAAGCACACACTAAATCAGAAGGTCGTGGTCTTTCTCATATGCGGAAAATTTGACTCAAAGACAAAATAAGCAATTGACAATAATGCTCAGCTGAAAGCGGGGGAGGGAATGCTAGTGGCAAGGTTTCCACCTCTCCTAGCTAAGGAACGCTCTGAAGAAACTTCCTCTCCATGCAAGGATCACACTACAGACTCCATAGCTCATCCAAACGCATAATGACTGGAAACATGCCTCGCCACCCTCCATAAAAACCAAAAAAGCACCACCACCCACGAGACTCTAGGAAAAATGAAATTTCACACTATTCACATTAATCCTCATGTACACAAGGTATGTTGATAGGATGGGGAGCTCAAACCTCCCACCTACGGCCATGCGCTCACCATAAGTGCCCACCCGTTCCCTCGGGAATGCCATCATCCCTGTTAATCACCCCCATCGAGGATGAAATGATGTTTTTTAATAATAATAATAAATTTCACTATTAATAACACTTAATAATAATGATATCATCACTCAATCACTCAATTATGATAGATTTTAACATTTTTCAAAAAATGTATATAATAATTATAGAAATCCTAAATAAAAAAGTATTTTTGTTTGTTTACATAATAAATAAACTATTAAAGTAACAAATAAAAATAGCTATTGGAAGAAAGAGAATAAAATAAAGTAAATTATGGTTTATATGATTGTACTTGCTTGATAGTACGTATCATTTTTTATGAGGGAGTGTTGAAACAATGGCAGATATGGCGAAGAAACCCTTGTTTGACGACACGATCCCATAACCTTCGTGTTGAAAATTGATCGTGATGATGTGCTTTATTTTTGTCATTTCCTGCTCTTCGGGGGAGGAAGGCATGGTGCAGATTATCGCCAAGGTAGAAAGAAAGAAGAATCCTTGGCGGGCTACGTTTTTCAATATTCTACGTGATCCAAAGCCTTCCCCTCTTAATGCTTCTTCTCCTTTGTATTCAATGTTTGTTGAAGGTTAAGCTAAAACAATAAATGTTGCAAACTCTAACCTTACTCCTAAGGTGAGGAGAATAAGGAGAGTAGGATCCACGACAGTGAAGGCATGACTGTCGCTGAAGGAGCTTCGACTAATAGAGAGCTTTCCCGACATCATAGGAGAATGGGCGTGGTAGGACTACTTTTAAGTAGCGGAGGAGGATTTGGTGCGCGTCCCTAGAACGATGTCAGTTTCCATGTCTATCTAGTTTGTAATTAATCCATGTAATGGTTATGAATGTCAAAATTCCCAAGGGAAAGTATCTTTTGCAAACAATGACCGCATTTGTGCTCGAAAGGAAATAAATAATACCTAAAAAATGCCCTATTCTCGTAGATATGAGCTGGATTGAGGGTTGGAAGAGATGGACAAGGGGGAGTTTTTATTTTAATTTTTATGAAGAACCTAAATGGGAAGTCTCTCCTTTTTAAGGTTTCAATCACAAATTATGTTGTGAATATCTATTAGAATATAGAGACCTTATTGGATTTTCTCGGAGACATACAATGTCTTCTCCATGAAGGGAAGCAACTTCAGGATCAATCTCAATTACACGATTAGACGATTTCAATAAATTCCACCATTATCTTGAATTTAAGAATATGTGTGAGTGCTTATGGACCCATGAACCTAGGAGGTTCAATTTTCTAAAAGGATGTGGTGCTAGGTAAAGGATATAATCCATCAGATCTAACTTAATACAATCTTGGGCCATATATTTCCAAATAACAACAACAAATCACCGCAATGAAGGTAAACCTAACAACGGTAAACCAACTCTTTTTTGTTCTTCAATCCAAGGAATTGATTTGCAGATTCAACAGGTTTTGGATCAAGTTTTATACTTTGTATCATTGGGATTTTACAACCTAGACAAACAATTGTGGTACATACCTATGATCCAAAGGTTTTTTCATTGTGTAGTTTAAAACCCAGGAATATGTGAAGATATTTTTAAAATAAGGGGTTTTGAGGAAGTGCATGACTTTTCATCAATCCTTGTTTCACATATTTTGATTCCATAATAATGGTGGTATTAACAATGGTATTATGGGGGATGATGCCAAATACACCCTTTCCTTTTTGGCACCACAAGGTCCTCGAGGATATTGGAAACACTTTGGGGTCATTTAAAAAGTAGGACCCTGAAATAATTGAGAAAGGGATGTTTAATTTTACTAGAATTTGTGTAGATATAGACCTAAGTAAATGTATACCTAATCACATTTAGTTGAAACATAAAAATTTATAGTGGACCTAATTTATAGATTATGAAAATACGAGATTCAGGTGTCGTTCTTGTTACCAAAGAGTACATTTGTAGGACACATGCCCTCAGGAAAAAAAACACCCAAAAAATAAAAAGGGCCATGGCTACATAAAAAAAGAATGAAAACCTTTCGAACCCTTCACCATAGAGGAGGACAGAGGGTAAATAACAAATAATAAATCAAACCAAGAAGAAGGGACAACTCAGGTACTTGGTGGAAATGAAAACCACAAACATAATGGTACCGAATCAGAAGAAATCCATGAATAACATCAATAGAAAAATGTGGCACAAAAGGAGGGAGGGATGGTGGGCATAAAGAGATCCCATGCCTCAGAAAGTACCGATTCAGAAAAATAAACCCCACCAGAGACAACTATGAAGGATTTGGTAATGGTTCCTTTGGACCCTTTTGCAGGGGTATGCCATAAGGTCTAGAAAACAAAGGAAATAAAGGGAAGATAATTTATTGTATATCACTTAATCTTCCCCCATGTCTTGTTTTTTCTATTTTAGTTTTTCCCTGCTTCTGAGTTGTAAGGATGTTCATACTGAATACTTTTAGCATCAGCAAAATGTATTTTTCCTTTTTTACAAATTTTGAAATGAAATTATAGGGTTTTCACTCTGGAAAAAAATATCTTAGGCTTATACTATATATTATGTATTTTTGTTTATCTGTACTGTGTTACTTGAAAGAAAAGAAAGGAGATATTAAAATAACAATATGCATTAAAATTTATTAACCAAATCAAGATCATGCTACTTTGCATAAAAATAAAGAAGATTTAAAAAGAGATCGGTACAACTAATTTAACACTCAAGTTCATGGGTAATACACATTTAACCAATTAACCTAATTTACTATCGTAGGAGAGGCCTTGAGGTTTATTCACAACTAATTAACCTAAGTTACTATGGTAGGAGAGGATCTGGGTTTATTCACTTTCTTTGGATTGTAACAATTATTGGGTATGAAGTGTCACATGATATTATCTATAGTGGTTTGGTGAACAATTTGTTTCTTTAATTGTGTGGGTCCAAGTCTCCAAGAGACATGTTGTAACAAACCCGTTAGTGGAATTTATGAATAATTGTATCTGGTGTAATAGTGGTGGTTGACTTATTGAGGATACCGATTCTCCAAAGATTATCTTTAGTGTGAGAAAAATATCCTTTGGGTATGAAGTGAGATTAAATAACTAACTAAATAAGTGTTGCATAGAAATTTAGTCCCTACTGTAAAATTCAGGAAAGATATAGGAAATAATCAAACTAAAAATGACTATGTAGAAATTATGGTGTAGATTTACAACTACTCATGACGTTTTAATCAAAATCACAAGACACATACCTACTCTATTGCCTTGTGCAATTAGATTCACAATTTATAACATAAATGACAAACATGCAATGAGAAATAAAACACATGCACACAATATTTTTCCTCGGGAAAGCAATATGCTAAAAACCCCGATCCCTACTTAAATTAATCTGATGTATAGACATGTATTACAATTCCTTTTCTCAACTGAGCACAAACTGCAAGTGAATAACCTATCTCTCTGCTCACTGAGCAGCTGTGACCCAGACTTAGTCAATTTCTACCTTTGCTTGAGCCCCTATTTCCTTGCAAAATTCCTTGAGAAATTAGGTCCTTATTTACTTATGCAATTCCTTGATAAATTATGCCCCTATTATTAAGGAAATTCCTCAAATTTATTGCGCAATTCCCAAGGTTGATCATCTGACTACATCCAACATCTATACACTCAAGACTAGTCTACAACTGATGTTACACTGCCTTGGAATATCCACCAGAAGTGGGGAAATCGAATTCTATGCATGCACTAGATCTTTTGGGCTGATTGATTAGTTAACTAGATGATCACTGAGTTAGACTAAAGTCTCACTGCACAACTAACCTTCCACTAGTTTCTCCAACAATTAGAACTAGTTTAACTGAAAACAATTTGAAATAACTGACCTTGATTGCTACAAATTAGCAATCACACATGCTTAAATCAAATCTAACTCCTCCAACTCGAATTTACTAAGTAAATTGGGTGACACAAGCCATGTCACACCAGTTAACTACATCCAATTTTTTCGTTGATGTGGAAATTCAATTTTTTCTCAATTTAATCAAAGCAAAATCAAATTGAGAATTTATTGCTGCATTTTCAACAGACTAATAGCATAAGTAAGGAGTGCTCTTTGTTAAAAGATAACTAGCATTATCACATTCATAAAGTGGTTGATATGCATTAATTGACATATTTTTAAAACTTTTTAAAACTAATAATATCAATCAACATATATCAACCACTTTTTTAATGTGGTTGTGATAGTTGATGAGAAACGTGTGTGGGATAGATTTGTAGAATATGGTTGACTATGATTGGTTGTGCTAGTTGATGGCCAACATGTGTGGTGTATATTAGTAAATTATAGCTGACTATGATTGACATTATCTAACTATGGCTAAAAAAAATTCACAAGGGTTGAATACGGTTGACAATGATTCATGAGGGTTGTGTTGAAAATGGTTGTTATTGATATCAAAGGCTGACTCCAAATTGAAGATAAAGTTACATAGTCAAATAACATACTTTAAGATCTTTCCAATGATATATGGCACAATGTGTTTTGGATTTTATTTATACATTCTTTCAGTCACACAAGTCGTCCCAACCAGTGAACAAGTCGACCTAGCCAGTGGACAAGTCGACCCTAACTTGGGCCCCAAATGTAGTATAAATAGGTGTGAGAAGGAGCATTTCTAGCCACACTCAAATAATTTTGGTTCTATTGTAGAAATTAGGAAGAGTAGATATGAGGTTCATACCTCATGAACCATTAAGTGAATTGAAGCAAAATTGGAGACGTCTTTTGGGAAGTATTTGCTGAGTTGTGGAAAGGTTTTTAATTGCCATGTTTTTTGAAGGTTTTCTATCTATTTTAGTTATGGTTTAAAGGAGGTCAATTTATATTTCAAAAGAGGTTGAGCTGAGCCTTCTTGATAGGTTGATGTCCGTTCTAGACGCTGATTTTGTTGAAGCCAAGGTCTATTGCAACAAGTCAAAATTTGTTCTATTGAGAAGCCAAGTTCTGAAGGATGTTGAGCCTTGGGTGAGTTATGTGTGCTGGTTTGGAGGAGTCTGACCCTAATTCATCAATACTGCCTAAACATAAGTGATATTATATTTTTCAAAGTTAAGTATGAGTTGTTAGATTGGAGCTTACAAATTTGTAAGTTGGTGCTTATAGAGTATTGGTGTCCTCATCTTCTCGACAGGTTGAAGCCTGCAATTTTTGTAAGTTGGTGCTTATAGAGGATCAGTGTCCTGACAAGTTGGGCTAATAAATTTAAGGCTATTTGAAAAGTATTCAAGCATTTCTTCTTCAAGTTTGAATTTTCACTTTAATCTTGATGTTTATGCATTGTGTTGAGGATTGATTATGTGATGAGGTTTTATTTTTTATTTTTTTTCCTGATGAAAGAAATCAACCTCCCTCTTAGCTTGAGGGCTAGAGTGAGGTTGTTTGTACTAGGCCAATCCACAACTATACTCACTTAAGAGTTCACAAGGCACAAAGCCATTACAACAATATCCATAGGCACAAAGGCATTACAATAATGATCATCATGTTGCTAGCATGGATTTGAACTTGGGTGGGGAAGATAACAACCACTTTTCCCAACCAACCGAGATAACCCTAATTGAAATTATTTTTAATATCAATAAAGTGAAAAGAATTTAAATCTAGGCGATACTAATTCACACTCCCTCTCAGTGGCATTATGTATCTCCAACAATTGGTATAAGTCCAAGCTTCTTCATGAACATTCTAACAATTGGAAGAAGATATTATAGGGCCATGATTATTAGAGAATGATGAATCAAATTTTTTCTATTTGATGGAACACAATATGCCTTTTGGAGGATAAGAATGAAAACCCATTTGATTTCTATTGGTGCTGAAGTTTGGGAGTCTGTTTTGGATGGATTATAGGTTCCATATTCTCCTCCAGTTTATCAAGATGGGAAAAACACTTATGTCTCCAATTCAAAATCTATGAAATCCATCTCAAATGGCTTGTCAGATTCATAATTTGTTAAATTTATGTAGTGTGAATAAACTAAAGAGATGTGGGAAAATATTGTAGGCAACTATGAAGGAGATGATAAAGTAAAAAAGACAAAGCTTCATACTTTTTAGAGACAATTTGAAAGCCTGAAAACGAATGATCAAGAAAATATTACTGCTTATTTTCTAAGAGTAATATCCTCAATTTTCTTTTAACAATGGTTGTTTCTTCAAAATTTTCACCAATTCCTTTCATCGAATTAACCTCTTAATTTGTTGGGTAATACACATTTAACTAATTAACTTAATTTACTATGGTAGGAGAGGCCTTGAGGTTTATTCACAACTAATTAACCTTAGTTACTATGGTAGGAGAGGATCTGGGTTTATTCACTTTCTTTGGATTGTAACAGTTATTTGGTATGAAGTATCAAAGGATCTTATCTATAGTGGTTTGGTGAACAATTCGTTTCTTTAATTGTGTTGGTCCAATTCTACAAGAGACGTGTTGTAACAAACTCGTTAGTGGAATTTATGAATAATTGTATCTGGTGTAATAGTGGTATTTGATTTATTGAGGTTATCTATTCTCTAAAGATTATCATTACTGTGAGAAAAATATCGTTTGGGTATGAAGTGAGATTAAATAACTAACTAAATAAGCGTTTCATAGAAATTTAGTCCCTATCGTAAAATTTAGGAAATATATAGTAAATAATCAAACAAAAAATGACTATGTAGAAATTATAATGTAAATTTATAGCTTATCATGATGTTTTAATCTAAATTAAAAGACACAAACCTACTCTATTGCTTTGCGGAATTCAATTCACAATATATAACATCAATCACAAACATGCAATGAGAAATAAAACACATGCACACAATATTTTTCCTTATGCTAAAATCCCGTATCCCTACTTGCATTAATATGATGAATAGGCATGTATTACAATTCCTTTTCTCAATCGAGCACAAAAGGAAAGTGAATAACCTATCTCTCTGCCCACCGAGAAGCTTTGACCCAGACTTAGTAAAATTTTTCCTTTTCTTGAGACCTATTTCCTTACACAATTCCTTGAGAAATTAGGCCCCTATTTACTTATGTAATTCCTTGAGAAATTAGGCCCCTATTTACTTGTGTAATTCCTTGAAAAATTAGGCCACTATTATTTAGGAAATTCCTCAAATTGATTGAGCAATTCCCAAAGTTGATCATCTGACTACATCCAACACCTGTACACTCAAGACTAGTCTACAACTGATGTTACACTACCTTGGAATCTCCACCACAAGTGGGGAAATGGAATTCTATGCATGCACTAGCTTTTTTGGGCCGATTGATTAGTTAACTAGATGATTGCTGAGTTAGACTAAAGTCTCACTGCACAACTGGCCTTCCACTAGTTTCTCCAACAATTGGAACTAGTTTAACTTAAAATAATTTGAAATAAATCACATTGATTGCTACAAATTAGCAATCACAGATGCTTAACTCAACTCTAATTCCTCCAACTCGAATTTACTGAGTAAACTGTGTGACACAATCCATTTCACACAATTTAACTTCATCCAAGTTGTCCGTTGATGTGGAAATTCATAATTTTCTCAATTTAATCAAGGCAAAATCAAATTGAGAATTTCTTTCTGCATTTTTCAATAAACTATTTGGGTGTCCTCACAAGTTGGGCTAATAAATTTAAAACTATTTGAAAAACATTCAAGATTTTCTTCTTCAAGATTAAATCTTCATTTTAATCTTGATGTTTATGCATTGTGTTGATAATTGATTATGTGATGAGGTTTTATTTTTATTTATTTTTCTCGATGAAAGAAACCAACCTCCCTCTTAGCTTAAGGGCTGGAATGAGGTTGTTGGTACTAGGCCAATCCACAACTATACTCACTTAAGAGTTCACAAGGAACGGAGCCAATACAACAATATCCATAGGCATAAAGACATTACAATAATGATCATCATGTTGCTAGCGTGGATTTGAACTTGGGTGGGGAAGATAACAACAATTTTTCCCAACCAACTGAGATAATCCTAATTGAAATTATTTTTAATATCAATAAGGTGAAAATAATTTAAATCTAGGCGATACTAATTCACACTCCTTCTCAGTGTCACTGCTTATCTCCAACAATTGGTATAATAGCAAGCTTCTTCATGAACAATCCAACAATTTGAAGAAGATATTATAGGGCCATGATTATTAGAGAATGATGAATCAAAATTCCTTTGTTTGATGGAACAAATTTTTCCTTTTGGAGGATAATAATTAAAACTCATTTGATTTCTATTGGTGATGAAGTTTGGGAGTCTGTTTTAGATGAATAGGTTCCATATTCTTCTCTAGTTTTTCAAGATGGGAAAAAGGCTTATGTCTCCAATTCAAAATCTATCAACTCCATCTCAAATGGCTTGTCAGATTCATAATTTGTTAAAGTTATGTAGTGTGAATAAAATGAAGAGATATGGGAAAATCTTGTAGGCAACTATGAAGGAGATGACAAAGTAAAAAAAGCAAAGCTTCATACTTTGTAGAGAGAATTTGAAAGCCTGAAAATGAATGATCAAGAAAATATTACAGCTTTATTTCTTTGAGTAAAATCCTCAATTTTCTTTTAACAACGATTGTTTCTTCAAAATTTTCACCAATTACTTTCATAGAATTAACTTCTTAAGTTGATGGGAAATACACATTTAACCAATTAACCTAATTTATTATGGTAGGAGAGGCCTTGAGGTTTATTGACAACTAATTAACCTAAGTTACTATGGTAGGAGAGGATTTGTGTTTATTCACTTTCTTTGGATTGTAAGAGTTATTGGGTATGAAGTGTGAAACTATATTATCTATAGTGGTTGGTGAACAATTTGTTTCTTTAATTATGTGGGTCCAAGTCTACAAGAGACATGTTGTAACAAAACCGTTAGTGGAATTTATGAATAATTGTATCTGGTGTAATAGTGGTAGTTGATTGATTGAGGTTACCGATTCTCCAAATATTATCATTATTGTGAGAAAAATATCCTTTGGGTATGAAGTGAGATTAAATAACTAACTAAATAAGTGTTACATATAAATTTAGTCCCTATCGTAAAATTTGGAAAGATATAGTAAATAATCAAACTAAAAATGGCTATGTAGAAATTATGATGTAGATTTAAAACTACTCATGACGTCTTAATAGAAATCAAAAGACACAAACCTACTCTATTGCTTTGCGGAATTCAATTCACAGTATAGAACATCAATCACAAACATGCAATGAGAAATAAAACACATGCACACAATATTTTTCCAGGGGAAAGCAATATGCTAAAAATCCCTATCCCTGCTTGCATTAATATGATGAATATACATGTATTACAATTCATTTTCTCAAATGAGCACAAACTGCAAGTGAATAACCTATCTCTCTGATCACCGAGAGGCTCTGAGCCAGACTTAGTCAATTTCTGCCTTTGCTTGAGACCCTATTTCCTTGCACAATTCCTTGAGAAATTAGGCCCCTATTTAATTGTGAAATTCCTTGAGAAATTAGGCCCCTATTTACTTGTGAATTCCTTGAGAAATTAGGCCCCTATTATTTAGGAAATCCCTCAAATTGATTGTGCAATTCTCAAGGTTGATCATCTGACTACATCTAACACCTGTACACTCAAGAATAGTCTACAGATGATGTTACACTACCTCGGAATCTCCACCACAAGTGGGGAAATCGAATTCTATGCATGCCCTAGCTATTTTGGGCTGATTTATTAGTTAACTAGATGATCACTGAGTTAGACTAAAGTCTGACCACACAACTAACCTTCCACTAGTTTCTCCAACAATTGGAACTAGTTTAACTGAAAACAATTTGAAATAACTGACCTTGATTGCTACAAATTAGGAATCACACATGCTTAACTCAACTCCAACTCCTCCAACTCTAATTTACTGAGTAAACTTGGTGACACAAGACATGTCACACCAGTTAACTGCATCCAAGTTGTCCGTTGATGTGTAAATTCAAATTTTTTCTCAATTTAATTAAGGAAAAATCAAATTGAGAATTTCTTGTTGCATTTTTCAACATACTAATAGCATAAGTAAGGAGCGTTCTTTGTTAAAAGATAACTAGCATTATCACATTCATAAAGTGGTTGATATGAATTAATTGACATATGTTTTAAACTTTTTAAAACTAATAACATCAATCAACATATATCAACCACTTTTTTAATGTGGTTGTGCTAGTTGATGGAAAACGTGTGTGGGATAGATTAATAGAATATGGTTGACTATGATTGGTTGTGCTAGTCGATGGCCAACATGTGTGGTGTAGATTAGAAAACTATAGCTGACTATGATTGAGATTTTCTAACTATGGCTAAAAGAAATTCACAAGGGTTGACTATGGCTGACAATGATTCCCGAGGGTTGTGCTGAAAGTGGTTGTTATTGATGTCAAAGGCTAACTCCAAATTGAAGAGAAAGTTACATAGTCAAATAAAATATTTTGAGATATTTCCAATGATATATGGCACAATGAGTTTTTGGATTTTTTTTATACATTCTATTAGTTGCACAAGTTGTCCCATCGAGTGAAAAAGTCGACCTAGCCAGTGGACAAGTCGACCCTACCTTGGGCCGAAAATGTAGTATAAATAGGTGCGAGAAGGAGAATTTATAGCCACCACTAAAACAAGTTTGGTTATTTTGTAGAAAGTAGGATGAGTAGATATGAGGTTCATACCTCATGAACCATTAAGTGAATTGAAGCCAAATTGGAGACCCCTTTTGGGATATGTTTGTTGAGTTGTGGAAAGGTTTTTTATTGCCATACCTTTTGAAGGTTTTTATATCTATTTTTGTTATGGTTTAAAGGAGGTCAATTTGTATTTAAAAATAGGTTGAGTTGAGCCTTCTTGATAGGTTTATGTCTGTTCTAGAGGCTGAATTTGTTGAACCCAAGGTCTATTCCAAGAGGCCAAAATTTGTTCTATTGAGAAGCCAAGTTTTGAAGGACGTCAAGCCTTGGGTGAGTTATGTGTGCTGTTTTGGAGGAGGCTGACCCTAATTCATCAATGTTTCCTAAACATAAGTGATATTATATTTGTCAAGGTTAAGTACGAGTCATTAGATTGGAGCTTACAAATCTTTAAGTTGGTGCTTATAGAGTATTGGTGTCCTCATCTTCTTGCCAGGTTGAAGCTTGCAATTTTTGTAAGTTGGTGCTTATAGAGGATCGATGTCCTCACAAGTTGGGTTAATAAATTTAAAACTATTTGAAAATCATTCAAGTGTTTCTTCTTCAAGTTTGAATCTTCACTTTAATCTTGATGTTTATGCATTGTGTTGATAATTGATTATGTGATGAGGTTTTATTTTTAATTTTTTTTTTCTCGATGAAATAAATCAACCTCCCTCTTAGCTTGAGGGTTGGAGTGAGGTTTTTGGTACTAGGCCAATCCAAAATTATACTCATTTAAGAGTTCACAACGCACGAAGCCAATACAACAATATCCATAGGCACAAAGGCATTACAATAATGATCATCATGTTGCTAGCGTGGATTTGAAATTGGGTGGGGAAGGTAAAAACCATTTTTCCCAACCAACCGAGATAACCCTTATTGATATTATTTTTAATATCAAGAAAGTGAAAAGAATTTAAATTTAGGAGATACTAATTCACACTCCCTCTTAGTGTCACTATGTATCTCCAACAATTGGTATAAGTTCAAGCTTATTCATGAACAATATAACAATTGGAATAAGATATTATAGGGCCATTATTCTTAGAGAATGTTGAATCAAAATTCCTTTGTTTGATGGTGTTGTAATTTTTAATCAGAAATATACAGTTGCAACATGCCTATTTCAGACCTGATATTCTTCTCTGTATTCTTATGTAAGTTTTTTATATCAGTATTTTACTTTCTCTCCAGTGTTTTAGTTGTATAATCACTTGGAATTCATATCAGTATTTTACTTTCTCTCCAACTTCCTTTATACACCTAGTCTGTTGTTTTGTCATGTTTTATTAGTTTGCTTATGTATAATCACTTGGAATTCATGGTGTCATGCTCCAACTTCTTGTATACATATAGCTTGCTGTTTTTTCCTTCATGTTTGGTTTAATAAGAATACAACTGCCTTAGATTCCATAAAATAAGTTGACTTGTGACTTAGTTTTCATATTGACTCCATAAGCCCAATGGTAGTAAAACCTTTACATCTTTCACCTACACAAAAACAACACATTCAATCCAATTCAGAGTTAGCCATATGATTTCAAGATTTCTCATTGAATATCCTTTATCCTTTTGAGAGAGCCCTCTCAAATTGGAAAGGCTAATTTCCATTTACAATTTGGTTTGAAATAGTTACTCCAAGTTGACCATTGAAGCAGCCCAACAAGACACAATTTGGTGATAACAGATGGAACACAATTTTCCTTTTGGAGGATAAGAATGAAAACTCATTTGATTTATATTGGTGTTGAAGTTTGGGAGTCTGTTTTAGATGGATAATAGATTCCATATTCTCCTCCAGTTTATCAAGATGGGAAAAAGGCTTATGTCTCCAATTCAAAATCATTGAACTCCATCTCAAATGTCTTGTTAGTTTCATAATTTGTTAAAGTTATGTAGTGTGAATAAACTAAAGAGACGTGGGAAAATATTGTAGGAAACTATGAAGGAGATGAAAAAGTAAAAATGACAAATCTTCATAATTTCTAGAGACAATTTGAAAGCCTAAAAATGAATGATCAAGAAAATATTACTAGTTTTCTTTGAGTAAAATCCTCAATTTTCTTTTAACAACAACTATTTCTTCAAAATTTTCACCAAGTCCTTTCATCGAATTAACCTCTTAAGTTGATGTATAATACACATTTAACCAATTAACCTAATTTACTATGGTAGGAGAGGCCTTGACGTTTATTCACAACTAATTAACCTAAGTTAATATGGTAGGAGAGGATTTGGGTTTATTCACTTTCTTTGGATTGTAAAAGTTATTGGGTTTGAAGTGTCAAAGGATATTATCTAAAGTGGTTTTGTGAACAATTTGTTTCTTTAATTGTGTGGGTCCAAGTCTCCAAGAGACATGTCATAACAAACCCGTTAGTGGAATATATGAATAATTATATCTGGTGTAATAGTGGTAGGTGATTTATTGAGGTTACCGATTCTCCAAAGATTATCATTACTATGAGAAAAATATCCTTTGGGTATGAAGTGAGATTAAATAACTAACTAAACAAGTGTTGCATAGAAATTTAGTCCCCATCGTAAAATTTAGGAAATATATAGTAAATAATCAATATAAAAATGACTATGTAGAAATCATGGTGTATATTTACAACTACTCATCACGTTTTAATCAGAATCACAAGTCACAAACCTACTCTATTGCTTTGCATAATTCAATTCACAATTTAGAACATCAATCACAAACATGCAATGAGAAATAACACACACGCACACAATATTTTTCCAGGGGAAATAAATACGCTAAAAACCCCTATCCCTACTTGCATTAATATGATAAATAGACATGTATTACAATTCCTTTTCTCAACTGAGCACAAACTGCAAGTGAATAACCTATCTCTCTGCTCATTGAGAAGATCTGACCCAGACTTAGTTAATTTCTGCCTTTCCTTGAGCCCCTATTTCCTTACACAATTCCTTGAGAAATTAGGCCAGTATTTACTTGTGCAATTCATTGAGAAATTAGGCCCCTATTATTTAGGAAATTCCTCAAATTGATTGTGAAATTCACAAGGTTGATCATCTGACTACCTCCAACACCTGTACACTCAAGACCAATCTACAACTGATGTTACACTTCCTTGGAATGTCCACTAGAAGTGGGGAAATCGAATTCTATGCATGCACTAGCTATTTTGGGCTGATTGATTAGTTAACTAGATGATCACTGAGTTAGACTAAAGTCTCATTGCACAACTGACCTTCCACTAGTTTCTTCAACAATTGGAACTAGTTTAACTGAAAACAATTTGAAATAACCGACCTTGATTGCTACAAAATATCAATCACACATGCTTAACTCAACTCTAACTCCTCCAACTAGAATTTACTGAGTAAACTGGGTGACACAAGCCATGTCACACCAGTTAATTGCATCCAAGTTGTCCATTGATGTGGAAATTCAATTTTTTCTCAGTTTAATCAAGGCAAAATCAAATTGATAATTTCTTGCTGCATTTTTCAATAGAATAATACCATAAGTAAGGATTATTATTTGTTAAAATATAACTAGCAGTATCACATTCATAAAGTGGTTGATATGCATTAATTTACATCTTTTTAAAACTTTTTAAAACTAATAACATCGATCAACTTATATCAACCACTTTTTTAATGTGGTTGTGCTAGTTGATGGGAAACGTGTGTGGGATAGATTATTAGACTATGGTTGACTATGATTGGTTATGCTAGTTGATGACCAACATGTGTGGTGTAGAATAGTAAACTATAGCTTACTATGATTGACATTATCTGATGATGGCTAAAAAAATTTCACAAGGGTTGACTATGGTTGACAATGATTCCTGAGGGTTATGTTGAAAATGTTTGTTATTGATGTCAAAGGCTAACTCCAAATTGAAGAGAAAGTTACATAGTCAAATAACATATTTTGAGATCTTTCCAATGATATATGGCACAATGAGTTTTTGGATTTTCTTTATAAATTCTGTTAGTTTCACAAGTCATCCCAACCAGTGAACAAGTCGACCTAGCCAGTGGACAAGTCGACCCTATCTTGGGCCCCAAATGTAGTATAAATAGGTGCAAGAAGGAGAATTTCTAGCCACCACTCAAACACGTTTGGTTCTATTGTAGAAAGTAGGATGAGTATATATGAGGTTCATACCTCATGAACCATGAAGTGAATTGAAGCCAAATTGGAGATGTCTTTTGGGAAGTATTTGTTGAGTTCTGGAAAGGGTTTTTATTGCCATACATTTTGAAGGTTTTTCTATCTATTTTTTATGGTTTAAAGGAGGTCAATTTATATTTAAAAAGAGGTTGAGTTGAGCCTTCTTGATAGGTTGATGTCCGTTCTAGAGGTTGAATTAATTGAACCCAAGGTCTATTCCAAGAGGCCAAAATTTGTTCTATTGAGAAGCAATGTTCTGAAGGACGCCGAGCCTTGGGTGAGTTATGTGTGTTGGTTTGGAGGAAGCCAAACCTAATTCATCAATGCTGCCTAAACATAAGTGACATTACATTTGTCAAGGTTAAGTATGATTCGTTAGATTGGAGCTTAACAAGTTTGTAAGTTGGTGCTTATAGAGTATTGGTGTCCTCATCTTATTGACAGGTTGAATCCTGAAATTTTTGCAAGTTGGTGCTTATAGAGGATCGGTGTCCTCACAAGCTGGGCTGATAAATTTAAGCCTATTTGAAAAACATTCAAGAATTTCTTCTTCAAGTTTGAATTTTCACTTTAATATTGATGGTTATGCATTGTGTTTATGATTGATTATGCGATGAGGTTTTATTTTTATTTTTTTTTCTCGATGAAAGAATCAACCTCCCTCTTAGCTTGAGAGCTTGAGTGAGGTTGTTGGTACTAGGCCAATCCAAAACTATACTCACTTAATATTTCACAAGGCACGAAGCCAATACAACAATATCCATAAGCACAAAGGCATTACAATAATTATCATGATGTTGCTAGCGTGGATTTTAACTTGGGCGGGGAAGATAATAACCATTTTTCCCAACCAACAGAGATGACCCTAATTGAAATTATTTTTAATATCAAGAAAGTGAAAAGAATTTAAATCTAGGGGATACTACTTCACACTCCCTCTCAGTGTCACTATGTATCTCCAATAATTGGTATAAGTGCAAGCTTCTTCATGAAAAATATAACAAGTGGAAGAAGACATTATAGGGCGATGATTATTAGAGATTACTGAACCAAAATTCCTTTGTTAGATGGAACAAAATTTTCCTTTTGGAGGATAAGAATGAAAACTCATTTGATTTCTATTGGTGCTGAAGTTTGGGAGTTCATTTTAGATGGATAATAGGTTCCATATTCTCCTCTAGTTTATCAAGATGGGAAAAAAAGGCTTATGTCTCCAATTCAAAATCTATGAACTCCATCTCAAATGGCTTGTTAGATTCATAATTTGTTAAAGTTACGTACTTTGAATAAATTAAAGAGATGTGGGAAAATCTTGTAGGCAACTATGAAGAAGATGAAAAAGTAAAAAAGGCAAAGCTTCATACTTTGTAGAGACAATTTGAAAACCTGAAAATGAATGATCAAGAAATATTATTGCTCATTTTCTTTGAGTAAAATCCTCAATTTTCTTTTAACAACGGTTGTTTCTTGAAAATTTTCACCAAGTGATTTCATCGAATTAACCTCTTAAGTTGATGGGTAATACACATTTAACCAGTTAATATAAGTTACTATGTTAGGAGAGGCCTTGAGGTTTATTCAAAACTAATTAACGTAAGTTACTATGGTAGGAAAGGATCTGGGTTTATTCACTTTATTTGGATTGTAAAAATTATTGGGTATGAAGTGTCAAAGGATCTTATCTATAGTGGTTTGGTGAACAATTTGTTTCTTTAATTTTGTGGTTCGAAGTCTTCAAGAGACATGTTGTAACAAACCCGTTCGTGGAATTTATGAACAATTGTATCTGGTGTAATAGTGGTAGTTGATTTATTGAGGTTGCCGATTCTCCTAAGATTATCATTACTGTGAGAAAAATATCCTTTGGGTATGAAGTGATATTAAATAACTAACTAAATAAGTGTTGCATAGAAATTTAGTCCCTATTGTAAAACTTAGGAAATATATAGTAAATAATCAAAATAAAAATGACTATGTAGAAATTATGGTGTAGATTTACAACTACTCATGATGTTTTAATGAAAATCACAAGACACAAACCTACTCTATTGCTTTGCGGAATTCAATTCACAATTTAGAACATCAATCACAAACATGCAATGAGAAATAAAACACATGCACAAAATATTTTTCCAGGGAAAGAAATATTCTAAAAGTTGTAGGTTTTAACCCTGAACATAAATTATCTACACACGAATCTTATAACAGAAAATAAACAATAGCGAGAGCATAAAACATAAAATAGATAAACACAAAGATTTTCCCCTGGATCCCAAATCGGGATGACGAGCTTGATTTTTCATTATATTCCTTTTAGTGTTACAACACATATATATACATGCCGAAGCATACATAAACCCCAATCCATTAACCCTGGACTAGAACATAACCGTAGTTCCCTTGACTGGATCTACAAAAAACCAGGGGCCGAAAACCGTCGTACCCAAAAACCATGTGCAAACTCATGCACAAAACATGGGTGGGTCTGCCTATGAGTGGGTCTGCACACCAAAACAATTTTCGCTGGGGCGCTGCCTCGGACCCCAATAGTGGGGGCTGCCTCCCCCCTTGTGACCCCCCTGTTGCGCCCGGCGCAACGTACATCGTGTGGGGCTAGTCGTGGAAAGAATATAACACATACCCAACATTCTCCCACTTTTTGTTTTCTTTCCACAGGGGGCCACAAGAGAGCTTAGTCATTGGGCCAATTCTTCAACACCCATTGTTTCTCTACACCAAGAGAACTTCTGAGTGCTCACAGACTTCGTCAATGCATCTGCAACATTCTTCAAAGTGTCCACCTTTACCAGCAACACCCTTTTAGCCTCAACCATATCTCTAACAAAGTGATATTGAACATCAATGTGCTTTGTCTTTGAATGGTAAGCAGGGTTATTAGCCAAGAAAATTGCACTTTGGCTATCACAGTCTATCCTTATAGCTTGCTATACCAACCCCATACTTGAACACAATCTCCGCAACCAAATTGCTTCCTTGCTTGCATGAGTGGCTGCTATGTATTCTGCCTCTGTAGTTGAAAGAGCCACTACAGACTGTCTTTTACTCATCCAACTGACTGCACCTCCAAATAGGCTAAACACATACCCACTTGTAGATATTCTTTGGTCCAAATCTCCAGCCCATTCTGCATCAACAAAACCACGAATTTCCAACATTCTTTCCAATCCTGGTCTTCCCTAGTAGCACAAGCCATAATCACTAGTGCCACGTAAATATCTGAAAACCCCCTTCACTGCTGTCCAATGCACCTTCCCTGGGTTTGACATAAACCTGCTCAATACTCCCACTGCATGTGCAATGTCTAGTCTAGTACAGACCATTGCATACATCAGGCTACCCACTGCACTTGCATATGGAACACGGGACATATCCTCCTCTTCTTCTTGTGTCTTGGGACACTGTTCGACAGATAGCTTTACACCTACAGGAATAGGAACATTCACCGATTTACTATCCTGCATATTGAACCTCTGCAATATAGTCTCGACATACTTCCTCTGGTTTAACCAGAGCTTCCTCTTTGCCCGATCTCTCTTAATTTCCATGCCCAAAATATAGTTTTCAACACTAAGATCCTTCATGTCAAATTTGGAGAATAGATGGGTCTTCAAATCTTGGATAATTTCTTTGTCATTTCCAATCAACAACATATCATCCACATACAAGACCAAATAAATAACCCGGTCACCAATTAATTTAAAATAAACACAGTGATCCTCCTTGCTTCTGGTGAAGCCAAGTCCCCGTATATAGGTATCAAATTTCTGATACCACATCCTTGGTGACCGTTTTAACCCATACAGAGACTTCTTCAACCTGCATACCAGTTCTTTCTTACCCTTCACCATAAAGCCTTCAGGTTGCTTCATGTAGATCTCCTCTTCTAGATCCCCGTGAAGAAAAGCTGTCTTCACATCCATCCGTTCTATCTCAAAATCAAATGCAGCAGCAACAGATAAAAGTAATCTAATAGAAGTAACCTTGGCAACAGGAGAAAAAATATCACCAAAATCAATTCTCGGCACCTGGGAATAACCTTTCGCTACCAACCGAGCTTTGTATTTCTCCACCTTGCCTTCTACATTCATCTTCTTCTTAAACACCCATTTTCTCCCAATGGGCTTCCTTCCAACCGGCAACTCCACCAAATCCCATGCATCATTTTTGTGCAAGGATGCCATTTCATCAACCATGGCCTCCTTCCATAGTTTTCCATCCTCTGAATCTACTGCCTCCCTGACAGTTCTGGGTTCATCATCAGCTATAGTTAAGGCAAAACCTGAACAGAAAGCAGATGGACTATACCTTTCTGGTTGCCTTCTTTCCCGAACTGATCTTCTCAAAGCTGGAGTTTGTGGCTCTTCATCTTCTGAGTCTTCTTCTGTTGTAGAGTCTGATTCATCCTCCTTTAGCTCAAACTCTATCTTCTCAAGTTCCTTTGGTATGATTTCATGTTTAACAACATCTTTCACCTCTCTAAACACCACATCTCGGCTGTACACAACCTTCCTTGTTTCCAGGTTCCAAAGCTTGTAACCTTTTAAACCATCCTTGTACCCAATAAAGATGCACCTTTCAGATTTATTATCCAACTTGGTCCTTTTCTCCTTTGGAACATGTACATATGAATCACATCCAAATACCCTTAGATGTGAAAGAGAGGGTTTCTTACCATTCCATACCTCATGTGGAGTCTTATCCTCGAACAATGATGAAGCTGATCTATTAACCAGATAGCATGCAGTCTCCACTGCCTCTGCCCAGAATTCTTGTCCTAACCCAGTACCACTGAGCATGCTTCTTGCCTTTTCCATCAGTGTTCTATTCATTCTTTCTGCAACTCCATTTTGTTGAGGTGTGTATGGAGTAGTCTTCTGTCGTGATATACCACACTTCTTATAGAACTCTTCAAATTCCTTCTTGCAGAACTCTCCACCATTATCTGTCCTCAGCGCCTTTATCTTCTTCTCTATCTGGTTTTCCACCAGAGCCTTAAATTCTTTAAATCTGTCAAAAGCTTCAAATTTTTTCCTCAAGAAATATATCCATGTATTCCTTGAGAATTCCTCTATAAATGAAACATAGTACACAGACTTTCCCAGTGATGGAACTGACACAGGTCCAAACACATCACTGTGCACAAGTTCTAATATCTTGTTTGCCCTCTTAGCATCAGAAGGAAAACTCACCCGATTCTGCTTCCCATATACACAATGTTCACAGAAATCGAAATCCAGAGAGTAATTAGACATACCTTCTACCATACCATTTCTATGCAGTATCCGAAGGCCCTTCTCTCCAATATGTCCAAGCCTTTGATGCCATAGCATGGTCTTTTCTCCAGAGACAGCTAGGCTTTCCGCTCCACTTTCAGGAACCACATAACTATTACACCCATCAATAACAATGCTACCTTGTAGCTTGTACAGAGTTCCAGTCCGAACTCCTCGCATTAATACCAGTGCTCCCCGAACCATCTTGCAAGCATCTTTCTCGAACACTGTTTCTACACCTGCATCATCCATCTTGCTTACGAAAATTAGATTTCTGGCCAATGCAAGAATATGCA
Organism: Pinus albicaulis; assembly: GCA_034641835.2. Classification (NCBI taxonomy): domain Eukaryota; kingdom Viridiplantae; phylum Streptophyta; class Pinopsida; order Pinales; family Pinaceae; genus Pinus; species Pinus albicaulis. The sequence goes on along the minus strand of CM076575.1, from coordinate 784,901,609 downwards.
GAACACCAGTAAGTGTTCTAATCCTTCCACCTTGCAGCTTCAGCTTGACCTTTCCACGTCCAATGATTTTTTCCTTCCTATCATCCCCTAGGAAGACATCACCATCATATTTCTCATACTCGCAGAACCACTCCCTATGGGGAGTGAAGTGAAAGGATGCACCTGAGTCAATCAACCATGACTCGTGATCTACATGTGTATTTGAAGAAGAAGCCAAATACACATCCCCACCTTCATCCGAGGTGGTTTTTGCCTCTACAGAAGGAGCATCATCATATCCCTTTCCTTTCTCAGGAGCTTTATATTTGCAGTCCTTTTTGTAGTGCCCTTCCGTTCTGCATTTCCAGCATAACTTTACAAACTTTCCAGGAGATTTATATCTCCCTCTAGATTTGGATCTCCCACTCGAAACCTTATTCTTGTTTTTGTTTTGTGACCTTCCTCGTACAGATAAGGCATCTCCATTTTGGCCCTCCATATTTCTCCGTCTCATTTCCTCCCACAGCAAGGCTGAGACAATGTCATCAAAATTCAAGGTAGTTGTATTGCTACCTATTACAATAACCAGACTATCCCACAAGTCTGGTAGAGAACACAATAGATGAAAACTGACTTACCACAGTATTGAAGGCGTTCAGATGCTCTGTCATCGAGTCTCCATCCTTCATCCTCAGGTTATACAAATTTTTCCACAGGAACAACTTATTCACTAGAGAATTAGATTGGTACAAAGTCCCAAGTTTTTCCCACAAATTCTTCTCCATAGCTTCCCCAGATACATTCAACAATACTAAATCTGAGACACATAACCGTATTGTGCTCTTAGCCTTTCGATCCAGTTTCTTCCAGTCTTCATCTGACATTGTCGTTGGTTTAGTACCTGGATCTACCGCGATCCACTGATCTTTATCCACCAGCAGATCCTCCATCTTGAGCTTCCACAACTCAAAACTCTGACCATTAAATTTCTCGATCTCTATCTTTCCGCCGCTCGCCATCTTCTTTTACCGCAAGAATTGATCCCGCAGATCTCCCACTGAATAGGGTCTACCTCATGCCCAAGCAAAAAACCCTCAGAAGCAAAGGCGTCCCCTTGAAGCCGAAACAGCTCTGATACCAAATGTAGGTTTTAACCCTGAACAAAAGTTATCTACACACGAATCTTATAACAGAAAATAAACAATAGCGAGAGCATAAAACATAAAACAGATAAACACAGAGATTTTCCCCTGGATCCCAAATCGGGACGACCAGCTTGATTTTTCATTATATTCCTTTTAGTGTTACAACACATATATATACATGCCGAAGCATACATAAATCCCAATCCATTAACCCTGGATTAGAACATAACCGTAGTTCCCTTGACCGGATCTACAAAATACCAAGGGCCGAAAACCATCGTACCCCAAAACCATGTGCAAACTCATGCAAAAAACATGGGTTGGTCCGCCTATGAGTGGGTCAGCACACCAAAACAATTTTCGCCGGGGTGCTGCCCCGGACCCCAACAGTGGGGGATGCCTCCCCCCTTGTGACCCCCCTACTGCGCCCAACGCAACGTATAGCGTGTGGGGCTAGTCGTGGAAAGAATATAACACATACCCAACAAAAAACCCTATCCTTGCTTGCATTAATATGATGAATGGACATGTATTACATTTCCTTTTCTCAACTGAGCACAAACTGTAAGTGAATAACCTATCTCTTTGCTCACTGAGAAGCTTTGACCCAGATTTAGTCAATTTATGCCTTTGCTTGAGACCCTATTTCCTTGCACAATTCCTTGAGAAATTAGGCCCCTATTTACTTGTGAAATTCCTTGAGAAATTAGACCCCTATTATTTAGGAATTTCCTCAAATTTATTGTGCAATTACCAATGTTGATCATCTGATTGCATCCAACATCTGTACACTCAATACTAGTCTGTAACTGATGTTACACTGCCTTGTTATCTCCACCACAAGTGGGGAAATCAAATTCAATGCATGCACTAGCTATTTTGGGCTGATTGATTAGTTAAATAGATGATCACTGAATTATAATAAAGTATCAATGCACAACTGACCTTGCACTAGTTTCTCCAACAATTGGAACTAGTTTAACTGAAAACAATTTGAAATAACTGACCTTGATTGATACAAATTAGCAATCACGCATGCTTAACTCAACTCTAAATCCTAAAAATTAAATTACTGAGTAAAATAGGTGAAAAAAGCCATGTCACACCAGTTAAATGCATCCAAGTTTTCCATTGATGTGGAAATTCAAAATTTTCTCAATTTAATCAAGGTGTAATGTTCCAAATCTGGACTGCTCAACAAGACAGGCCTGAAAAACGTATTTTTCAGGGATTTGTGCTTCATAAACCAGGACCAGCCCTTGGATTCCTTATATCAGAGTATCTAAGACCAAAATCCAAGAGGAGGCTCAAAATAAATCACTCTAGGTGGGTTAAACAGGTCTCCCACACCTAGTTGTCTTCAGAAAGTTGCCCAATGAAGGGCTACAACAGTATAAACACAAAAATAGAGTATCAGCGAGCTAATAAATCTAAAATTTGTTTATAAACACCTCAGCAGCAATTTAATGTACAACAGCAATAAGAATATTAACTCTACTGACAAAGGATGGGGGAAAAGCAGTGATTTTGGCCCTAAATTGAGTGTATTCAGAAATCTGCATAAAATTAATGGAAATGGCGGGAGGTTATTTCATATTAGGTTATGAGGGACATTTATCTGAATTTCATCTCAAACAAATAATTCTAGCTTGGTTAAACAATTCCTCCTTCCCCAACTAGGCTCTAAAACCCTGATTTCCCAAGACTTAGATTATGCAGAATTTTATGAAGCTTATGCAGCGTGGATTTATGAAGATGAAAAGTGTAATATGATCTAAAAATTAGTAAATCAGCTTAGGGTCATGGCTTATGCAAAATATATGAAGAATACATGAGATTTCCATGAATAAACCCTCATTTTGAGGTGCAACAACACATGAGATTAACCAGGAAACTCTTCAGCGTAATTTTCAAGGGATGAAGCTTCATTTTATTATAAATAAGATCTACAACATATAATTACATGAAAAGAGAGATATACAATAGATCTGGAAGCCAAAGAGGCTCTTTATTACACTCCCCTTGGGGATCTCAGCAAATGATGGAAAACAATGAGTAGAAATGAGATCTAAGTCATAGTTTTGTAGCAGTATTCAGAAATTCTGTAGTAAATACATCAGAAAATAAATCAGATCTGAAGGGTACATGGATTGGTTGGCCAATCCATGGATCACCACAGTGAAAGGAAGAATCCTTTCCACTAGAGATCTCTCCTCCGGGAGAACTCCAAAACACCTGCAACTCTACTCTTCAGAAATTACGCAGATCAGGGAGAGAAACTACACTGTCTATGATAATATACACTTTGGCCTGATGCCAAGATCTGAAATTGAGCTCAAGCTGATACTACACTCTTTCAGGGGGATAAATGACTCACTCAATGAGAAGAGATGATAGTAAGATCTAGATCTGAGTAGATCTAGATTCCACTTGCTAAAAATCACTTGGACAGGGAAAACCTCACTGGATTTACGCTGTCAAAGAGAGATGGAGCTTGGCCATATGCTAGATAGTGGAGAAGAAGCACAAAATCCTCCAAGAGCTACTCAATGGAAGGATGGAGAACCCCCACAGGAGATCCTCTCTAGTCTCTTGCTAAAAATCCCAGAGAACTAGAATTTTTCTAAGCAGAAAAATTCTCCAAAATCATATTATATTCAACAACATTTTCTTGAGCCTTCTCCTTCCTTTTATAAGATGAGGATGTGCAAAACCCTAAACCACCTCAAATGAATTAACCCCTTTCACAGGGGATCCTCCTTCTAGAACTGCACTGGGTCTTCAAAGTGGTTCAATGTATCTGGTCTACTTAGTGATTGGTCCTGTTGACCCGGTCAAGTGGCTCAATCCTGTTCACACACAAGTGGCTTTTATTAAGAAAGCCCTGATTTGTCTCTGTTCACATTGGGCATTGATTTATTTTTATGTTTTAGGAGTTTTTCGTGTCCTCCTTTACATTTTATTCATCAATAAATAAAATTAAAACAGAATAAAATATTCCTATTAGCTTGGGATAATTAGGAATATTACAGTCCTCCCCTCCACAATGTTGCTTGTCCTCAAGCAACTGTAAGGATAGAACTGAAGAGCCTCTCCTCTTCTCCTTGTAGCACTTCCAAATGATATGTTCCTCCAAAGGACAAGATGCCTTCTCAACAATATGCCCTCAAGTTGTTCCTCCCATGTGTATAAGCATGCCTTTGGTAAAATTCCCAAATGGTTCTTATCATGAAAAGTAGAACATACATGGAAACAACAATATGGGATCTAGAGGCCTTCTTGAGGCATGAAATCAGAAATATGTTGGGAATCATCATCCCCATGTGAAAGCTCCATCCCCAAGCTATCATCCACAAAAAGTGAGTTACCCTCCAACATAGTAACTCATGAAACATCTCTTCCACCTTAAGCTCCTGCAAAGAAGGTGGGCTGCATGGCTGAATTTGTGGGATCAAACTGTCCATCCCATTCTGCCTCTCTCTCCACTTATGATATGTGTGGAGATGATGCTGACCTTGGGCTGAAATATAACGGTCCTCAAAGATGAACCAAGTTACTCCATCAAACAAATCACCCATGAGGTGCCTCCTCAAATAACTCCAGATCTCCCGATGGTTCCTCCCATAAGAAGATAAGAGGTGTAGCATGGCAATCATGGTCTGCCCATTGTTTCTCTTGAAACATGAAACATTTGAAGCATGGAGAATCATACTCCCAATGGGCACCTTCATCTCTTTTGCCACTCCCCCAATAGAGCTTCCCATCATCATAAGAACATCATCAGTATATGGAAGCATGAACAAATGAAAACAAGTTTCCAAGTGACAACTAGGGGGTGGAATCTTGTTCCATATGTGAAACCACCACAGTGCATCCCTTGCTTACCTCATATCATAGTGCAACAAGTGTATTTTCAGCCACTTGTTTTCTGCCACATTCATCTTATAAGATGAGATCATGAAAGTACAATTTGGTGCCAATGGTGCACACCATAAATCATGTGGCATTCCCCCACAAACCACAAATAAAATGGCCAATATCAATGCTGCAAATGGCCTCAAGTTCATCATAATATAATAAACAAGAAGGAAAGACCTTCCTTGGTACCATATGATGCTAAAAAAGATAAAGGAGTAGAAATCATAAAGCAAAAATATACATCCTTCATCATGTACCTTGGTCATTGAGCTGAAATGGCTCAATTGCAAGTTCTCCCTCACTTCAAATGAGTAGGGAAGTGGTTGTGCCAACCTCTTCATCATCTTCCAGGCTATGCATCTCCCCATATGTTTATATAAATCCAGTTGGATGCCCTCCCAAGTGAACTCATCCAATAAATAATGGTATGCGTTAGAACGCATGGGAATAAAGCTCACCAATGCTGCATGTGGATCCCTCTCCTGATGCTTGAAAATCCAAGTTATGAAAATCATAGCAATTAAGATCATAATAATGTAATAGATGTATCCATCCACTACTTCATCATACTCCTCTCCTACATGCCTCCATAGTGCATCATATGTGAAGTGATCTTGGGAACACTCCATCAAACAGTCCAAGCTCCCAAGTGACAACGTTATTGGCTCTTGCATTGAAGCTTCTGTCATCTCATAGCTTCTCCTTTTGAAATCCCACATGTCAAATTCATCATCAAGAATAATGCTGTTGTATGTGAGAGATCCCCTCCAAAGTGGAAGTACCTCCTCATCCTCCAAAGACAAAGAGTAGCCCCTTTGCACCGTGATAGTGCCATCTCCTACTCTTGCAACATCATGCAAAGTATGGAATGAGATCAGCCCATACTTTCTCAATAGAAACCAAAGAAAAAATAGCTCTAGTTGCCCCCTCACACCATCATCATATAGATCATGGAGTAACAACATAGTAAAAGATACGAAAGAGATCACATCACTCCAATATACCCAAACTCCTTGCTGCCATATGATGTAAGGGTCCTGCCACATGCCCTTAGAAAGAGGACGATGACCAAACTCCTTCAAGAGTAACCAACGCAGTCTTGCATCCTACTGTCCAGTATCATAGATCTACAAGTAGCTCTCCAGCTTCTTTCTCTCCATCCACATCCACTCAACCAATTGTGGATGTCTCCTTCCACCCTTCATCCTAGTACTCCTCCCATGAGGGCTACCATCATCCCAAATCAAATTTCTGCATTTCATGGGATCTTGAAATGCAATCTTCCCGAGGATCAATTTGACCCTATGAGGACCCAAATAGGTGGTAGGAAAAAAACTCCCATCATGATGTGTATGGCTCAAGAAATGTCCAATACAGTCATGAGAGATGTTATCCATCCGAAGATGTCCTCCATCTACTATCTGCTCCTGTGAGAAGGGAAGATCCTCCTCAAACTGTTGAATAACTTTGGACTCCATGATGTGCTGAAGTGAAACTCCAATGAATTCTTCCCATGAGGTCTTCTCCTCATGCATGGCCTTCCCAAACTAAAGGGGCATTGGATTTGCTGCAAGTAGAAGTTTCTCTTTGAGCAGGGGTGTGCTCATTGAGAAAGGGCCATCTAGAAGGGAGAAAGGGTTTCTCACTTCAAGATGTCTACCATCCATCATTCCACCCTCTATTGCTTCATGAATGAAGCTTCCATGTGAATGCTCCAATGAGGAATGGCTCCTCTCTTCTTCCTTACTGCTTTTGCACAACGCAGTGCAACTCTGTTGCTCTAAATCAACATCATGCAAAGATGTAGTTCCCTCTTCCTCTGGCTGAATGAACTGAGGTAAAGCTAGAGTCTCCTTGGAGGCTCTAGATTTAGCTTTTTATTCAATTAGAATCTCAGATTCCAAGTGTCCTCTATGTCTCTTGTTTTCTCCTTTTTGAGAATAGGAAGTGCATGGCTCTTCCTCTTCTTGAAACCCTCTAGGAGTTTCACTGCAACTCTTCATCTGCTTAACCTCCTAGGGAAGGTCCTTTCTAGATCTGAAAACTGAGGAGAGCAAGCTCATCTTCTTCATCATTCTGATCTTCTTCTATTCTCTTCTCTGATACCACTGTAATGTCCCCTTTTCAGGAATATCAAAATTCTATTCCATAGATTGACTACAGGGGAATTTACTAGACATGTCACCTTTGAAAAAAGGATGAGATCCAGAGGCTACCTGGCCATCTGCAGACTCTATCTATAGAGCTTTAAATATTCCTCCTTCAGGGATTCAACACTTTGGCTTGAAGTCACAGGCTGAGCCAAAGATTTTGCTTTGATACCACTGTAATGTTCCCAATCTGGACTGCTCAGCAAGACAGGCTTGAAAAACACATTTTATAGGGATGTGTGCTTCAGAAACTAGGACCAGCCCTTGTATTCCTTATATCAGAGTATCTAAGACCGAAATCCAAGAGGAGGCTCAAAAGAAATCACTCTAGGTGGGTTAAACATGTCTCCCACACCTAGTTGTCTTCAGAAAGTTGCCCAATGAAGGGCTACAACAGTATAAACACAAAAATAGAGTATCAGCGAGCTAATAACTCTGAATTTTTTTATAAACACCTCAGAAGAAATTGCATGTACATCATCAAGAAGAATATTAACTCTACCGGCAAAGGATGGGGGAAAAGCGGTGATTTTGGCCCTAAAATGAGTGTATTCAGAAATATGCATAAAATTAAAGGAAATGGCGGGAGGTTATTTCAGATTAGGTTATGAGGGACCTATGCTCCAAATTTCAGCTCAAAAAAATAATTCTAGCTTGGTTAAACAGTTCCTCCTTCCCCAACTAGGCTTTAAAACCCTGATTTCACAAGACTTAGATTATGCAGAATTTTCTGAAGCTTATGCAGCGTGGATTTATGAATATGAAATGTGTAATATGATCTAAAAATTATTAAATCAGCTTATTTTCATGGCTTATGAAAAATATATGACGAATACAAGAGATTTCCATGAATAAACCCTCAGTTTGAGGTGCAACAACACATGAGATTAACCAGGAAACTCTTCAGCGTAATTTTCAGGGGCTGAAGCTTAATTTTATTATAAATCATATCTAAAACATATACTTGCATGAAAATAGAGATCTACAACAGATCTGGAAGCCAAAGAGGCTCTTTATTACACTCCCCTTGGGGATCCCAGTGAATGATGGACAATAGTGAGTAGATATGAGATCTAAGTCACAGTTATGCAACAGTATTCAGAAATTTACGATAAATACATCAGAAAATAAATCAGATCTGAAGGGTACATGGATTGGTTGTCTAATCCATGGATCACCACAGTGAAAGGAAGGATCCTTTCCACTAGAGATCTCTCCTCCAGGAGAAATCCAAAACACCTGCAACTCTGCTCTTTAGAAATTACGCAGATCAGGGAGAGAAACTGTGCTGTCTATGATAATATACACTTTGGCCTAATGCCAAGATCTGAAACTGAGCTCAAGCTGATACTACACACTTCGAAGGGGATAAATGACTCACTCACTAAGAAGAGATGATAGTAAGATCTAGATCTGAGTAGATCTAGATTCCACTTGTTGCAGCTCACTTGGATAGGAAAAACCTCACTGGATTTACGCTGTCAAAGAGAGATGGAGCTTGGCCATATGCCAGATAGTCGAGAAGAAGCACAAAATCCTCCAAGAGCTACTCAATGAAAGGATGGAGAACCCCCACTGGAGATCCTCTCTAGTCTCTTGCTAAAAAGCCCAGAGAACTAGAATTTTTCTAAGCAGACAAATTCTCCAAAATCATATTATATTCAACAACCTTTTCTTGAGCCTTTTCCTTCCTTTTATAAGATGAGGATGTTCAAAACCCTAAACCACCTCAAATGAATTAACCCCTTTCACAAGGGATCCTCCTTCTAGAACTGCGCTGGGTCTTCAAAGTGGTTCAATGTATCTGGTTTTCTTAGTGATTTGGTCCTGTTGACCCGGTCAAGTGGCTCAATCCTGTTCACACACAAGTGGCTTTTATTAAGAAAGCCCTGATTTGTCTCTGTTCACATTGAGCATTGATTTATTTTTATGTTTTAGGAGCTTTTCATGTCCTCCTTTACATTTTATTCATCAATAAATAAAATTAAAACAGAATGAAATTTTCCTATTAGCTTGGGCTAATTAGGAACTAGTTTCTCCAACAATTGGAACTAGTTTAACTGAAAACAATTTGAAATAACTGACCTTGATTGCTACAAATTAGCAATCACACATGCTTAACTCAACTCTAAATCCTACAACTTAAATTACTGAGTAAACTGGGTGACACAAGCCATGTCACACCAGTTAAATGCATCCAAGTTTTCCATTGATGTGGAAATTCAAAATTTTCTCAATTTAATCAAGGCAAAATCAAGTTGAGAATTTCTTGCTGCATTTTTCAATAGACTAATAGCATAAGTAAGGAGCATTCTTTGTTAAAATATAACAAACATTATCACATTCATAAAGTGGTTGATATGCATTAATTTACATCCTTTTTAAACCTTTTAAAACTAATAACATGTATCAACATATATCAACCACTTTTTTAATGTGGTTGTGATAGTTGATGGGAAACATGTGTGGCATATATTAGTAGACTATGGTTGACTATGATTGGTTGTGCTAGTTGATGGCCAACAGGTGTAGTGTAGATTAGTAAACTATAGCTTACTGTGATTGACATTATCTAACTATGGCTAAAAAAAATTCACAAAGGTTGACTATGGTTGACAATGAATCCTAAGGATTGTGTTGAAAATGGTTGCTATTAATGTCAAAGGATGGCTCCAAATTGAAGAGAAATTTACATAGTCAAATAACATATTTTGAGATCTTTCCAATGATATATGGCGCAATGAGTTTTTGGATTTTCTTTATACATTCTATTAGTTGCACAAGTCGCTCCAACCAGTGAACATGTCGACCTAGGAAAAAATGACCCTACCTTGGGCCCCAAATGTAGTATAAATAGGTGCAAGAAAGAGCATTTATAGCCACCACTCAAACAAGTTTGGTTATGTTGTAGTAAGTAGGATGTGTAGATATGAGGTTCATACCTTATGAACCATTAAGTGAATTGAAGCCAAATTGGAGACGTCTTTTGGGAAGTATTTGTTGAGTTGTGGAAAGTTTTTTTATTGCCATAATTTTTGAAGGTTTTTCTATGTATTTTTGTTCTGGTTTAAAGGAGGTCAATTTATATTTCCAAAGAGGTTGAGTTGAGCCTTCTTGATAGGTTGATGTCCGTTCTAGAGGTTGAATTTGTTAAACCCAAGGTCTATTCCAAGAGGCCAAAATTTGTTCTATTAAGAAGTCAAGTTCTGAAGGACATCGAGCCTTGGGTGAGTTATGTGTGCTATTTTGGAGGTGGTTGACCCTAATTAATCAATGTTTCCTAAAAATAAGTGACATTATATTTGTCAAGGTTAAGTAAAATTCGTTAGATTGGAGCTTACAAATTTGTATGTCGGTGCTTATAGAGTATTGGTGTCCTCATCTTCTTGACAGGTTGAAGCCTGCAATTTTTGTAAGTTGGTGTTTATAGAGGATAATTTCCTCACAAGTTGGGCTAATAAATTTAAGACTATTTGAAAAGAATTCAAGCATTTCTTCTTCAAGTTTGAATTTTCACTTTAATCTTGATGTTTATGCATTGTGTTGATGATTGATTATGTGATGAGGTTTTATTTTAATTTTTTTTCTCAATGAAATAAATCAACCTCCCTCTCAGCTTGAGGGCTAGAGTGAGGTTGTTGGTTCTAGGACAATCCACAACCATACTCACTTAAGAGTTCACAAGGCACAAAGCACCAAACCCTAATTTCCTCTCTCACCGAGCTAGGATTTTCTATGGGATCAGAAACATCTGAGCAGAGGAGGCATAAGGGAGGTCATTTCAGCAAGTATGAGGCCATTCCAACTCATAAACATCATGTCCCAACCATTTTTCAAGAATTCATTCCAAGGGACAAATCATTTGCCACACATAGGGCCAATTTCACTTCAAACTGTGTTTCTGACCAAACAGAGATGAATTCGACAAAAGTGAGAGAGGTTTTTGTCCATCATAGGTCAAGGAAGAGAAACATATTTTAGTTTTTACACAAGTGTCATGGTTTTGTAGAAATGTCAGAAATACAGTTTCTATGGGAGAGTTGCTGCACTTCTAGAGTGACCTTGGGAAAATCAAAATTTCTCCCAATGGAGTGTCCAAATTACTTGCTTGATGAGTCAAATGATAACTATACAAAGAGATATTTCAATGAGCTATTCTAAGCTCAATTTGGAGTTTATGAAGGTCTCCAAATGTTTCCTGAAAGAGCACACTTCATTTTTTCACCATCATTCTGCACTTTTTGACTAGTCTTGGGAGAATTGATTTTTGAGGGGCTATACCTGATCATTTTCAGTGCTTGATAGTTAATTGTGTATCCACGAGAGAGAGAGAGAGAGAGAGAGATATTTAAAATGAGCTATCATGAGCTCAATTTGGAGCTCGGGAAGACCTCCAAATGTGGTTTGCAAGACAACGCTACACGCTTGTGTGTTGCATTGTGCGTATGCTTTATGCGCTGCGCATTTGCCCAATTTCTATAGAAAGCTCAAAACTTCATGAAAATTGCCTCTAAACTTCAAAAAAGGTTCCCAAATTCTCTTAGCAAGTAAGTAAGACACATTTGTACATTCCTTTCATTCCTCAAAGAGAAATTTTCATGGCGTTTGAATTTTCATGAAAAATTTGAAGTGTTCCTAAGCTACAAACCCTATTTTCATTACCTCATTCCCGATTTGATTCCCTAGCACTTTCATTCCCTTCCAAAATCATAAATGACTCTATCCTCACCCCCTATATCATAATCCACTTTCCCTAATCCCTTTTCCTTTGAAACCTTAAGATCTAGGCTACTCATTTGCCTAGGCTCCCAAAATCCCTAACCTCTAATAAAATTCCCTCTCCTAAATACCTTATCATTAATACTCACTGTCACCTCCCTCATTTCATAAACCCTTTCCCCCATCTCCCAAATTTTTTCGATCCCATTCCTCACTTCGTAAACCTACATTTCGCTCCCATTTCATCTCCCTAGAGTTTCTAGACCTAGACACAATGGAAGAAAACAAACACTACATGCAAGAGGAGGAAGACTGATTGGAGGAGGAAGGCAGAAAAAATAGAATGAAATACAAAGGAGGATGGAAAAACACTATTGCAACAGACAAAATTGCAAGGGCAAAGCTTAGACAAGCCAATGCAAAAATTGAGGCTTTGATCATGCAAGAAGAGGAAAGGAGGCTTGACATATTGGACGAAGCCTCACTTCATGCCTAGACACATGATCAACATCAAATTATTAAATTTTGAGGAGTTTTGGGTAAATTTTTGAATTTTTTATGATTTTTTGCAAACCTTGGACAGTCATGTGACAAAGAAAGTGTCAAACGCGCAACGCCCTTGTCGCTGCACTCTTTTTTGAGTCATATTTTGACCAAAATTCCACGACCATTGGATGAAAAATGGTATATAAATCTCAGAAAACCACTTTTCCAACCTTGTTTTGCAAAAATAGCAGGTAAAAATGTCAAAACACAAGCAAAAAATCATGTTTCTGCCTCATTTTTGGGCCTGGCGCTACGTGTTGAGCAGTCTTGGGAGAATTGATTTTTGATAGAGAAAATGAGCTTCATTTTGCAAAATAAATGCATATTTGGAGAGTAGACAAGATAAGATTTCCAATGAGCTATCCTGGGCCCAATTTGGACACTGGGAAGGTACCCAAAATCAGGCCACAACATGGATGGCACATTTGACAAAGGGAGGGCATGTTTGACAGTTTGCTGATATTTTTGAAATTTCATTGAAAATTTGAAATTTTCTTTGAAATTTATAATTTCACCTATGTAATTGAGCATGGTAAATGTAATTATGATATGGAAAAGTTACCTAGGGGTATATTCATGATGTAAATGTAATCATGAAAGTGAAATGAATCAGTTTCAATGTAATTAGGGAGGAGTCACTTAGAGCTCCCTACACTCCAGATTTCAATTCAAAATTTTGTGGATCTCATCCCCAATTCATGAATTCGACCCCTGAGGATGAGAGAATGTAGTTTTTATGTCTATATTTTCCCTTTCTTCACTCTTAGCAAGGGTTGGAATCAATTTGGATGGTAGTGTACTCATCAAGAACCAATTTGGCCTGGAAATTAATGAAGAATTGCAGCTATTTCCTTGGGATTCATGTGGTATGAATGTTTGGCATAGTTTTTTCTCCATGATCATTTATATGAATGTTTTGTAAGCTCATAAAAATTTCATGTCTATTATATCATAAATTTCAAGTTAATAGGCAAAATACATGTTTTTCATGCTCTGTTTTGGGAAATTTGTCATATGTCCATTTTCTTCAGTTTAGGAAAAATACATCTCCTATGCTCTTACTAGCTTCTCATCAGTCATAAAAAATCTCACCAAATCACCTTTAAGTTCTAAGCCTTCTACCTACCTTGCCCCATCAAATGGACTGCAATTCCATCTCATTTTCCCTGACTTAGTCCCCTTGACCTAATCCCCATCCAGCAACCCAACCCAATCAAAACAAATCAAACGGTTCTGCATTTCATAGCTAGCCTAAAACATTTTCATCCAACCCTCTTGGCTGTGATTTTTGTGGATAGAGCCCTCTCCGACTTTGTAGGGCTAGATACCAAGTTAAAAGGTTGGTCTGCGGTTACCTCTGTTGGGATTCTTTCTTCAGCCTTAGGAATCTAGCGGAGTGAGCCAAGATTATTAGAAAATGGTCAATCAAAATTCCTTTGTTTGATGGAACACAATTTTCCTTTTGGAGGATAAGAACTAAAACTCATTTTATTTCTATTGGTGCTGAAGTTTGGGAGTCTGTTTTAGATGGATATAAGGTTCCATATTCTGCTCGAGTTTATCAAGATGGGAAAAAGGCTTATGTCTCCAATTCAAAATCTATGAACTCCATCTCAAATGGCTTGTCAGTTTCATAATTTTTTAAAGTTATGTAGTGTGAATAAACTAAAGAGATGCGGGAAAATATTTTAGGCAACTATAAAGGAGATGACAAAGTAAAAAAGGAAAAGCTTCATAATTTCTAGATACAATTTGAAAGCTTGAAAATGAATGATCAAGTAACTATTACTGCTTATTTTCTTTGAGTAAAATCCTCAATTTTATTTTAAGAACGATTGTTTCTTCAAAATTTTCACCAAGTCCTTTCATAGAATTAAACTCTTAAATTTATGGGTAATACACATTTAACCAATTAACCTAATTTACTATGGCAGGAGTGGCCTTGAGGTTTATTCAAAACTAATTAACCTAAGTTACTATGGTAGAAGAGAATCTAGGTTTATTCACTTTGTTCAGATTGTAACAGTTATTGAGTATGAAGTGTCAAATGATCTTATCTATAGTGGTTTGGTGAAAATTTTGTTTCTTTAATTGTGTAGGTCCAAGTCTCCAAGAGTCATGTTGTAACAAACTTATTAGTGGAATTTATGAATAATTGTATCTGGTGAAATATACATCATCAGAAGAGTACACCCAATCACTGCGATTAACATTGCATATCTTTGTGAGCGTATTATCCAAAATATTTTTGAAAGCTTCTACGGTTCCATTCACTTGGGGATGATAGGGCGTACTCTTCTGATGATGTATCCCGAATTCTTCTGTCAATGCCTGAATGGTCTCATTTAGGAAATATTCTCAAAAATAAAGTGCGCAACCATCTCTGCACTACAATCTTTCACGGGTTGAGCCTGTGCTCACTTAGTCAAGTAATATATAGCAGTGATGATGTATCACACTCCAGTATTCTTCCCTTGGGGAATAATATGCCCTACAAAATCAATTTCCCATTTTTCGAAGGCCTGTAAAGTTACCTGCGGTTGTAGTGGCATGTCATCTCTACGTGAGGGTCTTCCTGTCCTCTGAAATACATCACAAGCATGAAAGTATTCCTTAGAATTATTGTGCAAAATAGGCCACCATAAACCAACCCTTAATATCTTCTGTGCGGTAGGTTTACCAGCATAATGACCGCCTGCAACGCCTCCATGTGCTTCTGCCAATATGCTTGGTATCTCAAACTTAGGAACATATTGCCTCAAGGCTTCATCAACTCCCATTTTGTATAATTGACTTGCAATCAACGTGAAATTTGCTGGGCATAGTAAAAATTATTTCTTCTTCTGGACCGCATATTCTGTAGGCGTACTCCCAGTGGTTAGAAAGTAGATGATATCGAAAAAATGATCATTATCTATATTAATAGAAAACAACTGTGCACTTGGTAACCCGTTATTCAAGTTAGTTGGTTCTTCACCATTTTCAATGCGTGATAAGTGGTTTGGTCCTGCGTTCAACCTTCCAGGCTTCACAATCACCTCAAAATTGTATTCCTAGAACAAAAGGAGCCACCTACATATCTTCCCCCCCAACACAGGCTTATTCACTAGGTATTTCAAAGCAGAGTGATCTGTAAACGTCTTGAAATAACCTCCAAGCAGATAATGACGGAAACTTTGCAGTGCATATACCATGGCTAGCTCTTCTCTTTCCGTGGTTGAATAATTACGCTCAATGTTACACCAAATTTTGGTCATCTAACCATCTAAAATTAGATGGATTGAAGTACACCACGTAAGACCAATTTTACCACAGTAAAATTTCTTTCACTATAAGAAATAATTTAATAAACCATATTTTATTAAGTTATTTCTGGTTCAAACAAGAAACCCCATGAGGAGTAATTAAATAAATCATTATTTATTTGATTTTCCTCTAGGAATAATTAATGAAACCACTGTTTAAATAATATTCCTGGTCATATTTAGCCCAATTATGAGAAATAATTAGATAAATAAATTTTTATCATATTTTTCTCTAGGAATAATTAACTAAATCATTATTTAGTTATTATTCCTTGTTAAATTTGACTAAATCACCTAGAAATAATTAAACAAATCATTATTTTTTAAATTATTCCTTAACCCCATTCTTGAAATAATAAATAAATCATTGTTTATTATTTCTAAATAAAGGTATTTAACCAATTTAAATTCATTTTCCCTCCAACAAAATATAATAAAATATTCGAAGCAGTTAGATCTAGATCTTGGTTAATAATATTTTATTATTCGCCATTATCGAGGACAACTCAATATTTTGTTATAAATAGGAGGGTTTTCCATTCATTATTCACTTTTATCACTTTCATTGTTGCGCTTTGATCATTCTTATTGCCGCTACTATTTTCTTGCTTCTTGAGCTCCCATAGAGTTCAACACGTCTTGGGTTTTCTACACCATTGAGAGAGAGAAACTTCTGGATCTGAAGCGTTGAGGACAACCAAGAACCCATCACATTGAGGGGGAATGGTAACATCATTCTTTTTTCCCTTCGTAGGTGTTAATACATATAAAATTCTATATATATCTTGTCTTTTCCATTGGATATATGGAGCATTTTCTTATTTATTTTTAATATTTAGCTACTTTTACTGCATATATCGGGTTTCTGGAAGCATTTGTTTCGACTATCTATTGAAAATCTAAGGAATTTAAGCAACCATCCTTTTTGTTAGGGAAGTTTGTCATGCACAACTAAAGTGAACTCTTTTCGTACACTTAAGTTAAGAATTTACGCTAACACTCAACATTTGATAGCTTCCGACTTGAAAATGCAATTGGATGATCAATATCTCCAAGACCTGACTATGCTAATACAACTCCTAGTGCGATACATGAAGCATCAATGTGTACATGGAATTCCTTCGACCAATCTGGGAATACCAAGATGGACGCAGTCACCATATATTCCTTAAATATGTCTAGAATATTCTAACAATCTTCATCCCAACAGAGAGTGGCATCCTTCTTCAACAACTTCTTTATCGACGCAGTGCTATGTGCATAGGCTTGACTAAACTTATGATAATATCTCGTATGTCCTAATATTGAGCGTAACTGCTTCACACTCTTAGGAGGATCCAAATAAATAATGACAACAATATTGGTTGGGTCGAACACCGGCCCTTGTTTACAGGCAATATGTCCCAATAAGATACCAAAAGGGACACATAATACACACTTCTTCAAATTCAGAGAAATTTGATACTTATGACGAGTATCGAGCGTTAAGCGCAGGATGGAGACATGTTTCTTCAACAATCCAAAAACAATCCAATCATCAAAATTCACTTCTAATAACTTATGTATATAATCTTTGAAAGCAACAAATACTACACATGAAAATATTGCTAGCGCATTCTTCAAACAGTATCTTGGAATGAACCCCATTCTGTCGCAAAGGTAGCCTTGCTCCGGTCTTTTGCTGCGATCCTGATCTGCTGATATCCCAAAAATCCATCAATAAATGAATAGGATTCTTTCCCTTCGACGTTGTCTAAGACTTCATCTAAGAATGGGGTCGGAAAAGGATCATGTACACATGCATCATTCAATTTTCGCAGGTCAACGCAAATCCTAATTTCACCTTTTGTGTTCTTTTCTTGGACTACCACGGGACTTACCCAATATGATTCTTCTATTGGCTCAATAATTCATGAAGCAATCACATTTTCCAACTCTTCCTTGACCTTTTTCTTATCCCTGGGTTTCAATATGTAAGGGCGCTGCTTAATGGGCCTAACATCCGGTTTTAAAGTGATCCTCATCACACCAAGATATCCAATAATCCCCTTTAACTTAGAAAATTTAGTGGGGAAAAACTCCTAATATTCACCGAGGAGTTCTGCAATTATTCCCATGGTATCTTCATCCTAGTAATCTCCTATATTGGAAAGCTTAGGCTGCTCTTCCTGTGCCAATATTGACTTTTATAGTCTTAACAGGTTTAGTAACATATAACAATTCAATCTCAGGCCCAACGAATGCCCGCTGCCCCTTGGAATCAGGGATGTTAATGGTTCTAGGATTCTCATCATTTTATTTTGTAGTCATATTTCAACATTCAACTACATCCTTCATCTGCGCATTCCATTTTGGTAGGGCCTGTACTAATGATTCCCTTGGCACGTCAAAAATAACATCTTGAATCTCTTATAGTGCCTCATCAATGTAGTGGAATCCATTTTCAAAGATGAAAGTCAAAATAAAGTTTTCTTTCAGTGCAAACCATTCATTAGTACCATGTCACAACTTAGTATCCAGGTACTAGTTCATGGGTACCGTCTTCAATGTATGAATGAATATGTGAAGCCATTCCGGCTTGGCTTTTCTCCCCAAACTACAGTCCAATTGGATAAGTTCTGCCGTGAATCATCTGTGCCTGTATATTTCTCTTTCATTCAGGTGTTGGGGCTTTCGAATTAAAGTCATAGCATTCGATGACATTCCCTCCAGTCAACAATATTTTCTTTGTGGGTTCCCCATCAGCATGATGGGGTTGAGCGGAGAGCTAGATGAAGCGCGTATAACCACAGTTCTTCTGGAACATCCCTTTAAAATGTGTCTAAAAACATATTTCCATCTCCTATACCATCATAGTGGGGAAATTCATGTACCTCAGAGGATATAAAACACATAGATCTAGTTACCCGATTACAACACAGTGTGGATACTTCATGTAAGCAGTTCTACTAGTGTTCCAATTCTTCATCGTAGTATGATAATCACGAAATATATTTTTCCAAACTAAGCTGGCCATCTGTCGTGGGATTGATCCAATCCCCATCCTTCACAGTTAACATGTAGACATGGTCAATATATTCATCTACATACTCATCGTGCACCAGTTCTATATATCTTGCTCCTTCTACAGGGTCAAGGGGGACCACAACCCTTGTCCCATTGTTTTCAAACACCATGCTCCAACGCTTGAGGTTAATAATAGAATCCATATCACAATCCAAATCTAGACGTAGCAGCATAAGATACAAATTTGTATCATCAACAATTTCAATGACTTCAAAGTCAACAAACACCTTGACTCCTTCAATGTCAAATACTACCCTAGAGAGCCTTCCCATTGGGATAATCTTCTGCTGGTTAGCCATGCACAATTGAATTGAAGACCATTCCAGCTTAGGTCCTCCCATTTTGTGCCATGTTTGTTTACGTAAGACATTTGCATTAGATCCCATATTTAGAATAACTTGATCCATCTCAAAGTATCCTATTTGAGAGGTTAAGCGCATCTCTCGTCCAATTCTTATTTTATGCTTGTGGATTTTGTTGAAAACCCTTTGTTCAACCTAAGGTTGAACTTTCTTGGTGCAGTTATCAATTAGTGTTTTAATGTTTTCAAACACCTTCTTATTGCACAAAAGCTTGATACAAGCCTGCAGGAATACTTTCAGCTCAGCTGGATCAGTCTCATCTGTAACATTCACAACAGGCCTAGTCAGTGCTTTTGATGTCGACGCACCAGGGTCCATAAAATTCTTCTTAGCTTTAGTAAAGGTATCCTTATCTTGCTGTAAGTTAAATCCTTCCTTATTCTTAGGGGATTTCCGAACCCAGACATTGCAACAGGTTGTTTTCCTTCGGCTTTATCTATACCAGTTGTTATATCACTTCTAGTTGAAATATTAAGGCTAGGTTCTTAGTTGTGCGGCTCTGCCCTCATCATATGAACGTTCTGTGTAGGTGGTTGAGTCTTTTTTTCCTGAATTTTAGAAAAAAACATAGGGAAATATTCAATTACGTGGTCTAAATGATGACAATACTTACAATATGGGTGCGTCAAGTTCTGGAAGTCGTGCGCAAAGTGGCCAACTTCTCCGCAATTATAACAGATAATCTAGCCTCTTCCACGACCAGCTCCTCCTCCTCTTCCACAACCTCGGCCTTGAACTACCCCTTGCTTAGATGGTGATGGAAGCAAATCCAGACCTCTACCTTCTAACTGTATTCTATAAGAAGCAATTTTTTCAATCATTAGGTCAAAGCTGCAACAATTCTTATCATCATGGCCTACAGACCGAGAAAATGTGCAATATAACTGCTTGGGAGACTGAATATATTTCTCCAACCTAAGACAATATTTTTTAGGGTGCTGTCTGATCACTTGAAATAGTGCACACCATATTGTAGGGTTACTTGGCCCTCCTACCCATGTATTAGACTTTTTTGGAGTTGGTCCTCCAACCGCTAGATATTCGCCATATACTGGGCATTGTTCCTTGTAGTGTCCTTCACCTTTGCAAGGCACACACCATACCCATACGTGCTCATCCTTCCCATTCTCCGTCCTCAAAATTTAATTTTCTAAGTGCAGGGTAGCCAACTGGCTCTGAATTTGCTGAACCTCGATCTACGTTTCCTGAACTGGCAAGGCTTCCATTTTCATCATGATTTCCAAAGCTTCGACCTGTGTTGTGATCTTTTGCTGAGATAAAGGCAGGTGCAGATGCAACAAAAATATTGCAATGAACCATTCCTTATGCTAATCATCACTAATGGTGAAGCCTTCAACTCTGATAATATGTTTTAACCATGGAAAATTTTAGGGGCTAATATTCGCAGGTGGGCTAATTTTCCATGGTTTTTCCAAAAAAAAGATTCGCCAATTTCCATTTTTTAATAAAAATGATTCGCCCAAATTTTACAATAGAAAATTATTTTACATTAAAAATCGCCAAATTTATATAGACAATATATATAATATAATTATAAATTTGAATAATTTTACAAATACATCAATAAAAAATTTATAGTTTGCATATTAGGGGATAGTGAGATTTGCCAATTTTTTAAACTTCAAGATAATTTTCCATCCTTAAAATTTTCCCTAGAAATTTTAACCGCTGGTCTGCCTCCCATACAATTTCTTTTACTTCTTGATGGATATCCTTCAATTTGGTAATACATTGCGCATATGAATTTAGTTTTCGAAACTACTCGATCAATGCTTTCTTTATATCATCTATTGTCATAGTTGGATTAGTTGCTACATACCTCATGTAACATTCCAGTGCATGTTCCTGGAATGTAGTAGCAAGCTGCACTTTATTGACATCATCATCAAAAAATTGTTGTGCCTTCCATGCAACCTCTGCAGTGAACCAAAATTTTTGGGTGTATTCATTCCTAACACTCTTAAAAATCTGCATCTTAAAAGAGTTATCCATATCGAATACTGGTGGTGGAGGTGGAGGTGGAGTGGAGTGTGAGGTGGATTTTGGAGTGGAGTGGATGGGATCTGTAGCGCAACTGTGCTATTATATTTTGTGTGCGCCGAATCAACTTAAAGGCTTGCCTGAGATTCGTCGTCGCTGTTAGACCTACCTTTGAGGGGACTATACAAAAAATATCCTTTCAGATATTCTCTATAAATTTTTCCACTACGCATAGAGCTAGGTGGACCTCTTCTAAAAATTCACTCAGTGCGGCTGCACAAAGTACTTTTTTCACATAAGAGAATTTTTAGCCACAACTTCAAATAGTGCAGAAACTTACCTCATGGACCCTTGAAAAATCCTCTTTCAGCTTTAGAGTAGGACAAAAAGGTATCAATGGAAAACTCAGTGACAAATATGCCCAAAATGTTGTGGATCCAATAGTCTATTATGCGAGTAATCCTATTGTCAGCTTTTTACAATTGCTGATTAACTCAGGAGTCCACTTGATAATCACATCATCCTTCCAATAGGTCTGTGTCTCAGTGAATTGATACAACCACTCATGTATTTCGGTTGTGAAGGAAGCAAAGAAAATTTTGTGCTGTTCTGTATAAATGTATTTTTATTCCCACTTTTCAACATATAATCAAGGGTTCGGTTTTCTTGGATCGCAAACTCGTGCACCTTTCTATCCAACCAATCCCACAATACGTTCTTAGTTGGATGCCACATAAATTTCCCCTCAAACAGATCGCGGTCCCAAAAACAGAACCATTTATTGGCTTGAGGGGTCCAAACCCAGGTTTAGAGTGTATTTGCGCAACGAAAAAAACGCTCCAACTACTGGCCCTTTCGGTAGTGACCTTCTTGTGCAGATCAAAGTCTCACCCAAAGTAGCATGGGGGGGTGTTGGAACCAGGTTTCCACACCCTAAGGGAGGAATATGATGTGGATCTAACCCTTTCTGCTATGATCTAATCACCATTGTGCTGCAATATTTCTTTTAACCCGACTCAAATCTTAATGCAACAAACTCTTAACTTCAATACCTTTCTTGCGCAAAAAAAAAGGATCTATTCTTATTTAGATCTAACTTAAAAGAAAATCTTACTATTGTTATAAATATTGCGCAAACACATAGATCTATTATTATATAATAACCCAAACAATGCATATCAAATAACAGAAACGACAACATATCTATAAGAAAATCAACGCATTAACACATAAGATAGAGATCATGCAAGTAACCAGTAATTTCGCCAAAAATTCTCTTTATTAAGAACATCTTCAATGAATAAAATTATTTCTCTTGCGCACACAACCGTAGAGTACTCGCACATAGCCCATGACTTAGGCCTTTGCGCACACACCCGCAAGAGCCTATCTCTACTCAGACTAATAAAAAATACTTGACCAAAATATCATTCACAAAAGATAAGATGATATATGATGTTATTATTGATGATTCTCGACTTGAAACATACATGCATTTTATATGACTTAGACACGCAAAAACCATGGACTCAAACCGTGGTTTGAGCCCCATGTTTTACCCTTTTACCTATTACAAAAAGAAGGAGCTTTGACTCGCCCCAAGCCCTCTTGACCTGCACACTGCGCTTTAACAAAATTGGCCAAAATGACTCAAGACTCGACCTAGGGGACCCTCACCCAACATAGAAGAAAGAAGGTTAAAAGATAAAGTGGATATAGGATTACATGAAGAGAATCAAGCTTATGTTGCCATGTAAAGGAGAAAGGGAAGATTCGGTAAGTTTGGTCCTCAGAAGAAAGGGATAAACATGGATACGTTACGATGCTATGGATATAATGAAAGTGGGAACTATAAGAAATATTGTCCCAAATACAAGGACAAGAGGAAAAAGGAGGAAGCCCATGTTTCCTAAGAAATAGAAGAACCCGATTCAAAGAAGCCTAAGAAAGAAGAAGTGAAAGATCTATACTATGGTTGAGATCATCTTCCTCTTTAAAGGTATCTGTTGGTTATAAAATAGTATGTAGGAAACATTGATTGTAATTATGATAGAAGCATTGAAGAAGGAGAACTTGACATAGGAGGATGTCTGCAATACACTTATGCAACAACTATGCCATGAAACAAGTAACTCCTGGGAACCTCACTAAAACACTATTGATGAAAGGTAGTCATCTAGATCAAGGATCATCATTCAATAATCAATGTGGAAATAGATGTTGAAATTTTCTAATGGATTTTTGTTTTGACTCATTGGTTAGAAAGAAATCAATAAGTTTCCTTGAGAATTCCAGGATTACAAATAATGACATATTGATGAAGCAGGTCAAGGGAATAAAACTCTTCACTCTAAGGAAACCTACTGCAGGATGACTCAAAATAATAAGGATGTGGTACATAGATATGCTGACACTGGATTCTATGAAATTATGTCATATGGTTGTAGGTAATATACTTCTATCTTTAAAAGTATGATCAAAATAGAAAGCATAAACTCTTCCGATACACAGGTTTCCAAAAGGCATGATCTACACTAGATGAAATAAACATAATATGTCCTCATATGGAATATGAGGTGAACATATATTTAAGGAGCTGCACATTGGAAGTTCCCGGGAATGAAATGAAAATTTTCGGAGAAAAAAATAAAGGAATAGATCGTAAGAAGTGCAACCATGATCAAAATGTTGGAAATACTGAGAGGGGGGGTGAATAAGTATTTCTTTCAATTAGAGCATTAGTTAATCTTCAATTATTATCAGTGTTTGTACAATGATAGCAGCAAACAAGAGGAACACAAATGCACACAATTTTTAAGGTGGAAACCCACTTCGGGACAAAAACCACCAAATGCTTTTCTAATAATTCTTTTCAACTCCAATTGAAAATAAAGCTCCAACTTCCTAGAATCTAGAAAAGCATTCCTCTCCAGCTCCCACTGGATGGACGTTCCAACACCCGAGATTCTTCAGTAGTCACTGAATGGATGCCCCAACACCCAATGAGCTACAACTCACCCTAGCACCACCCTAGCACCCTATAGAAGAATAAAAGAAGAATGGACTCCCATACCAGGGAAAATGGTCCACTTTACAATGATATAGAATGATGTAGAAGAAGAAGATATACTAGACCATAACCCCAACTTTGACACAACCACCTAATGATGATCCTAGACCTCCCAAAACTTCCTCTTCAACCCTTGGCAGATAGACACTAGTGCAATTTGTACAACAATGTTTTTACAATGACTAAGTACAATGATACCTTTACAATGATTGTATGCAGTGCTGCCCACTTGAAGACTTCATATGATGAACTTCTTGCTGCCGTTATGCACCTTGGTTGCTGCTCTTGTCATTCTACCCTCTGCTTCACCTTGTTTTTCTTTTATGCCGTAGAAATTCTGGTCCTTTGCAATCCTTGACAACACATGATCTAGCTTTTTCTTGCCTTCTAGGAGCTCGATATTGAATCTGGTGTATCTCTGTTATTTCAGATCCTAAATATCTGATTTTTGGTCCTGTAGTAGTCCTCTGAGTCTTATTTCCAATGCCATAGGTCTGACCCAATTTGGATTCTTCAAGAGAGAGTTATACCCAATTTCTCACACTGCCCTAATTATGGACTGTTTAAGAAGAGCGCACTTGTACGACATGCCACGTGTCACTGTTTATTCATTTGATTCTAAAATTGATAGAGAAAAAATTAAATATTGTGCACTATCTTCCAATTTTTACAGAATTCCAATCCGATACTCAGAGAGAGAGTTATGACGATTTTACCAAGGTCACTTCTTTGAGATGAATTTTAGGAGCCTGCACAACCCTTTACTTCCACATATCATATCTCCAAAAATGTTGTGCAACTTGATCTGAAATTTTTACTGCAGCTTCCTTAGGATTTCAGATTCACCTCATAAAAATTTTAGCTTCTGAGCCTTCATAGAAAAAAAGTTAGAGCGAAAATTCCATGATGACCTGTTTCAGATGGCCGAATCCCTTGCCTAAGGAGGAAATGAAGATCACAATATATATGAATGCTTAAGTTGAGAGGGGCTTCAACAAGTGAACGTGGGAGGGATTTTAGGAGCTTAAAAAATATTAATTATGACTTTTCAATGACCTACATGCCCTAAATCTCCTACAGCTTGGCTCACTAACCTGGGTACAAACTTCAAACATGAATATCTCTCAAACCGTGAAGAATTACATGGCGTGCCATATATCAATGGAAACATCTCGACAAGTAGAAACCATAAAAATAATTATTGACCCAGAATATATTAATTTGGTAGGTAAAAATTCTCATTCAATATTGGGTTAGCCCCTGGTGTTGCTTGGGTTGACATCAATGACAACCGCTAATCAACACAAAAGGCAGTCAAAATTCAAGGAAGTCACGAAGGCTTGACTAGGAGATCTCTTGGGAAGATATGTAGACTCTAATAGAAGTCTGGAAAAGATAGAGACCCTTGAGAATCCTTGTCAATACATATCTTTAGGAGATGTGTCAATCTATAACTAAGGATGCCGATGCCTACCAGAATATGTCATTGTGAAAGATAATCACTAAGGTAAATTTTGATTTCAAAGTTCATATTTATAATTAAATAATATATGATGAGCTTCTGCAGGGCTTCCAAAGGGAAACATATACCTTCCACAAGTTTATAACCATATGGAAGGATGAAAGATCCTTGAAAGACGTATGGTTCAAAAGAAAATAAGCATGGCATGAAGCTAGAACAGATGAGAAGATTGATGGATCAATTTCTGAAGACATGAATCATGGATGAAAGTGATGGATAATATGTTCCCTATGAATATATCCCAAAGTTAAAGGATCCTTAATTCATGACATTAATGGAAGGATTCCTTCATGAAGTAGCTGGATGTTTTCAGCATTGCTACTCCAGGTCCCTAATTAAGAGGGAGCTTGATAATAAGTTTCTTACTTAGAAGAAACTTGGTAATTCCTAAACCAAAAAGAAAGCTTAGGTGCATTTTTTGTATAAATTTATTCCTTTATGGAATATGTCCTCCCTATTTAAGAGGGTTAAATAGACACATCATTATGGTCTTCACCTAGAAGGCAAAATACAATATTGGGTAATCATCTGGTATTCGATACTCGTTTTGGATGTATTAGGGCATATATGGAAAGAGTAGTCATAAAAGGATGGATATTATTTGAGGATTAGCGATCCCAATAAGTGTAGTCCTTAGAGGTCATACTTAGTGAACACCTGGGTGGAGTATGTACCTTGGAGACAATGATGAAGGTGTATATAATCATTGGTCTCGCCAGCATTGTAGCTTGTGGTCTCGTGGAGAGATGGAGTTACTTTCACTGTAACAATGCTGGTTAATATGATGCTATAACATATGATTACCAATAAAATTCTTCTTATGAGATTCTTCAGATTGAGAGTGACCATGTACCATTATGAATACCTCCCTAGGTAAGAGGGAGTGTCAGAAAGTGTAACTAGGTTCGGTCTTCATAATGGCTTGTAATTATGAATTTATGTAATGAATAAGTCAAATATAATAAAATGTATTTTGTAATGCTTGCTTCATGGGATTCGTGGGAAAGGATTTTTTATTATAGGTCAAAGATTTCTTATTGATGTCTTTAGGGGTTTTGTCATCTTGTCATAAATGTACAATTTAGAGTCATGTCTGCGAAGTGTTGTTACACTTATAAAGGAAAGTTTTGATGTAATTGTATGCATAAAAGACGTTGTTAATATGCTCCTTGAATTCAGATCAAATGTGTTGGATACACTCCTTGTCAAGTCGGCCCACAAACAACTATTCAAGTCGGTTCACCCACAAAAAGACATGTCGAACTAGAATAGGGAGAAAGTTCCTATATATAGGAAGGATTGCGGCCTCATTTAGGTTGTTCAGTTCAAAAAAATTTCTAAGATCAAGAGCGAAGGAAAGGGTCTATTTTGGAGCGAAGAAGGAGACAATTAAGCGAAGTTAAGGAAGGCATATCAACAAAGAAGGATAGACTATATTATGTCTCTATCTTGGAGCTAAAGTTTGTAATAGAAGTCAATATTATAGTGCGAGAAGAGAAGGGATATACCACTGAAAAGGAGGCTACAAAGGCATGCAAAGAAAGGGTCAAATTATCGGTCAATTCAGTGTGTCAAGAAGACCGTTATAAGTTCAAAGACTAGCTTTGGTATTGGGTGAATTCTCCAACATAATCTCAGAAGTATACACAGCGTAAAGGAGGGTTTCCACGATAAGAAAGAGACAATTAGGGGAATTTTGAGGTCTAAAAAGGTCCTCCTAAGGAAATAATAAAATAATAGCTAAACCAATAAAATAATATTTATGAATTTGCAATTCATTTTTTACACCAAAATCCATATAACCATAGTTACATTCAATTCAAAAGTTGTACCAAATTAAAATTAATAAAAAATTTGTATTGATGTGACTATAAATAAGAATGAGCTTTTCAAGAAAAAGTCATTACTATTGAACAACTAATGCATTTGTCCTTTGTACTTAAATAAATTAAAATAAAATATAAATATAAATTTATAAATTCTTAATTACATGATGTGCTATTAATTAAAATTTATGTTATTTAAATTGTATAATAACATGTAATTAATATACTATATAAAAATAATATACTATAATAAATGTATAGAGATATGCATTGATTCTTTCAAGAAATATGAAATGACAATAATATATTTTTATTCAAAAAGTGTGAAATGACATTTATTATGAGTACTTTACTTTGACTTTAAAAATACTTAGAGCACTACCATGGTTAACCATGAGGTTTTATCCACCATTGAGAATGTGACAAGTAAGTACTTTTAACTCAAGCAATGTCACATCAACCATTAGGGATGATGTCATCCCCTAAAATGTGATTGGTTCTCATAAAGTGAATTTTGATTGTACATTTTCCTTAGGAGGCCCATTTTAGACCTCAAAATTACCCTAATTCTTGATATGATGTATAAATTGTGTATAAAGAAGGACTGAAACAAGATATCTAGGTGGTTGAGTATAGATCTAAAGAAGGCGAAAAGGAAAATGTTGTCAAGGGTTGTTAGACTAGGGATCAAGTTCCCTAGTGTTGGTGTAGAATGACGCTATAAATAAGATCAACACAAGGAGCCAA
This sequence comes from Pinus albicaulis, assembly GCA_034641835.2. Lineage (NCBI taxonomy): Eukaryota > Viridiplantae > Streptophyta > Pinopsida > Pinales > Pinaceae > Pinus > Pinus albicaulis. Next base: position 784,873,253 of record CM076575.1, on the reverse strand, counting down.
GAAATAGCAGTGAGAAGTTCTTGGAGGCATACTGGTGTCTATGGTTTGATTCATGGTCATGGTACTTGTCAATTGAAGATATAAAAGAAGAATTACTTTCAGGTTTTCCTCCCCAAGAGGGATAGGTTTGGCACTGACTTGAAGAGCCAAAATTATGTGTCTCTTGTGTTTTGATATTTGACTTGATGAAAGACATAATAAGTGAATGAATATAAGATCTGAGTAATAGAATCTTGAAAAATATAACACAAGTAGTTATCAAGTAAGAGAATTGAATTAAACTCTTCCCTACTAAATTCTCAAAAGAGTTCAAGCCTATTCTGGCCGCAAGTTAAGGAGACGAAGAGGCTGAATTTAAACCCTCTCCAATATCATGCTTCTAAGACAAGGGTGCAAAATCTAAGGAAATATTCAATGGCTCAACATGTGTCAAATATGAAGCTCATCTTACTAACTTCACTAGTCACTTTACTGAGGGTTATCCAAGTTCTAGGCTAACCTTTTTTGGGCACATTTTAAAGCAAGTTCAGGCATCCTTCTAAGGCAATGTTCAATCATATTTTTCAGAACAATTTTGACCTAATTCATGCATATTGAAGGTTATTAATCTAAGAATAATTCACACTATTTTGAGCAAGATTTGTGGGTTGGTTATAAGCTCTTCATGGACGGTTTTTGAGGTTAATATTTGTATCTTTGTGGCTCATTTCAATTGATTTAAAGGATGGGTTTTGAGGCTACCTATAAGGCATGTAATTAGATCTATGTTGGAATCTCTTCTGTGGTATTTTATGATGTTTCCTCAGTAATTTTCTAGAAGTAATCAAGCTATGCTCTCTGATATAATTTTCAAATTTGAGGTCTAGTAGGGTTTGATCTAAGGTCTTAGTTTAATAGGTAACCATGTATTGAGGCATGTGTTTGACCTAAGTCATTTAGATTATTCTGAAGATGTTAATGTACTATATCTCTAGGGTTTCAAGGCTTATAAAAGTCTCTCTTCTGGATGCAAATATAGCTCTGTTTAAAATCCCTTAAAGACAGTTGGTCTGAAGTTTTATCCACACCTTTTGTTCCAAGAATATGTTGAGCTAGATTGTCACATAATCTTGTGGAGAGCATAGATTTATGATGGAGGAAAAATGAAGCATATCTAGGCCTATCTGAAGGCTGAAATCAATTCATCATTTAATCAAGGGTTGGAAAAGGTCTTGTTTTCAAGGGATGATTGGTTGTGTAATCTAAAGTAGCTACAAGATGTTGAACAACTTAGGAATCTCCAAGAAAATACACTTGACATAAGTATATAAGAAAATAATTGGCATAATATAGGTTATAAAGTAGTTGCAATAAGTTTACTATTGATCTTAATTGAGGAACTTAGAAACTTGTCAAGGTAGCAATAGCATATCACCTAGCTGATTTTGAAGAATTGGTTGATATAAGATCTCCTAATAGAAGTCTAAAGCATTATTTGGCACATATATCATCAAAGGTATGAGACAAGTTTTTTAATTTGATAAAGATGTGATTGAGTTCATTGAGGTTTGTGAGGAGCAAGGCTATTGTAGCATGTTTAGAAGTTAATGCATATTCTATTATTGCTGATCAAGAAAGGTTATCTGTAGTATGTTGGCATGAACATTATCCTTGAGTATAGTTGATTATGCTAACTGTTGGTCATATGATTTCTAAGCACATTTATTTTAGGGCTTGATGTTTTATTGAGCATGATTGATATGCTACTAAGCACTTGTACAAATAATGTAGAAGATTGGGTTGATGACCAGAAATGTGCTACCTCAAGTATGCATTGTTTCTAGATATATTGTTTATGATGGTGGACAATGAGAGTGTGATTTGAATTGATAAACATGGGTTTTCATGCATAAACCTTGTACATGCTTATTATTGAGTAGTGATATTGAAGAATATGTTTCTAGTTTGAGATGATTGGGTAGTGGGTTATTTTCTCAATAAGATGTTGAAAGTTTGAGCCACTACTGCTAGATTTTGTCAATAAATATACATGTTAAGCATCAATGGATCCTTTTTTTGAATATAGGGTTTCATATTTTGAGAAGAGGAAGTTTTTATTATTGTTGGTGACCTTGTGCCCCTATTGGATATTGATGAATTCAATATATTGTTTTGATATTGAGCATAGGCAGATCTAGTTTGAAAATTGTAAAACATGGTCCATTGTGGTGAATTGAAGGTCAAAGACTTTAGGGCAAGTGATGGATTTATAAGTAGGGTGGCAGGTTGGTGAAATGCATAAAGTGGAGCCTCCTTTAGGTTGGATCCTAAGAAAACTTAAGGGTGGTAGGGTGGTGCTAGGGAAAGTATGATCTTGCAGGGAATTGGAGCATCCTTCCAGTTGGAGTTGGTAAACCAGGGTGTTGGAGATTCCTTTCAGTTGGAGTTGAAAAAACTAGGGAATCAGAGTTTCCTTATAGTTAGATCTAGTAAACTAGAGTGTTGAAGCATCCATTCAGTTGGAGATGTTAAATTAGGGGGTTGGATCCTCCTTCCACAGTTGTTGCTAGAGAATATTGAAAGTTGGAGCGCCCTATTGATGTAAATTTTTAAATACCTATATTAAAAGCGTTCAATGGTTTTTTTCCCACAGGGTTTCCACCTAAAAAATATCTTGTGTACTATATTTGATGTTTTTCATGTGTTGATGTTTTATGTTATAATATGATGTTGATGTATTTAATGCCCCGAAGATTAAAAATTAACAAATTTAAGTGAAGTACTGATTCACCCCCCTCTCAATATTTCCAAAAATTAGTATAAGAGCCACGTTCCTTCAATTGTGGCCTAATAGATGGAAGGGAGATATGAAAAGAGAAGAGTTGGTAAATTCAAGGAAGTAGGAATCCAAATGATCAAAGTCTCCAGTATTGCAATAGAGTTAAAATATATTACAACTAATGAAGAGAATAAAGTTGGTATAGATCCTGAGTTCGATGAAACCAAATATGAAATATGGGAATTTAGAATGTAAGGTTGTTTTAAACCTCATGCATATGATATATGACACTATGTTATTTCTACAAACACATCCACAGACGAATCTATAAGGTACAATACAAAAGAAACGAATGCCATTCTTGGTGCTTTTCCATATTTTGTGAAAGCCAAATTGGATCAATGCTTATCAACCAAAAGGCTTTAGAAGAAGTTTCACAATCTATACTCAAAGAAGCATGCATGTCAAGATGATGATGATGATGGTGATGATTATGATTACGATGAAGTGGATGAAGAAGAAACAATAGTTTTCATGGAAAGAGAATTGATCAACACCTTAAGTGATGTTAGAAAAATAGAGAAGGAAAATCACATACTTGAAGAATAAATTGCTCTCTTAAGACTTTAAGTGCAGGAAGCATAAAATAAAGAGAAACTTGAAAATTCAATTAGAAGAGTCTATTCAAAAGTACTAGGCACAAGTCATTCAAAAGCAAAAGGAAATTGATGCAACTCTTAAATAAATAAACAAGATCAAGGGATGGAAAAATGAGTGCTTGCAAGATTTCAAAAGGAAAAATCATGTCATTAATGAGAAGGATCAATAATTTCTCACTTGAATATGAAGGCAAAAGAAGCGGGTGAAGCTACATAAAACAATGGCACAAGGTCCAAGCCCTCGCAAAGCAAGGTTGATGAGAAGCCTGATAGAAAAAATCATTCAAAGGAAAAATAAAAGTGAAGGAAAAAAGAAGGTTGAAAATGCTATTGCTCCAAGAAGAAATTCTAAAGTAATCAAGGACAAGGATCAACAAAGGATCGTACCTCCTCCAAGGAATAATGTCATCATAATATCAACAAAATCAAGGCAAGTTGTTTCATCTAGGTACCCTAGTATATTTTTTGGGTTTTTTTTTTTCATGTACTAACTTTGGGAATTAGGCTAGGGATTGCAAATATTATGACAAGGATGATTATCAAGGTCACTATCAAAACCCTTGAAACACGCTTACAAGATCACAAGGTATTTATCCAAATGGCTTAGTCAGCAAATTTTTTTACATTAGTTTCTCTGTCATTCAAGTACCATATAGAGTGCTTCAAATGCAATAACTGTGGACATATAGCTCGTGATTGAATATTCAAGATGGAATATTCCATGAAGGAGAAACTTAATATTAGGTAAAAGAAGTTTCAGAGCAAGAAGAAAAATAAATATGATTAGGTGAATGAATAATTCCCAGCAATTATGCTCTTAGGTTTTGTAAAGTCAAATGGTCATGATGAATCTACAATGGAAAATATCAAGGTTAAGGATGATTCGACTACAAAGTTGGTTCATGCATTATTCTGAAGAATCAAACTTGATGACTCCTTGTCCTATGAATGTTTAAGAGGGGGAGTCAAAGTGGTAGTGCTTGCAAATTTGAAGACCTATCCTTCGACAGTTTGAAAAATGGAAAATGTAAAGAAGTTTTCAGATTAGTAATCAACAATCTGGGTAGATTAGTTAGCTTTATGTTCACTGGAGTAAAAAATTTGGAAAACAAGGGAAAAATTTAAGATTGAGGAATTACATAAGGACTCGTTGTATTTTTCATGGAGGTAAATATTTTTAGTAATTAATCATCTATGGAAAGCCATGAGATGCATAAAATGCCAGGGGGAGAGAAGAAGTCAACGTAAGAAAGGAATATTGCAAGAAGACAAAGGGAGATATTTCATCAGGGGGAGTAACCCTTTGCCATTGATGTTAAGGGGCAGAGAAATCAGGGAAAAAATATCAAAAGCATGAATACAGGGGGAACAATAATCGCAAGGGGAGTAGGTGTGTTGCCATTGATGACAAAGGGGGAGTAGGTGTGTTAAATAGTGTTTTCATTAATGCAAACATTGGTATTTGAACACTCTTAAAATTTGTTTATGGATTGCATTTATTTGAAGTTGCAATGATCACAAGTCCCTGGAAGGATGCATTTTTTTTGCAAGTGGTCATGATGCCCTGCATTTGATGAGAAAATTGAATAGGAAGAATCACGTGTCTGGAAAGATCATCACCATAATATTGTCCTCGTCATGCTGGTTCCAATGTATGTGGCATGCCTCATAACTGCTCACGGTTGAGGAGATATTCCCTATATGATCCATTTTTTAAACAAAGAAACTCATCATTAATCTACCTCAGAGGATGAATAAGGTCGAATATTCACAAATTGAATTTTTATACTTTGATTAATTACAGGTCGACTCCATGATAGGTCATGTCGGCTCCCCCATTGAAGCCCATCATTTTGTATTTAAAGAAGCTCAAATATCATCCAAAATATCATCAAATAACACACTGATATCAAGTTTTTTTTTCTCTAAGGCTATGGGTAGAACATTATATCACAAGATGGCCAATTTTTTGTATGATTTGGGCTTACACCTTTTCTAAGTCTTTGCATGACGCATATTGAGGGATATCTCAGAGTTGGTTGGGTACCAAATTGCTCCATCCATACCACTAATCAACGACCAAGTTAATATCGCAGTAAGAATTCTATTTGTATCCTATCAAACTAAAGAGAAAGGCCTTTTTTGAGGTATTCTCTTGACCGTAGAAAAGGAGGAATTTGCACCGCATTATAGGATGCGGTAGAGGCTACAATTAAGATTGTATAAGGAGGCTGAGTTCAAATTTCTATCCTTTCCAAGATGATGATTCTAAGGCAAGGGTGCAAAATCTGAGGAAATATTCAATGCCTCAACACATGTCAAATATGAAGCCTCATCTTGATGATTTCATTAGTCACTTTATTGGGGGTTATTTGGCTTCTAGAATAACCTTTTTTGGGCACACTTTAAAGCAAGTTTAGGCATCCTTCTGAGGAAATGTTCAACCATATTTTGCAGAATATTTAGGACCTAATCCATGCATACTAAATATTATTAATATATGAATCATTCACATTATTTGGAGCAATATTTGTGGGATTATTATAATCTCTTCATGGACGGTTTATGAGGTTCATATTAGTATCTTTGAGCCTCATTTAAATTGATTTAAAGAATGGTTTTTGAGTCTACCTATAAGGCATGTTATTGGATCTATGTTGGGCTCTCTTATGTGGTAATTTATGATGTTTCCTCAATCATTTTTCAGAAGTAATCAAGTTGTGCTCTCTGAGATAATTTGCAAAATTTAGGTCTAACAGGGTTTGATATAAGGTCTTCGTTTAATAGGTGGTAGTGTATTAAGGCATGAGTTTGGAATAAGTCCTTTTGATGGCATTTACGTGAAAAAAAAAATATTATTCTAAGGATATTACTATGTTATATCTCTAGGGCTTCAATTTTGATCTAGGTATCTGTCATGGATGCAAATCTAGCTCTGTTCAAAATCCCTCTAAGGTAGATGGCCTGAAGTTTTATCCACACCTTTTGTTCCAAGAATATGTTGATCTAGATTGTCACATTATCTTGTGGAGAGAATAAAATTATGATGAAGGAAAATGAAGCATATCTAGGCCTATCTGAAGATTGCAATCAAGTCATAATTTAGTCAAGGTCCAATAAAGGTCTTGTTTTGAAGGGAGCATTGGTTGTGTAATATGAAGTAGTTATGAGATGTTGAAAAAATTAGGTATATCCAAGCAAAGACACTTGACATAAGTCTATAAGAAAATAATTTCTATAATATTAGTCCTAAAGTAGTTGCAAGAAGTTTTCTGTTGATCATAATTGAAGAACTCAAAAACTTGTCAAGGTATCTCAAGAGCATATCACTTAACTAATTATGAAGAATTGGTTGATAGAAGATCACCTAAAAGAAGTCTAAAGCATTCATTGGCACATCTTTGATCAAAGGGACGAGACAATTTTTGTAATTTGATCAAGATATGATTGCGTGTTTGACGTTTGTGACTAGTAAGGCTACTATAGCCTATTGAGTAGTTAAGGTATATTCTATTGTTGTTGATCAATAAAGGTTAACTACATTATGTTGGCATGAATGTTATCCTTAAGTATATTTTATTACGGTACTACTGGCCATATTATTATGAGCACATTGCGTTTATGGATTCATGTATTATTAAGAATTCTTGATATGCTACTGAGCACTTGTACATAGAATGTAGAATCGTGGGTTTATGATAAAAAATATGCTACCTCAAGTACGCATTATTTCTAGATATATTTTTTATGATGCTGGCCAATGAGAGTATGATATGAATTGATAAAATAGGGTTTTCATGCATAAAACTTATACATGCTTATTATTGAGTAGTGATATTGAAGAATATGTTTCTAGTATGAGATGATTGGGTAGCAGGTTCTTGTCCCCGTAAGTTGTTCAAAGTTTGACCCATAACTGCTAGAGTTTTTCAATATATATACATGCTAAGAATCAATGGATACATTCATTGAAGCTAGGGTTTGATATTTTGAGTAGAGGAAGTCGTTATTATTGTTGATGACCTTATGCCACTATTTCATATTGACAAAGTCAATAGATTATTTTGATATTGAGCATAGGCATATATAGTTTGAAAATTGTAAAACATGGTCCATTATGGTGAATTTAAGGTCAAAGCCTTTAGGGAAAGTGGTAGCTTCCTAAGTAGGGTAGTAGGGTAGTGCAATACAAAAAGTGGAGTCTCCTTTAGGTTCAAGTCTAAGAACACTTTAGCCTGTGGAAGGGTGGTGCTAGGGCAAGTCAGAACTTGTAGGTCATTGGAGCATCCTAAATATGGATGCTCCAACTTTCAAGTACCATATAGAGTGATTCAAATGTAATAACTATGGACATATAGCTCGTGATTGCAAATAAAAGTGTTAAATATAGGGCAATGAGATCAAGTATTGTATTATATTGATTTCTCTTTAAATTTTTATAAATGCTAGTCATTTCTTAATTAAATTATTCTTCTTTTTCTTATAGTTATTATTTATTTGTTCATTAAATAACTATAAAAACCATAAAAAAAAGAGACACTAAATGTAGGAACTCAGCCAGGGAAAAACCCCTATGGAGGGGAAAACCTTGTCAAACTCTTCCTTAGTATATTCATGTCAAAGTAAGACAACTAATAGCTTTGACACCGAGTTTTACCCCTCCATCTATCAAGCTGACCAAGTATGAATACAATCCTCTATGAAATTCATTATTTACTCTGTAATAGCAATTTTTTCCTACAATAATATGATGCCTCTGTCCTATAGTCACCCAATATTTCAGTCCCCTAAATGATCCAAATTTCCTAACTTCTATGTCCTGCAATTATGTCTAATTTTTTTTTTTTTTTTCGTCCTAATTTGGTCGAGTTCACTTGGATATATATAGTGGTTTTCCTCTATACTTTGAGCCGACATGAATAATAGGCAAGCCAAATTATAAAAAAATGAAGTTGTAATCGGTTTAGAGGAGCTTGAGGTCAAATTGATAGTTGGAGGATTTGACATTGTGTTGGAAACTAGATCAGGATGAATCAGTAGCGAGAGAAAATACAATTTTTTTCTCCAAATATTAATCTTTTATTCCATGCACAAGTTGAAACACACAAACTTAGGTCATAGAATAAAAAATAAACATGCAACGATAAAAACAATCAACACAATGGACACAAGTATGTTTAGTGGAAAATCATTCCCTAGGAAAAAAACCACCCTGTTGCTACTGCACTGCTCAATTATTTTATTAATTTGTTGAATAAATTTTACATGGATAAGATTACACCTATAAGATGAAAGACTCAACTTCCTTCATAGTATGTCAAGACCCTTTCAGACATGAAAATTCTTCTCTCTTGGATCTACGGACTACCATCCGTTCAAGGCCACCACGATCAACAACCATAGGACAATCCAAATCCTATTGGATGGAGAAATACATTCCTTCTATTGAATTTTCCAAATCACTGTATACTATCAAAAATTCACACCTTCAATTCCTCCATGTTAGCCTCGTTTCATATATTTTTTAGATTGGAATCATAAACTTGCTCAACATGAGAACTGCAACAACATAACATCAAAGCACAATCAAATAGAAAATATGCAGCACTAGCTACAATAAAAAAATTCCACGGAAACTGCAAAACAACATAATCAAAACTCTACTCTAATCCACACATCAACTCCTCACTCACCGCATAAGCATAATGGCTGAAATATACTTCATCTCACTACTGCTACAACTACAGACTGATTCAGAAAATATGCATAGACAACTCATAAAAATTGCATACTCTTCTCCAAGCTCACACTCAATCCACACATAAAACTCATTCAACAACATCCTTTATCAATCCAATGCACTGAAATATTTTTGAATCAGAAGAAAATAAATCCTTATATGGCCTAGTGATTTCTAATCCCATCCTTTCCATGATCACTTTAGGCATCTAGTTATGAGATTCCCCTGAATCCAACATGGCATTATTTAATATCATGTCATTTATACTAATGTTGACATAGAAAGGAGGAACCTCTTCATTCTGTTAATATTCCAATATTGCCCCCAAATAGATGGTAGGATGGTCCTCTTGAACATTAAGGATGTCAACAGCTCCTGGTTGCGAATTCAACATTTTTACAATTTTAATTCTGTATTCATTCACCTTAAGAATTTCTCCAAAAGGGACTAGGATCTTGATTTTGGAAATCTCATTCTCCAAAATGAAAACATAAGTAATTTTCTCAATCCCTTTGATAGGAGGAGGAGGTGGTGGATATTTTCTAACCTCAGTTTCTTTAGGAGCATCTTTCTTGGGCTGTGTTTTATTAACAGTAACTGGAACATTTCTATTTCTGAGGTTGTATTGTTTCTGCATCTCAAAGATTGCATGTTGATAACCTTTAAGGTAATCAGATGGTTCCTCACCCTTATTTACATCATGATCAGACTCATCATGATCTTCCTTAGACAAAAACATTCTAGACATGTTTTCATCTAGGCAATGAATGTAGTGTTCTGGTATTTTAGGTTGATCTTCTTCATCAACCAAAATTTTTCTGAAAAGGAGGCCTTACTTGAGGGTCATGCTGATTTCTGTTTTCCCTTGGTCTCTACTGGTTTTGAGGTCTTCTGAATTGAGGATTTCTAAACTGTGGTTCAAGTTGTGCAGAATTATTTCCAAGGGCAAGGCTATCCATCAATTTTTCCATTGTTTTCATCGTGAAGTCAATTTTTTCATCTGAGGTGGAAGGATTATCTTCTTCTTTCAATTTTGTCTTTCCCATCTTGGACTTTTTAGTTGCTATCATATTTACTTCCACCTTCACAACATCATTTTGAATTTCTGCTATTGAAGGGGATACTCTTTCTTTGAGCAGGATAGAAAATTCATAGTCAAAAGCCTCAGCATGTTTCAGTTGAGCTGCTTTTGGTGGAGGCTTAAGATGGGCAGGGATGGAGTCATAAACTTTGTTAAATATTTTGGAGAAATTTTGGAAAATTTCATCAACATCTCTTTTCAAACTATTGTACTCAGTGAGGGATTTCACAGGGTTGGTTCTATTTCCCCACTTTCTCAAGAAGCTATCTTCAAACTCATTCCAATTATGCAGGCTTCCTGGAGCAAGAGATTTGAACCACTTTCTGACCTCACTAGTGAAACTATGAGAAAAAAGCCTCATTTTTACATCTTCATGGTCAACCTCCTCCCTATCTATGAAGTCATTAAACTAGTCTACATGATATTCAGCTGTAATCTCTTCATCACTTCCCCAAGTTTTGATTCTAGCAGAATATTTTCTTGGAAGGGCATTAAGGACAGCTGGAAGAACAAGAGGGGCATACCTGGAAGGTGCAGTAGCAAGTGGAGGTGGAACATTTCTAGCCATGATGACAGGGACTGTGGTATTTTTAGGGAAAAAAGTAGTAGAGGAAGAGGTACTGTTAGGAGGTGGTGTGGCTAGTCTTTGTAATCCAGTTACAATTGAACTCTAGTCAAGTAAAGGAAAACCATATTTACTTCTTAGCAAGATTTCAAATGGGTCTAGTTCCTTCAACCTATCTAAAGATTCCCTGTCTAACAATAACTTTGATGTGACTTCCTCCCAGAATTCTTCTTTATCTTTTTGGGTCACTAAGGCTGAGGTATCAATATGCCTTCTTTGTAGGTCTAAAACAATCTCAGTCAATTACTTTTCACTTTTAGACCTAAACAAGACTTCCTGAATTTTATCATGAATTTTTTTATCTTCAGGACTTCTTAAAACTTCAGAGGACAAGGATTTTGTGTGTAATGGAGTACCTGATTGTGCAGAACTTCCTTGAATGCCTCTGGAAATTGTGTTTGGATTATCCACTATAGCAGGTAGATTTGGGTTAGGATTACTCTTTATATATCTCCTTTTCAAAGCCACCTTTGAACATGATAATTTTGAATGGAGTCACCAAGGTAGTTGTAGCCTCGAGCAGATTTTGAGCTCCTACTACCTTCAAGAGTTCAACTTCAAAATTTTGGGAAAAGTATATCTTCAGACTCCCGACAGACGCGCCAAAATGTTATCACAAAATTTTACTTGATTGGCTGCTTATCAAACAACTCTATGTAACTGTTTCAAACCACTTCTAACTAAAGTTGAGAGGGATCTCTCAAGGGGGTTTTATGATATTGAATAATGATATTACTAGATGGCTAACTCTATGGGAAATGTAACTTGTTTTTTTATGTTTGTAGGTTGAAAAGAATGAAAGCTTGCTACCATTGGGCTTATGGAGTCAACAATCAATAGTCTCAGTGGCAAGGTTTCTTGGCATGGAAGCTGAGGCAGATAGAGGTCTTTAACAAAGGAAAGTCACACATAAAACATAGAAAAACACATTCATTTCATCACTAAAGGGTGTCAGAGCATAAATTCCGAATTCTGAGTAATAGAGATGAAATATAATACAATTGGTAAACATAAAGATATAGATCAATAATACATTAAAAACCTCATGAGAATCTTAGGCCTGTCAAGAAAAAAGTCACTCTGTATTACTGATATAAGTCAAATACATAAAAGCAATAGTTTGGTGCAAAAAATCTCCAACCCCTTACTACTTCGATGCTTTGTATTTAAATAGACATTTATTTACAACAAGGATGATCTGCTTGGTGGATAGACTATCGAATTCTCCTATGACACATCACATAACTAAAATACATGGCTTCTAACAGAAAACTGATAGCTACACCTTAAATAAAACATCTCCTAATAGGACTCTAAATCCTATTTATTACATAAATTTACCTTATTTGTGAAATAGTTGCATGATAGTTAAAAAATAAGTATCACATGCTCGAAATACACATGATAGAGTTCATTACCACTTTACATATTTAAAACCCTCCTAGACTTGTGGAGCATAACCCTACTTTTTAGGAATGCATGACCCTTATCTTCAAATTTGCTTTGGTTGATGACCTGTCTTCATAGCACTCCCTTCGAGTCATATGTATTTGATGATAAGCTCCCTTGACACATTGGAAGAGTCCAGATATCCAAAACTACCATTAATATGCTCCAAAACCATTAACAATTTCTCACTACGAAAAAAGGACATTTTCATAGCGAGTTTTGGTAGCGTTGAAAAAGTTGCTTCTGCACCCAATAACTTCGCTCCTTTTCTATTCCATTATGTCAATCAAGTCATGAAACATCACCACCATGAATATACCTCCTTGAAAACAAAAAAAAAGTGAATTTACAAGAAAAAAGGCTGCTACAGGTTTTTTCATAGCGTTTTCCTGGCTTTAAGCCTAGGGAACACTACGAAACTGTGTAAAAACCCAGAAATTTCCCATTTCAAAACTGTCTCCAAAAACTGACCTCCAACTGCAAAAACTTGATTTTCTGCATGAAATGAACCTTCTAAAGAATATTCAATTTCAAATTATTGCTCCTATGGTGCTTCCTCCTCATTTATGATCATTTGAGCAATGGGCTCCTCAACCACAGTCATCTTTAAGAATTTCTTTTCCAGCTCCTCATGAATCAGTTACAATTGTTCTTGAAGGTCTTTGACTTGGTCCTCCAGTGTCCTATTCTTGGATTGTAAGTGCAGGTTTACCTTTTTAATGTGCTTCACCTCTCTTCTTAGTGGCTGAGTCCATTTTATGAGTTTCTCTCTGCTGTCCAAGGTCTTTGAGACACTTGTGACTTGATCTTCCCAAATCTTCCTCATTTGTTCAAACTGCACTCTTTTAGCTCTATGCTTCTTTGCCTCTTTCCTTAATACTGATATCTCTTAACTTGCATCTTTCAACTGCTGCTTCAAATTTTGACTTTTCAGTGATTTTCTATTTGCCCTTCTTTTGTTTCATGACTAATTCTTCCTTTGCAGGTGAGGAGAGGTCTATGATGCTTGGTGGTGGCTGAGTAGTTTCACTGACCTTCTGAGCCTCTTTGATGCTTTCCAAGACCTTTATTGCATGTATTCTCATTGGTTTTCTAGCTTGAAACATGAAACCAACATAATCACCTGCAAACTCCAAATTTTTAGCTATTTTGACTTTCTTAAGCTTCCTTCCACCCTCATCTATGTCTTTAGCTTGGGCAATGGGAGTTTATTCAATATCAATGGCATGAAAGATGTATTCTAAGTTACCCTTAACCACTGTTTGGCTCCTAGTAACTTTCTTGTTGCCATGTTTTCTCACTGTTGGCTTCTGTTTTTTAGGTGTAGCTTTGGGTGTAACAACCTTCTGCAAAGGCTCTATCTCCATGCTCACTGGTTCTAACTGCTCTGCCACTATTGGTGACGAAATATATTTAGGTTTGGGAACTCTTTTAGGAGTGAAAATATCTACCTCAAAACCACTCATGAACAGAAAATATGACCAATCTCTACCTAATCTCTTTAACTCCTCTAACACCAACAACTTAATCAAGCCATGGTGAAAGGGAGAAGTTTCATTTCCTTCTTTTTTAACTTGGACCTTATTTGAAATTTTACCTAAACTTCTGCATAAGTAAAAGGGCAAGTCAAGATACCTCTTACCCACAAAGTGCAACAGAAGCCTAAGGTGGTAGGAGTAGACCATGTGAAACCTTCCTTCACAGGTGAAGTACTTCTGAATGATTAGCAACAGCTTTGAGCTGTTCTTTTTCATGTAGCTCCTTGGGATAACATTTGTGCGATCAATTTCATTATGCTTTGGCTTGATGAATTCTTTGTTGTCCTGCATGGTGAACTTGATGCCTTTAAACCACCATTCCCCTCCTCTAGGGATTCCTGTTGCTGCTGAAATACTGTCTAGTGTTACTGCGATATTTAACATTCCCACCATTGTAGTTGATCTAGTAAAGCTTTTGGAAAAATCCTTTGAAACCTACAAATGGCACCCTTGCAATCTTTGACAGAATTGCAAGCAACCTGTTCTTCTGAACACTTCCAAGGCAGTTGGGTCTTCATTTAACAAATTCATGTCCATGGGCTCATACCTGAGGCAGTGACCACCTTTTTTAGTATTCTTTCTTGCAGCCATGGTGAATTTATATCTTCTCAGCCTCACTTGATTAGTGACACTTGCAAATTTTGAAAATGTCAATAACCAACTTGGCTCGGTGAAGTAGCTCTCCAGAAACTCAATAACATGCAAGGATAAAATTGACAATGAGAAAAAGACTCAATTGGGTAATGTTTTATGGTTTCTATGAAAACCCATGCTCTAATCATCACTCATGCATGCTAAAAATAGTAATGATGACCTCAGGCATGACCTTGTACCTTTGAAATAACCCTAACTAACTCGAATGACATCCACCCTATCTCCTCTAATCATGAACTGACACCTTGCACCGAAATTGACAAGACAAACAGAAAAAATGTTTTTTGTAGCGTGGCTAGTTAATTTTCTGATAGTTTCGTTACGAAACTATTAGGAAGTTTCGTAGCAAAAATTGATATTTTACAGTGTAAAACGCTACAAAAAGAGGAAAAAATGGCTGTGTCCTTTTTCAAATTTAAGCGCTTGGGAAATGAAATATGACAACAAATGATGATTGATGTGACATGACATGACCTGAATGGAGGTGGATTGAGATGAAATGAATGTGGTCTTGAACCTTAGGATACGTTAAATATGAAAAAATGAAAATTTCCTATACCATCTTGAGACCTTTGATAATGAACTTGAATGACCATGTCAAGTAATGTTTCAAAAAATTATAAGTGATAATAGTGGCTCCACTTGGGATGGTGTGCCCTTGCGGTACACCGAAGAACCTGTAGTTCCAGTGCTATCCATCTTCTTGGAAATAAAAACTCTGAAAATTTCCAAGCTTTCTTCAAACTCTAATGGCCTTTAACTTGGGCTCAAGCTTGATGATCAGCTTGTCTTTTTATTAGCAAAAAAGCATAACAAAATGGAATATATACAATGCAATGAAATATCATTAGAACTTAAGAGGAATAATGCTTCAAAAACCTGCCATTGACAGGCCCTCCAGCATAAGGTTTTCCATCCATCTCCTGCAGTATGTAAGTGTTGTTTCCATGGAATGCAGCTACTATGAATGGACCTTTCCGGATATTCACAAACTTACCATGTTTCCCCCTTTCTTCGATTCTGGCCTCCCACTTCAATACCACATCTTGAATCTGAAATTTTTCCTCTTTGACCTTCCTGTCAAATGTCTTCTTAATTCTGTTTTGAGATTTATGATTGCTTTTATAGACTTAATCCCTTTTTTCTTGCAGAGCTATCAACTATTTTATTGTCCTATGAATAGCATTTGGCTCCTCCTCTAATCCTTGCAGCAGCTTCATGACATACACTCCCAAGAATGTAGGAAAAATGGCTTCAGCTCCATATACCAACTCATAAGGTGAAGTACCAATTGACTTTTTTGTACACACTCTATCAACCCACAGAGCATGCTTCAAATTTAGATGCCATTAATTTTTATTTTCCCGCAACACCTTCTTAATTATGACAATGATTTTGTTAGAAGATTCAGCCAGACTATTACCTTGTGGATAGCAAGCAATATAGTGTCCAAGTGTAATGTGATATTGATGAAAAAAAATGATCAGCCTCTTGGATTTTAATGCATGTGCATTTTCAGTAATGATCTTCATAGGACAACCAAACCTAGACAATATGTTATTTTCCAAGAATGAAATGATGACTAAATCATTTGCTTGCCTAGTTGGGATTGCTTCAATCCACTTGGTGAAATAATCAGTTGCTGTGAGGATCCAGCGATGCTGCCCTGAAGATGATGGATGGATCTCACCAATAAAATCTATCCCCCACTGCTATAATGACGCCTCAACATAAATAGGCATCAAGGGTAAAGGAACACGATTTTTCTTACCATAAATAATCTGACATTCATGGTAGGCAACAATCTATTTGTAGACATATTTGAACATAGTAGGCTAGTAGTACTCTGCTATGAGAATCTTGTTTACTGTGGCCTTCCAATAGTGATTACCTCCACAATCTCCTTTATGAAACTCCTCAATCACCTTTTCAGATTCCTCTTCCAACAAACAATTCAAAAGAATACCACCAGTATCTTCCAATAAAGATTTTTATCTATGATGTAGTACCTCAAAGATTTCAGATTCACAAACTTTGCTTTAGATTTTTTCAATTCAGTAGGAGCTCTATGATGATGTAACACAAAAAAAATGTCTCTATACCAGTCAGATAGGATGTAATTTTCTTCAATGGGAATCAACTCTTCATCTTCATCTGACAATTCTGAAATTTCTGCATTTAAATTTATATCAAGACAGTCAAAATTGGACTATACCATCAACTTTGCTATCCCCTGACGTTTCAAAAATTTTGTAGGTCTGATCTCTATATCATATTCCAGCAAGTTAGCTATCCACTTCCCTCTTTTACCATTAGAATCATCTTGAGTTAATATGTCCTTGACAACAACATTAGGCACAAATGCTATGACATGAGAATGTAGAATATAAATTTTGAAATCTTTGATGGCTTTGACCAAAGAATATGCCTGTTTCTCTAGGATATTGTACTTCAACTCTGAATTATCAAGGGCCCTACTAAAAAATGAAATGAGGTGCTTTGTATCTTGTTGTCCTTTCTACCGACAAGCTCCAACAATTTTGTTTTCTGATGCAAATGTAAAAACCTGAAATTCCTTTGCAAAATCCGAGCTAATCAACACCGGGGCTAGTGTAAGTGCCTTCTTGATTTCCTCAAAAGACTGCTTTGATTCCTATGTCCATTTGGTGTCAACTCCTTTATTCAACATCTTGGTTATGTCTTTGACAATCTCAACAAATTTGGGAGTAAACCTTCTTACAAAATTCACCCTTCCAAGGAAAGACTAAATTTCCTTCCTACTTCTAGGCAGATCTACTTTCTGAATAACATTGACCCTATTTGGATCAATATTTATCCCATCTTTAGATATAATATGCCCAAGAAACTTTCCAGAAGTTAAAGCAAAAATACTCTTAGTGGGATTAAGAGAAATACCAAACCTTCTACACTTCAGCAGAACTTTCTCTGGATGCTTCAAGTGGTCTTCCTCTCTCCTTGAGAATACTATTATGTCATCTAGATAGACAACCACCAACTTATCCTTCTCCTCAACAAAAGAAATGTCCATTTCTCTTTGAAAGGTTGCTCCTGCATTCATCAGACCAAAGGGCATCTTGGCACACATGAATGTCCCCCATTGTGTAGTAAACACAGTTTTCTCCTGATATTCTGGGTGCACTAGTATCTGATTGTATCCTGAAAAAATATCCAACATAGACATCCTTTGGGAGCCAACAATGTTCTGCAGAATTTGGTCCATCTTTGGGAGAGGGTAATTGTCCTTCAGAGAAGCTTTATTCCAGTTTCTGAAGTCAATGCAGATTTTGATTTCTCCACTCTTTTTCCTGCATGGTACCAAGTTTGCAAGCCATTTTGATAATCTGACTGGGACAATGATTTTGGAATCAAAGAGCTTCTTAATTTCTTTCTCAATCATAGTCATGAGAAGTGGATTAATCCTCCTCAGCTTCTGTTTGGAAGGATTTTCATTTTCTTTAATAGGTATGGTATGCTGAATAATGGTAGGATCACATTTCTTCAAATCAGCATAGCTCCATGCAAAAATATCTATGAACATTTTCATCATCTCAATATATTTATGTTTCATATCTGCAGGAAGAAATTTATAAAGTTTGATCATTTTTGGCATTGCTACTGTACCAAGGTTACAACTCTCTACCTCTTCATCATCAGCTTGTATCCTAGAAGAATTCAACACATCATTTTGGTCAAAAAACTTTCCAAGTGGGATGAGACCTTTGGGTATAGAATTATTCTTTAGCTGCAACATTTTAGAATTACCGTTAGTTTCAACAAGCGTGTTTTGCTTATCTACTTATGTGATTTCAAACTCCTCTTTCAATTCTATGAAATTTTTGACTTGCTAGTCATCCTCAAAAACTTGCTAGTGAATTATGTTGTCAGGGATAGTAGGCCTATGACGAACTTCAACCTCATATCTTTGAGTGGAATGTGCAGGAATAACAAACAGACTTGCAGAAATAGCTAGAGATTCAACTACTGGGTTTTGATCCCTAGTCTTCACAATAAGAGAATATTCTTGAAAATTCTCTAACATCTTCATGATCAAATTTCTGTATGCTCTCATTCTCACATGATTGTTTTGATATACACCCTCAGTTTTTTTAAGAACTAATTCAAAATCTCCACAAACAGAAATATTTTAGGCACCTAATATTTTCAAAATTTCTAAACCCAAAAATAAAAATTCATACTTAGCCATATTATTTATGCAATCAAAGTTCAGTTTGAAAGAAAATAACTTACTTTCATCCTCTGGAGTTGTGATCCAAATTCCTGCTCCAGCCCCTTCTCTTCCTGCTGCTCCATCAAAGTGTAACAACCACCAACCTTATGCCTTTTCTTCAATGATTTGCTAATTTTCAACCTCCTGAGTTTCTGCTTTCTTTTCATCTTCTGCTCCATCAGTTAGTTAATTGAAAAGAATAGCTAATCCTAATTCAGTTTCAACAACATAAATTGGGAAATTATGAGGTTTTCCCTTGCTACTTACCATATAAGCCATCCTTGTTTCTCTGTATAGTCTTCTTTGCTCACCAAAAATAGGAATGGTGGCATAAGTTAGGTCCATATGCATGGTGCCTTTGATCTTTTCTGCCCATGATCTAGATAGCAGCATGCTAAATTTGGGTGGAATGTCTGCTACCACAATGTCCATTACCACTGTCTTGGCAGGGACTTGTATAAGACCAAAAAAAACATCCTTTATCAATGTAATGCACTGAAATTTTTTTGAATCAAAATAAATAAATCCTTATATTAGCTAGTGATTTCTAATCCCATCCTTTCCATGATCACTTTAGGCATGAGGTTATGAGAGGCCCCTGAATCCAACATGGCATCATGTAATGTCATGTCATGGATACTAAGGCTAACATAGAAAGGAGGAACCTCTTAATTATGTTCATAATAGATGGTAGGATGGTCCTCTTGAAAATTAAGGATGTCAGCAGCTCCTGGTTGGGAATTCAACATTTTTACAATTTTACTTCTGTATTCATTCACCTTAAGAATTTATCCAAAAGGGACTGGGATCTTGATTTTGGAAATCACATTCTCCAAACCGAAAACATCAGTAATTTTCTTAGTCTCTTTGATAGGAGGAGGAGGTGGTGTATATTTTCTAACCTCAACTGCTTTAGGAGCATCTTTCTTGGGCTGTGTTTTATTAACAGTAATTGGAACATTTCTATTTCTGAGGTTGCATTGTTTCTGCATCTCAAAGATTTCATGTTGATAACCTTTAAGGTAATCAGATGGTTCCTCACCCTTGTTTACATCATGATCAGATTCATTATGATATTCCTTAGTAAAAAAAATTCCAAACATGTTTTCATCTAGGCAATGAATGGAGTCTTCTAGTATTTCAGGTTGATCTTCTTCATCAACTAAATTTTTCTGAAACGGAGGCCTTAATTGAGGGTCAGGTTGATTTCTGTTTACCCTTGGTCTCTGCTGGTTTTGAGGTCTACTAAACTAAGGATTTCTAAACTGTGGTTCATGTTGTGCAGGAGGTGCAGAAGTATTGCCAACGACAAGCCTATCCATCCATTTTTCCATTGTTTTCATCATGGAGTGAAATTCTTCATCTGAGGTGGAAGGATTATCTTCTTCTTTCAATTTTGTCTTTCCCATCTTGGAATTTTTAGCTCCTTTCATATTTACTTCCACCTTCACAACATCATTTTTCATTTTTTTCTAGTGAAGGGGATTCTCTTTCTTTGAGCAGGATAGAAAAGTCATAGTGAAAAGCCTCAGCATATCTCAGTTGAGCTGCTCGGAGGCTTAAGATGGGAGGGGATGGAGTCATAAAATTTGTTAAATCTCTTGGAGAAATTTTGGACAGTTTCATCAACAACTCTTTTCAAACTATTGTACTCAGTGAGTGCTTGCACAAGGTTGGTTCTATTTACCCACTTTCTCAAGAAGTTGTCTTCAAACTTATTCCAATTATGCAGGCTTCTTGGAGCAAGGGCTTTGAAACACTCTCTGACCTCACCAGTGAAACTCTGAGCAAAAAGCCTCATTTTGACATCTTCATAGTCAACCTCCTCCCTATATATGAAGTCATTAAACTGGTCTACATTCTCTTTAGCTGTAATCTCTTCATCACTTCCCCAAGTTTTGATTCTAGGAGAATATTTGCTTGGAAGGGAATTAAGGACAGCTGGAAGAACAAGAGGGGCATACCTAGCAGGTGCAACAACAGGTGGAGTTGGAACATTTCCAGCCATGATGACAGGGACTGTGGAAATTTTAGGGACATTAGTAGTAGAGGAAAAGGCACTGTTAGGAGGTGGTGTGGCTAGTCTTTGTAATCCAGTTACAATTGAACTCCAGTCAGGTAAAGGAAAACCAGATTTACTTCTTAGCAAGTTTTCAAATGGGTCTAGTTCCTTCAACCTATCTAAATATTTCATCTATAACAATAACTATGATGTGACTGCCTCCCAGAATTATTCTTTATATTTTTGGGTCACTAAGGCTGAGGTATCAATACCTCTTCTTTGTAGGTATAAAGCAATCTCAGTCAATTATTTTTCACTTTCATACCTAAACAAGACTTCCTGAATTTTAGCATCAAACTTTTTATCTTCAGGACTTCTTAAAACTTCAGAGGATAAGGCTTTTGTGTGTAATGGAGTACCTGATTGTGTATAATTTCTTTGAATGCCTCTGAAATTTTTGTTTGGATTATCTACTATAGCAGGTGGATTTGGGCCAGGATTACTCCTCGTATATGTCCTTTTCGAAGCCACCTTTGAACATGAGAATTTTGAATGGAGTCACCAAGGTAGTTGCAGCCTCGAGTAGATTCTGAGCTCCTGCTACCTTCAAGAGTTTAGCTTCAAAATTTTGGGAAAATTGTATCTTCATACTCCCGACAGATGCACCAAAATGTTATCACAAAATTGTACTTGATTGGTTGCTTATCAAACAACTCTATGTAATTGTTTCAAACCACTTCTAACTGAAGCTTAGCCTCTTAAGTTTGAGAGGGCTCTCGCAAGGGGGTTTTATGATATTGAATAATGATAGTACTAGATGGCTAACTCTATGGGAAATGTAACTTCTTTTTTATGTTGGCAGGTTGAAAAGAATGCACGCTTGCTACCATTGGGATTATGAAGTCAACAATCAGTAGTTTCAGTGGAAATTTTTATTGACATGGAAGCTGAGGCAGAAAGAGGTCTTTAATAAAGGCAAATCACACATAAAACATAGAAAAACACAGTCATTTCATCACTAAAGGAATTCAGAGCATAAATTATGAATTTCGAGTAATAGAGATGAAATCTACTGCAAGTGGTAAACATAAAGATATAGATCAATAAGACATTAAAAACCTGATGAGTTTCTCAGGTCTGTCAAGAAAAAAGTCACTCTGTATTACTGATATAAGTAAAATACACAAAAGCAGCAGTTTGGTGCAAAAAATCTCCAACCCCTTACTACTTCGATGATTTGTCTTTAAATAGACATTTATTTACAACAAGGATGATCTTCCTGGTGGCTAGACCATTGAATTTTTGTATGACACATCACATAACTGAAATACATGACTTCTAACAGAAAACTGACAGCTACACCTTAAAGAAAACATCTCCTAATAGGACTCTAAATCCTATTTATTACATAGCTTTACCTTATATGTGAAATAGTTACATGATAGTTACAAAATAATTATCACATGCTCGAAAGACACCTGATAGAGTTCATTACCACTTTTCATATTTAAAACCCTCCTAGACTTGTGGAGCATAACCCTACTTTTTAGGAGTGCATGACCCTTATCTTCAAATCTGCTTTGGTTGATGACCTGTCTTCATGGCACTCCCTTTGAGTCATAAGTATTTGATGATAAGCTCCCTTGACATATTGGAGGAGCCCAGCTATCCAAAACCGCCATTAAGATGCTCCAAAACCTTTAACAATTTCTCGCTACGAAAAAAGGACATTTTTGTAGTGAGTTTTGGTAGCGTTGAAAAAGTGGTTTCTACACCGAATAAATTTTCTCCTTTGCTGTTCCATGATGTCAATCAAGTCATGACACATCACCACCATGAATATCCCTCCTTGAAAACTATAAAAAGTGACTTTACAAGAAAAAAGGCTGCTACTGGTTTTTTCGTAGCGTTTTCCTGGATTTAGCCTAGGGGAACGCTATGAATTTGTGTAAAAACCCAAAAATTTCCCATTTCAAAATTGTCTCGAAAAATTGACCTCCAGCTGCAAAAAATTGATTTTTTGCATGTAATGAACCTTCTAAATCATATTCAATCTCAACTTATTGCTCCTGTGGTGTTTCCTCCTCATTTATGATCATTTGAGCAATGGGCTCCTTAACCACAATCATCTTTAAACCTTTATTTTATAGCTCTTCATGAATCAGTTCCAATTGTTCTTGAAGGTCTTTGACTTGGTCCTTCAGTTTCCTATTCTTGGATTGTAAGTGCAAGTTTACCCTTTTAATGTGCTTTACCTCTCTTCTTAGCGGCTGAGTCCACTTTATCAATTTCTCTCTGTTGTCCAAGGTCTTTGAGACACTTGTGACTTGATCTTCCCAAATATTCCTCATTTGTTCAAACTACACTCTTTTAGCACTATGCTTCTTTCCCTCTTTCTTCAAGACTAATATCTCTTCACTTGCATCTTTCAACTGCTCCTTAAGGGCTTCAAATTCTGACATTTTAGTGATTTTCTCTTTGCCCTTCTTTTGTTTCATGACTAATTCTTCTTTTGCAGGTGAGGAGAGGTCTATGATGCTTGGTGGCGGCTGAGTAGTTTCACTGACCTTCTGAGCCTCTTTTCTGCTTTCCAAGACCTTTCTTTCATGTCTTCTAATTGGTTTTCTAGATTGAAACATGAAACCAACATCATCACCTACAAAATCCAAATTTTTAGTTGTTTTGCCTTTCTTAATCTTCCTTCCTCCCTCATCTATGTCTTCATCTTGGACAATGGGAGTTTCTTCAATATCAATGGCATGCAAGATGTTTTCTAAGTTACCCTTAACCACTGTTTGGCTCCTAGTAACTCTCTTGCTGCCATGTTTTCTCGCTGTTAGCTTCTGTTTTTCAGGTGTAGCTTTGGGTGTAACAACCTTCTGCAAAGGCTCTGTCTCCATGCTCACTGGTTCTAACTACTCTACCACTGTTGGTGATGAAATATCTATAGGTTTGGGAACTCTTTTAGTAGTGGCAACATATACCTCAAAACCACTCATGAACAGAAAAGATGACCAGTCTCTACCTAATCTCTTCAACTCCTCTAACACCAACAACTTAATCAAGCCATTGTGAAAGAGAGAAGTTTCATTTCATTCTTTTTTAACTTGGACCTTATCTAACATTTTACCTAAACTTCTGTATAAGTAAAAGGGCAAGTCAAGAGACCTCTTACCCACAAAGTGCAACAGAAGCCTAAGGTGGTAGGAGTAGAACATGTGAAACCTTCCTTCACAGGTGAAGTACTTATGAATGATTAGCAACAACTTTGAGAATTTTTCTTTCATGTAGCTCCTTGGGATATAATTTGTGAGATTAATTTCACTATGCTTTGGCTTGATGAATTATTTGCAGTCCTGCATGGTGAACTTGATTCCTTTAAACCACTGTACCCATCCTCTAGGGATTCCTATTGTTGCTGAAATACTGTCTGGTGTTATTGTGATATTTAACATTCCCACCTTTGTAGCTGATCCAGTAAAATTTTTGGAAAACTTGTTTGAAACCTGCAAATGGAACCCTTGCAATATTTGGCAGAATTGCAAGCAACCTGTTCTTATGAACACTTCCAAGACAGTTGGGTCTTCATTTAACAAATTCATGTCCATGGGCTCATACCTGAGGAAATGATCACCTTTTTTAGTATTCTTTCTTGTAGCCATGGTGAATTTATGTCTTCTCAGCCTCGCTTGATTTGTGATGCGTGAAACTTTTGAAAATGCCAGCAACCAGCTTGGATCGATGAAGCAGCTCTCTAGAAACTCAATAACATGCAAGGATAAAATAGAGAATGACAAAAATATCAATTGGGTAATGTTTTATGGTTTTGATGACAACTCATGCCCTAATCATGACTCATGCATGCTAAAAACGGTAATGATGACCTCAGGCATGACCTTGTACCTTTGAAATAACCCTAACAGACTTGAATGACATCCACCCTGTCTCCTCTAATCATGAACTGGCACCTTGCACCAGATTTGACAAGACAGACAGAAATTTTTTTTTTTGTAGCATGGCTAGTTCATTTTCTGACAGTTTTGCTATGAAACTATTAGGCATTTTCGGAGCGAAAACTGTTATTTTACAGTGTAAAACACTATGAAAAGAGGAAAAAATGGCTAAAGTGTCCTTTTTCAAATTTAAGCGCTTGGGAAATGAAATATGACAACAAATGATGATTGATGTGACATTACATGACCTGAATGGAGGTGGATTGATATGAAATGAAGGTGGTCTTGAACCTTAGAATAGGTTAAATATGAAAAAATGAAAATTTCCTATACCATCTTGAGACCTTTGATAATGAACTTGAATTACCATGTCAAGTAATGTTTCAAAAAATTATAAGTGATAACAGTGGCTCCACTTGGGATGGTGTGCCACTGTGGTACACCAAAGAACCTATAGTTCCAGTGCTATCCATATTCTTGGAAATAAAAAATATGAAATTTACCAAGCTTTCTTCAAACTCTAATGGCCTTCACCTCGGGCTCAAGCTTGATGTTCAGCTTGTCTTTTTATTAGTATAAAATCATAACAAAATGGAATATATACAATGGAATGAAAGATCAGTAGAACTTAAGAGGAATAATGCTTCAAAAACCTGCCATTGACAGGCCCTCCAGCACAAGGTTGTCCATCCATCTCTTGCAGTATGTAAGTGTTGTTTCCATGTAATGCAGCTACTATGAATGGACCTTTCCAGATATTCTCAAACTTACCATGTTTCCCCTTTTCTTCAATTCTGACCTCCCACTTCAATACCACATCTTGAATCTGAAATTATTCCTCTTTGAAATTCCTGTCAAATGTCTTCTTAATTCTGTTTTAAGATTTCTGATTGCTGTTATAGACTTTCTCCCTTTTTTCTTGTAGATCTATCAACTGGTTTATTCTCCTCATAATAGCATTTGGCTCCTCCTCTAATCCTTGCATCAGCTTCATGACAGGCACTCCCAAGGATTTATGAAAAATGGCTTCAGCTCCATATACCAAATCATAAGGTGGAGTACCAATTGACCTTTTTGTCAACACTCTATCAGCCCATAGAGCATACTTCAACTTCATATGCCATGAATTTTTATTTTCCTGCAGCACCTTCTTAATAATTCTCACAATTCTTTTGTTAGAAGATTAAGCAAGACCATTACCTTGTGGATAGTAAGCAGTAGAGTGTCCAAGTGTAATGTGATGTTGATGAAAAAAACTGATCAACCTCTTGGATTTGAATGCTTGTGAATTTTCAGTGATGATCTTCATAGGACAACCAAACCTAGACAATATGTTATTTTCTAAGAATGAAATGATGACTGAATCATTTGCTTGCCTAGTTGGGATTGCTTCAATCCACTTGGTGAAATAATCAGTTGTTGTCAGGTTCCAACAATGCTGCCCTGAAGATGATAGATGAATCTCACCAATAAAATCTAGCCCAAACTGCTGTAGTGGCACCTCAACATAAATAGGCATCAAGGGTAAAGGAAAAAGCTTTTTCATACCATAAAAAATCTGACATTCATGGCAGGCAACAATATTTTTGTAGACATCTTTGAACATAGTAGGCCAGTAGTACCTTGCTCTGATAATCTTGTTTGTTGTGGCCTTCCAATAGTGATGAACTCCAAAATCTCATTTATGAAACTCCTCAATCACTTTTTCAACTTTCTCTTCCAGCAAACAATTCAAAATAATACCACCAATATCTTTCCAATACATATTTTATCTATGATGCAGTACCACAAAGTTTTCAGCTTCACAAACCTTCCTTTAGAATTTGTCAATTTAGAAGGAGCTCTATGATGATGTAAGATGAAAACAATGTCTCTGTACCTGTCAGATAGGATTTACTTCTCGTCAATGGGAATCAACTCTTCATCTTCATCTGACAATTCTGAAATTTCTGCAATTAAATTTATATCAAGACATTCAAAATTGGACTGTACCATCAGCTTTGCTAGCCCTTGACCTTTCACCAATTTTGTAGGTATGATCTCTATATCATATTCCATCAATTTAGTTATCCACTTCCCTCTTTTAGCATCAGGATAAGCTTGAGTTAAGATTTCCTTCACAGCAACATTAGGCACAAATGATATGATATGAGAATGCATAATATAAATTCTGAAATCTTTGATGGCTTTGACCAAAGCATATGCCTATTTCTCTAGGATATTGTACTTCAAATCTTAATTATCAAGGGTCCTGCTAAAAATGAAATGGGCTGCTCTGTACCTTGTTGTCCTTTCTACAACAAAACTCCAGCAATTGTGTTTTCTGATGCAAATGTAAAAACCGGAAATTCCTTTGAAAAATTTGAGCTAATCAACATTGGGGCCAATGTAAGTGCCTTCTTGATTTCCTCAAATGACTGCTTTGCTTCCACTGTCCATTTGATGTCAGCTCCTTTCTTCAGCATCTTGGTTATGTCTTTGACAATCTCAAAAAAGTTGGGAATAAACCTTCTCACAAAATTCACCCTTCCAAGGAAAAACTGAATTTCCTTCCTGCTTCTAGGCAGATCTACTTTGTGAATAGCATTGACCTTGTTTGGATCAATATTTATCCCATATTTAGATATAATGTTCCCAAGAAACTTTCCAAAAGTTGAAGCAAAAACACTCTTAGTGGTATTAAGAGAAAAACCAAACCTTCTACACTTCATCATAACTATCTCCAGATTCTTCAAGTCGTCTTCCTCTCTCCTTGAGAATACTGTTATGTCATCCAGATAGGAAACCACCAACTTATCCTTTTCCTCAACAAAAGCAACGTCCATTTGTCTTTGAAAGGTTGCTCCTACATTCATAACACCAAAGGGCATCTTGTCATACATGAATGTTTCTCATGGTGTTGTCAAGGCAGTTTTCTCCTGATCTTCTGGGTGCACTAGTATCTGATTGTATCTTGAAAAAATATCCAACATAGACATCATTTGGGAGCCAACAATTTTTGAAGAATTTGGTCCATCTTTGGGAGAGGGTAATTGTCCTTTAGAGAAACTTTGTTCAAGTTTTTGAAGTCAATGCAGATTCTGATTTCTCCACTCTTTTTCCTGACTGGTACCAAGTTTGCAAGCCATTTTGAGAATCTGATTGGGACAATGATTTTCGTATCAAAGAGCTTCTTAATTTCTTTCTCAACCAGAGGCATGTGAAGTGGATTAATCCTCCTCAGCTTCTGTTTGAAAAGATTTTAATTTTCTTTAATAGGTATGGTATGCTGAATATTGGTAGGATCATATTTCTTCAAATCAACATAACTCCATGCAAAAACATCTATGAACCTTTTCATCGTCTCAATATATTTCTGTTTCATTTATGCAGAAATAAACTTAGAAATTTTGATCATTTTTGGCATTTCTACTGTACCAAGGTTACAACTCTCTACCTCTTCATCATCAGCTTGTATCCTAAGAGACTTAAACACATCATTTTGGTCAAAAATATTTTAAAGTGGGATGAGACTGTTGAGATTCAACAAGATGATGAGCTTAGTGAAAAGAGTCGCCTTCACTAAGTGGGCCTGCAGGCTATTTTGGCACAAGTCTATTTGTAGACTATGTCTATTTTTAGACATGGTGATCATATTTCAGAAGTTGCAGGATGCTATTTGTGGATGGTTGGTAAAGTTGGAAAAATAGATGAAATTCTATTTTTAAAATATTGGTCGAAGTCTATTTATAGATCTTCGATCTAAAAATATAAGTGTCAATTATTATTAGCTCTTAATAATAATCCGATAATAAACAACAACTTATTCTCTTGGAGCACTTAGTTTCAGTGCACAGATTTGGAAAATTAGTGGGCTGAAGGAATTACACAATTCCTAGGGTTTACTGGTGGTTCATGCATGGAGAACTCAGTTAGAACTAAAGTGGAAAAGTTATGACAGAGTTGGAAGAGTAGTTCATGGAGTTGTATTTAGTTTAACTCAGTTAGACTCAGTTGAGCTAGTTATATCTAGTCTAATTGAATGATACACTAGTGAGAGTGGAGTGTATTAATTAGTTAATTAATTCAAAAATAATAAATCATTAATCAACTCAACAATACAATATTTAAATACAGTGCATGTCAGTTCCAGTGGAGACCCAGTGGAGAAATAAGTGAAAGGGAAAGATGGACTATCTGTTGTGACTATAGTGATGCATTGATTGCACCACACACACATTGGAGTTTCCAATGAGGATTGCATAGTCAAGGAAAGGGTAATTCGAATTCATTTAGAGATATTCTTCAGCAGGGATTGCGTAGTGGAGGCAAGCTAGTAGGAGGGCAATGATCGGTGCATGGATTTGCAGATTTCTTCTATGTTAGTGTGTGACGATTGATTGTACTGAGAGCTTGATGTACTAAGCTTTGTATGAGATTGTTACATGATCTCCATGATACATAATATATGATAGTTGGGGTTTTCAGCTTCAGGCTTTCCCATTAAACAACTATGTTATGTGCGATTGTTTTTATTTATGCTTCACATGTGTTTGCAATTAATTTTCCGCAAAATATTAACAGTGGAATGATTCTGTATTTTGCAAGAAGTTAAATATTGTGAGATCAGGGGAATCTGGATGTATGCATGCTTAGTTTATACTAATTTCTACATGGTATTAGAGCAATGTTAATTCTTGAAGATTGCAATTGTGAAGAATTGGTGAGTTTGTGTTGGTGGACAATTTGAATTTGCTACAGAAGATTCTTGGTGCAGAAGTTGAGTATACATTGAAATGTCTCTCAATGGGTTGCGATTGGAGTATGCCCTTGATGGGAGCTCGAATTACATAGCCTGGAAGGATAGGATGGAGGTGGTGTTGGAGGATAATGGATTAAAGGAGTTCATTGATAGCGATGTTCCTAAGCCGGGATCTAGCGATGCTGCATTACTTGACGCATGCCAAAAGAAGACAACAAAGACAAGAAGAATTTTGTTGGAAGGTGTGAAGGACCATATTCTGTCTAGCCTTCACATGAAAGCCACTCCATTCTTAATGTGGAAGGCTTTGACAAATTTTTTCCAAAGCAGAAGCGACTAGAGGAAGTTGGTGCTTAAAGACAAGCTCAGAAAAATAAAAATGGAGAAGGGCGATAGTATTCCAAAATACCTCACGAAGTTTGTCCACTGCAAGGATGAACTGGGAAGTGTGGGGGTTATTATTGGTGATGAAGAATTGGTGATCTTGGCTCTCCTTAGGCTTACGAAGAGTTGGCATAGCTACGAAGACTCTGTCAATGGACGGGAGAAACTGCTGGGATGGGAGCGACTTTGGTCGGATCTTGTGCAGGAGGAGATAAGGCAGGGTACTAGGGATGGCTCTTCATCGAAGAATGAAGATGAAGAGAATTTCACTTTGGCTGCCAAAGCAAGGAAGGGGAAGGGGAATAAATTTCCTTCAAAATTCGATGCTAAAGGCAAGAAGCAGGATTTGCCCAAAGTGAAGTGTTTTCACTGTCACGAACATGGACATTTCGCCACTAACTGCCCATAGAAGAAGAGGAACAAGAAGGCTGCTGGAGCTGCAGTTGGAGAGGCCTTAGCCTCACAATTTGAAATTGATTTCTCTTTGATCGCATGCTTGGTTTCAAGCTGTATGGGATCGGTGTGGTATCTTGATAATGCTGCGTCTTTCCATATGAAAGGAGACAAGGAGTTGTTTAGTGACTTGGAGGAGAAGGACCTCTAGATGCATATAGAGATGGGCGACGATGGTCGGTACAGTGCAACTAGCTTTGGAACCATTACCTTTGAAGGGAGTCCGATAATCCATTCTTGTTGAAGGATGTTATGCATGTTCCAGGTCCAAAGAAGAACTTGGTCTCGGTTGCAATGTTGGAAGTCAAAGGTTATGATGTTGTTTTCAGTGAGGGAAAAACCTTCCTTCGACATAAAACAATGGGTCAAACCAAGAAGATAGGGGTTCAAATTAAGAATCTCTACAAGCTGGAGGTAGATGGCTGCGCTGCAATGGTGGGCAAAGCGGAAGAAGTGGTGAGTCGGGATGAGGGCGAATTATGGCACAGGATATTGGGCCATATTCACCATGGCGCTTTGAAGATTTTGCAGCAGATTTCTACTAGACTTCCCAAGGGTACTCTTGCGCAGTTATATCAGTGCAAGAGATGTACTATTGATAAGTTTGTGAAGACCAAATTTCATGAGAAGGAGAACCGTGCTTCAGTGATCCTGGAGAGAATTCACACAGTCGTGTGTGGACCTTTCTCGGTTTCTTCAACATATTAACACAGGTATTATGTTATATCTGTTGATGACTATTCTCATAGATGCTAGATCTTATTTATGTAGAAGAAGAGCAAAATATTCTCAAATTTCTGTGAGTTTATAACATCAGTGGGGAAGGAGTCGGGGAAGCAAGTGAAAGCTCTACAGAGCGATAATGGTGGTGAATACATCTCGGGAAAATTCAAAGACTTATGTAGCAAAGAAGGAATTCTAAGAGAACTCATAGCGCCTCATAACCCACAATAGAATGTGGTTGTGAAGAGGAAGAACATAACGATCGTGGGTGCTGCACAAGCTATGCTTGAGAGGGAGCTAGACTTGCATGCAGTGAAGGAACTTCTTGTTCCGAAAGATGAGCCTCCATATGTGGATCAGCCACAAGAGGAGATTCATGGAGTGGAGGAGTCCACTCATGCAAAACCAAACGTCAGACAAAGCAGAAAGCGATCCACAAAAGTTGAGAAACTGAAGCTTGATGTGGCACAGAATGTAGGAGTCCCTACATCACAGTGTAGACAGAGATAGTCACCTGACCGATTTATTGGATACATGGCTCTTATGAGCAAGTGTATCGTGACAGAGCCATATTATTTTGAAGAAGCAGTGTAGTAGGCCACATGGGTAGATGCCATGGTGGAGGTGTATGACTCCATTGTCAGAAACAGTGCTTGGGAGATTGTTCCAATGCTGGTGGAAAAATTAGTTGTAGGATCAAGATGGATCTACAAGGTAAATCAAGTTGATGATGGGAGTGTCGAGAAGTATAAGGCAATATTTTTTTCCCGGGGCTTCTCACAGATCGAGGGGATTGACTGTGAAGAAACCTTTGCACCTGTCGCATGATATTCTTCCATATAGACCATCCTTGCTCTCTCAGCACATATGGGTTGGCACATTCATCATATGGATGTGAAGACTGCGTTCCTTAATGGGATCATTGAGGAAGAGGTGTACATTGAGCAGCCGGAAGAATTTGAGATCTATAGTAGCGAGTCGCATGTGTGTAGACTCAAAAGAGCACTGTATGGGCTGAAGCAAGCACCTCGTGCCAGGTACACTCAGATCAACAACTATTTCACCAGACTTGGCTTCACCAAAAGTGAGGCGGATGCAAACCTGTACAAAATTGTGGTGGAGGGTAAGCTTTTAATCATTGTTCTT
Source organism: Pinus albicaulis (assembly GCA_034641835.2). Taxonomy (NCBI): domain Eukaryota; kingdom Viridiplantae; phylum Streptophyta; class Pinopsida; order Pinales; family Pinaceae; genus Pinus; species Pinus albicaulis. The sequence continues at coordinate 784,841,098 of CM076575.1, read as the reverse complement.
TATGTTGATGATTTAATACTAATAGGTGATGAGTAGTTGATACACTCATGCAAGGCAGATCTTGCAAAGGAGTTTAAGATGAAGGATTTGGGCCTCCTTCATTGTTTTTTTGGATTGGAAATATGGCAGCGGGAAGGTGAACTATTTGTGTCTCAAGGAAAGTATGCCGGGAGATATTGGAGAAGTTTCACATGCAAGGCTGCAAGCCTATCGACACTCCTCTTCCAGGAAATTGGAGGAAAGAGGATGCTACATCAACAGAGGTAGTGGATGCCATTGTTTATCGACAGTTGGTGGGTTCGCTCATGTATTTAGTCAATACAAGACCGGACATATGATATGTGGTGAACCAGCTTTCACAAGCGATGGTTAATCCTACCAAGATCTTTTGGAAGGCAGGAAAGCATGTCATGAGATATCTCTGGGGCACATGTGAGTATGGTTTATGGTACAGATAAACAGATGATGTGAAGTTGCATGGCTTCACGGATGTAGATTGGGCAGGAAGTCCAACAGATAGAAAGAGCACATCAGGGGAGATTTTCAGTATTGGATCTACGAAAGTTTCTTGGTACAGCAGGAAACAAAGATCTGGGGCACTCAGTTCAGCAGAGGCAGAATACATGGAGCAAGTCAAGATGCATGTGAGGCTATCTGGATGAGGAAGATCCTGGTTGGTTTGTTCGGTTCACATTTGGATCCTACAGTGATATATTGTGATAATCAGAGTTGCATTAAACTCTCGGTTAATCCTGTGTTTCATGATATATCTAAACATATTGATATCTAGTATCGTCATATTAAAGATTGTGTGTAGCGGAAGATCATGTTGCTTCAGTACATTCCCCTCACAGGAGGATCAAGTGCATATATTAGGAAAACAGAACAATTAGAATACCATAAGGCGAGGATGAGATGAAAGATAATCACTCTTGTTGAGAGGGTATTGAAATTCAGAGGTAGTGAGCTTGATGAAAAGAGTTGCATAGCCAGTGACTATGAGTTATTTAAAAGCGCAAGTCTGTTTTAGACACGGTGATGGGTTTCGAAATTCAGGGATGTTATTTGTGGATGGTTGATCAAGTTGGAAAAATAGATGAAATTCTATTTTTAGAATATTGGGCGAAGTCTATTTATAGATCGTCGATCTAAAAATAGATGTGTCGATTATTATTAGCTCTTAATAATAATCCAACAATAAACAACAGCTTATTCTCTTCGAGCACTTAATTTCAGTGCACAAATTTATCAAATCAGTGGGCTGAAGGAATTATGCAATTCCTAGGGTTTATTGGTGGTTCATGCATGGAGGACTCAGTTAGAACTGAAGTGGAAAATTTATGACAGAGTTGGAAGAGTAGTTCATGGAGTTGTATTCAGTTTAACTCGGTTAGACTCGATTGGAAGCTAGTTAGTATCTAGTCTATTTGAATGATACACTAGTGAGAGTGGAGTGAATTAATTATTCAATTAATTCACCGTATCAGAATCATTAATAAAATAAACAATACAGCAGTTACCTACGGTGTAACAGTTCCAGTGGAGACCCAGTGGAGAGATAGGTGAAAGGGAAATATGGACTATCTGTTGTGACTATAGTGATGCATTGATTGCACCACACACACATTGGAGTTTCCAATGAGGATTGCGCAGTCAAGGCAAGGGTAATTTGAATTCATTCAAAGCTATTCTTCAACGGGTATTGCGTAGTGGAGGTAGGCTAGCAGGAGGGCAGAGATCGGTGCATGGATTTGTAGATTTCTTCTATGTTAGTGTGTGACGATTGATTGTACTGAGAGCTTGATGTACTAAGCTTTGTATGAGATTGTTACATGATCTCCATGATACATAATATATGATAGTTGGGGTTTTCAGCTTCAGGATTTCTCGTTAAA
>CM076575.1:784549952-784839103 GCA_034641835.2 Pinus albicaulis | reverse complement strand
CTAATGGAAAGGAACTGGTGATCAAAACAGAGTTAAGCCTAATTGATGGAATGACAAATGGCAAATGCAATTGGAAATACTGAAGCAAAATTAAATCTAAACTATGACTAAATAAAAGCAAAGCTTGATAATGACTTTTAAGCAAATGATTAAAAACACAAACTAAACTTGAGAAATGATCACTAAGTATGCAAATCCTCTAACTAAACAGTTAAACAACTAACTTACAATGATGAAATATTTTGTCCTTGATTAGAGATTTGAAACATATTTAGAGGAAAAACATTGTTATCATCATAAGATCTTCTATTATAGAACTAGTTCCTATCTCTATTCTGCAATTTAATTGAATGTCACAAAACCTTTACTCAAGAGTTATTGATTTCTTTTCAAAGTAGTCTTTTGAGGGAGAGCTCTGTTTATAAAATGATGAGGAAATTGCAGAGGTACTTCAGGCCTTAAAATGATGTTGTCTTCTGTTCATATGGTTATAGATCAATTATGGATTTTAGAACAAGAAGAAGTTTGTGAATAATGAAGGTTGTCTTGTTAATCCTAACAACTGAAGTAATCTATTGTGCAATGGATGACAATTTGAATATGAAGTGCAAGTGCAATGAGTTAATCTAAGAATGAACTTAAGATGCCACTAATCTAGAACAATGCTGAACTATAAGTCATCATCAAACTCAAAGCAAAGTAACTGAACATGAGTTAAGTGCAATTAAACTCCGGAGTATTCTAACTATGCTATCATGCATTATTCTATGAAGTTACACAATCTATTTGTTCATCATTAGTGATATTTTGGAAGAGTTCCTTCTTTTGGAAGAGGTAGAACAATTCTGACTGTGTAATTGAGTGCAATTGTAAGCAAATAGACTGAAAGCAAATGAAAAACTAAGATATCATATCCATATCCTACTCGTCATTATGATGTCTTGGGCAAGCGTTTAAGAGCAAGAACAGAGATGATACTTAGTAAAAACACACAACTAAATCATTCATTATCACGGTCATGTCTTGAACTTCTTAAGAATTTCTTGGAAGAGTTTCTTCTTGTGGAAGAGTGATTAGAACAAGTGTAACTATGATAGTGAACAACAAAAACTACAACTAAATCCTACAGTACTATAGCCATTCATCATTCATCATTATAATCTTTTGGAAGAATTTCTTCTTGTGGAAGAGTTAGAATGAATATAACTACAGTAGCTAATTAAAAACAACTATGAATTCAACTCCTAATCCTACAATACTATAGTCATTTCCCATTCATCATTATAGTCTTTTGGAAGAGCTTCTTCTTGTGGAAGAGTTAGAATGAGTACAACTACAGTAGCTAATTAAAACAACTATTAATTCAAATTCAAAACATAAAGGCAGCTAGAAGACTTATCTAATTTACGCAAAATAAATCCGTGCAAGAGGCAGGGGCCCTCTACCACCTGACGGAATTCAACTCCAAATCAAATCAACGCCTTCACAATAACACTGTCTGCTTCATTAAAGATGAAAGAACTTGAACATAACACTCTGCGTCTTCAGAAATGTAGCACAGAGTCTAAAAAAAATCTAGCATCAAATCTAACATAAAATCTCTAACATAGCTCTCGGTCTCCCAAGTGTTTATAAAGCAAATGCACATAACAATAATTGCAACAATTCAGGAACGCTGTCTTTCCTTATCGGAATCACGTTAGGACTCTGGAAGTGGCTGCGTGAAGAGGAAAAAGACATCTGGACTGAGACAGTCCTAATAGAAGTCTGCTTTCCTAAATGTGTTCCCACGTTCCAAAACCGTACCCAGAATTCGTTTCTTCCTCCATGATGAGCAACTAACCATGTAGACATGACGTGGATTATGCCCATATGCGGTTTTTCTTGAGAGGCCACCTGGAACATACCCAAACGTGAAGACAGCTGCAGAATCGCCGGTTAGCTACGGAATGTCTGCATTCTGCAGCTAGTTCCGGTCAAAATGCTTTACAATGGAAAAAATCACAAAACTTAGCAAGTCAATCATGTAAATCATTCTAGAAGTAATTTTAACTATATTCATTGATCAATTGGTTCTAGGATAGCAATGGACAAGGGAAAATGAGGTAAAATGAGGTGAAGGAAAGCACAATTTTGAGGCTCAACACGCAACACTGAGAACAACCACACAGAAAGCCTGTCATGTAGATTAAACTTTCAATGTTCTAATAACATAGCAGAATATGAATCCTTGCTTTTAGGCTTGCGTTTGTTGAAAAAATGAGGAGCCAAGAGAATTAAAGTACATGGGGATTCAGAATTAATAATTAGGCAAGTAAATGGGGAATACAACGCTAATCACCCCAGACTTAGGGCCTACCGAAACGATGTCGTGGATCTATTGAAAACATTCGAGGAGTCCCAATTGATTTTTTTCCTGAGAAGAAAAAATGTCAAGGCCCACAGCTTAGCTTTTGCAGCTAGAACATGTTTAACACCATATGAAACCAAAGAATGTACAACTCAGATTAAATTTAGACCAGCCGTTCCTGACAACGAGAAATATTGGCAAGTTTTTGACGGGGAAAAACAAATAGAAGACTTCATGCAGTTCAGAAATGAATTTGAACTTCACAATTCGGATTCAGATTATGAAATAGACTGCCACAGTGAAGAAAATTTTCTTGGTCAAGAGGAACCATTTCCTGAGCTTGCTGATATAAATCTGTTGTCAAGAAAACCTGAAAACAAAACATAAATTATTGCAGGGATAGAAACAGAAGACTTAGAAATTCTGCATACTAATGATGAAATTTTTCCAAAGGGTCTATCTCCTTTAGAAGAGTTGTTTGATTTCAACGATGTGGCCAAGAAAAAAAAACTAGAGCCTGTAGAAACCGAAGTTCAAGAGTGTAATATAGGCAGTGAACTTGAACCTAAAATGATTAAATTGTCTAAGACTTTACCAGCTCACATTAAACTCAAATACATAGAGTTGTTTAAAGAATTTTTTGATGTTTTTACGTGGAGTTACGAAGATCTGAAATCCTATGGCACTGAAATAATTCAGCACAAAATCCCTCTCAAGGAAAACCAAAAGCCATTCAAACAGAAGCTGCGCAGAATAAACCCTGTCCAGTTACCTTTGGTTGAGAAGGAGATTAAGAAAATGTATGAAGTTGGTATTATTGTCCCTATTAGATATTCTGAGTGGGTGTCTAATCCGGTGTCAGTCAGGAAGAAAACATGAGAGATTAGGCTTTGTATAGACTTTAGAGATTTAAACAAATCTTCACTCAAGGACAAATACCCTTTACCCAAGATGGACCATATTTTACAAAGGGTAGTTGGTTCGAAAAGAATTTCTTTGCTTGATGGCTACTCAAGGTACAATCAGATTTTATTTCACATTGATGATCAATTAAAGACAACGTTTACTACACCTTGGGGCACTTTCATGTATGTGAAAATTCCCTTCGGTCTAATGAATTTTGGAGCAAATTTTCAGAGAGCCATGGACATAGCATTCTCAATAGAATTAGGCTACTTCATCATTATTTACCTTGATGATGTTACTGTGTTTTCAAATACAGATGAAGAGCACTTAGAACATTTGAGAAAAGTTTTCAAGAAATGCAGAAAGTTTGGGATATCTTTAAACCCTAAGAAAACACTGTTTGGGCTTCAAGAAGGTAAACTCCTTGGGCACATTATTTTATAGGAGGGTATTAAGATAGACCCAAAGAGGATTGAGGCCATATTGCAAATCTCTCATCCTCGAAACATCAAGGAACTACAATCTTTCATTGGAAAGATTAATTTCTTAAGAAGTTTCATACCCAACTTGGCTGAGCTCCTTAGAAACATTACAAACATGTTGAAAAATGAGCAAGGGGTTAAATGGACCTTGGAAGAAAAGAGATCCTTTGAGCTGGTGAAACAAGTGTTAACCAAAACACCGGTTCTAATAAGTCTTGATTTTTCAAAATATTTTTATATATTTTCATTTGCATCAAAAAATACAATAGCTGTTGTCCTTTTACAGAAAAATCCACAAGGATAAGAGCAGCCTATTGCATTCTTTAGCAAGGCATTGAGGGATGCCCCTTTGAAGTATAACATTATGGAAAAGTGAGCTTTTGCTTTGGTTAAAGCTTTGAAAGACTTCAGAGTATAAATCCTTCACTCACACATCATTGCTTTTGTCCCAAATTCAGTTGTGAAAGACATTCTAACACAGGACCCAGATGGTAAGAGAGGTAAGTGGATAGTTGTTATTCTTGAATATGACTTAGATATCAAGCCCACTAAACTCATCAAAGGCCAAGGTCTAGCTAGGTTAATGGCTGAATCAAATTTTGAAGTTCTTGATATTAATATGATAAATGCTTTAGATGGCCAGGAAGAATTCTCAACTCCCATTGTTGAAGACCATTTTTTGAATTCCTCTTGGTATGCTGATATTTTGTTTGTTTTACTTAATTTGAATACACCTCCCAGTTTATCAAAAACAAAGGCAAGGTTTTTGAAGTTAAAAGCTGTAAACCACTGCATTATAGATAAATGTCTTTATTGGAAAAATGCAAGTGGGATATTGCTTAAATGTTTGCCCGAGTTTGATGCAGAGAAGGTTAAGCATGAGTTCCATGAAGGAGAATGTGGAGGCCACCTCTACTGGAAGACAACATCCAACAAAATCCTAAGGGCTGGTTACTATTGGCCCACTCTCTTTCTATATGTCCATAAGATGATAATTTCCTGTCATAAATGCCAACTTTTTGAAGGCAAAAGAAAGCTGCTACCCTTACATCTGCATCCAATCACTGTTGAAGCTCCTTTTCAACAGTGGGGACTTGACTTCATAGGAGAAATCCATCCACCATCCTCTGCCTAGCATAGATGGATTCTCACTGCCACAGACTACTTCACCAAATTGATAGAAGCCGTCCCTTCTAGGCAAGCCAATGATTCAGTCATTATAAAATTCATAGAGACTAATATTCTCTCTAGATTTGGTTGTCCTACCAAGATCATCACTAATAATGCAGCAACATTTGGATCAAAGAAGATGGTTGAATTGTGTCACAAATATCAGATGACATTGGGTCATTCCATGGCCTATTACTCTCAAGAAAATGGACTAGCAGAATCCTTAAACAAGAGTTTGGTGAACATAATAAAGAATTTGTTGGAGGAAAACAAGAAGTCTTGGCACACAAAGCTTGTTCATGCACTTTGGGCTGACAGATTGACATTGAAGAAATCTATTGGAATGTCACCCTACTAGCTGTGTATGGTACAAATGCAATTTTTCCTACCAGCCTTGGTGTACCAGTTATGAAGTTGATTCAGGAGTTGCAAACTGAAGATAATGACATGATCAGAAGAATAAATCATACCATTCACCTTCAGAAAACTAGAGAGGAGGTTTATAACAAAGCATTACAGAAGCAAGACAACATCAAGAAGATTTTTGATAGAAGAACAAATGCCAGCAATTTCAATGTTGGGGAAAAGGTGTTAAAATGGGACTCAAGGAGGGAAGACAAGGGCAAGCATGGGAAATTTGACAACTTATGGCTTGGCCCTTATCTCATTCATTCTGCTACTGGTAACAATGTCTTTTTCTTGCAGGAGTTGAATGGAGCTAAATTGTTTGGGGGTCCTGTCAATGGCAGGATGCTTAAACATTACTTCTCTTGATCCATGCCGTGTTTTGAAGCCTTTTTATATTTTTTCTGTTATAAATATTTCATCCACCATTACATTCAAATTTATAAAAACAAAAATACAAAAACAATAGAAGAAAGAAAAGAGGGCAGATTGTAAAAACAATAAAGGTACAACCCCATACCAAAAAGAGAAAAACAAAGTCTGAAAGTGTGCAAGCTTAAATGCCACTCCTGAAGAACACACTTCTAGTTAGTCATACAGCCTAATCATGACTAATTAGTTTTAAATTGACTGTTGATAGGTTATTAAATTCGATTTTCCAAACAACTTAATCTTGGCTTATCAGTTAGGTAGATTAGGCTAGAAATTAAAGGTTCAAACAAGCTCAAAATCTGAACCTTAGTTTTCAAAAGAGAAATGACTCAAATATTTTTATTTCATGAGTCAAAAACAGATTTAATCTGGTTCTAATCATCTCAAAATCTGAACCAGAGAACAAGGAAAAACAGCTTGAATAAACTCAAAAACAAAGTTGAAAGAAGAGAAGGCCATGCTGAGAAACTTTCAGATTTTAAGCCTTCAATTTTGATTTAATTTTCTGTAAAATAATATTTATGTGCGGCTTTTTTCTCATGCCATGGATTAGCTACAAGTTGGACTATTCAATCCTGACTTGTATGTTTTTTAAATTTTTGTTTTAGAAATTAGTGAATAAAAATATGTTAGACTGTTTAATCCTAATAGATTAGTAGATTAGGTAGAGAAGCATATGAACTCAACTGTTTAATCTGAGTTCATGGAGAAATAAGAAGTAGAAATAGATTAGTTTTTTTTCTTTCAAAATAATAAAATGTTGTAAGAGAGTTTTCCAATCCAAGTGCACTCTAAATAAGAAAAAATGTTAGATCTGTAGGATTAGGTAGGTAGAAATCTTGTGTTGATGAGGATCCATTGATTTTTTATGGCTACTAACATTTTTTACAGCAAAATAAGATCATCCAAGTAAAGAAAGACAGCCCAATGGATAAGGCACTGATCAGCCTCCCAAAGTATGCAAGTCTAAAGTTCTTGATGCCTTCAAGAAGGCACCATCCCCAAGTGGAGCCATTGTTAGCCACCTATAAAATTTGTTATATCAAAAGGTGGCTAAATCATTTTTGGAGCCTTCAAGAAACAATTTTTATTGCTAAAAATTTTATCTCTTGAAGACTCATGAAGACATCCCCACCTCTGTTTAAACCTTCACTGCTATTTCCATTTCAAACTCTGAAATTCTACTGATTTCATAGAGAAAAGACTGCTGCGAACACCATTTTTTCCCTTCCTTTTCACTTCAGAATAACCTTCATTTTTACCCTTTCATTCCCTATGGAATTCCTCTATTTTTCCATTTTTCTCCTTTCTCCTTCATAATATCCTCTTTACAAAGTTTAAAACTCACTTTTAAACTTTGCCGAAACCCCCAAATCCATAAAAGACTTTGAAAATTTTCATAAAAATAATTTTTTTGACTATGGGCTTAAGCCCCTTTGGGTTAGGTCCTAACCACTTCCCCACATATGCCTTGGTGCTGGAACCAAGCGCTAATAGTCCCTAGCGCTTATCCCATCGGAACAAAACACAGCGCACAAGTCTTTTTGCTTTATTGAGACCTCCGATGCGATTGGCCCCTTATTACATAGCCCTGATCCAATCACCGCTTCATATAACCCTTGGGCCCACATCCGGCACTTAAACCTTGTAATAAACCATCCCTGATGCATATTTCCCTTTATAAATTCATAAACCCACTTTTCCTAAGTTTTGGTCTAAACCCTCCAAAACAATATTTTTTAATCAAAAATGGGTAGATTGAAAAGCCCTGCATCATTTATCCTAGTTGATACCCATATTCGGATTAGTCAAGTGCTTTAAATATGGCTCATGCATGATACTCTATTCCACTATTCATCTAAACCATATTTCTGCTATATTAGTTTCTTTGAGAGGGTTTTTTTAAAACGCTATTGTCACGTATGGATTATTAGATTGGTAAGCCCATCCATGGTGGTATTGTGTATCTGGATATCAGCTCAATGATAACTAATATTCTCTCAATATTCCATTCACTACATACACCTTCTGATAACTTATTTCTGTGAGGTTTTTCTGAATCAGCCCTCTTTACAGTAAGCTATCTCTGAATTGTCTGTTGCTTTTATATTGGAGTTTTGCATGTTGCTTCTGCAATATTCTTTCCTTTGTATCAGTTTCTGAAGGTCTTGGTCCCATTCAGACTTATTTTCCTTATTTTACAAGAGATAGAATGAGAGCTTTTTACTGATAACTTCCTCTGTTATACCATATGCTCCTTGCTAATATAAGATGTCCTAGGCACTGATCTATCACAAGTCTAGGCTGTCTCTAGGAACAACAACACTACCATTGGACTTATGGAGTCAAACATCAATAGATTCAATGGCAAAGCTTCTTGACATGGAAGTTGAGGTAGACAGGGGTCTTTAACAAAGGAAATTCACTCATAAAACATAGGAAAACACAGTTATTTCATTACTAAAGGAATTCATAGGAAAACACAGTTATTTCATTACATTAAAACCCCTTGAGAATCTCAGGTCTGTCAAGAAGAAAATCCCTCTGTATTACTAATATAAGTCAAAATACATAAAGTAGCAGTTTGGTGCAAAAAATCTCCAGCCCTTGACTACTTCGATGCTTTGTCTTTAAATAGACCTTCTTATAGCAAGGATGATATTCCTGATGGCTAGATTCATCGAATTCTTCCTATGGCACATCACATAATTGAAAAACATGACGTCTAACAAGAAACTGACAGCTACACCTTAAAGAAGACATTTCCTAATAGGACTCAAACTCCTATTTATTACATCACTCTACCTTATTTTTGAAACAGTTAAATGATGGTTACAACATAAGTGTCACATGATCGAAAAAGCCATAACATAGTTTATCACCATTTTACATATATAAAAACTCTCCTAGACATGTGGAGCAAAACCCCATTTTTCAGGAATGCAAAATCCTCATCTTCAACAAGATCTTTGGCTAATGACCTGTCTCCACAACACTTCCTTCGAGTCATAAATGTTTGATGTTAAGGTCCCTTGACATGTTGGAGGAGTCTAGTTGTCCAGAACTACCATTAAGATGCTCCAAAACCTTCAAAAGCAGCTCGCTATGAAAATAGGACAGTTTCGTAGCGAGCTTTAATAGCATTGAAAAAGAAGCTTATGCACCCAAAAACTCTGCTCTTTTGATGTTCCATGGTGTCAACCTAGTCATGAAACATCACCACCATCATTCTCCATCCTTGAAAAAAAAAAAAAATTGAATTTAGAGGAAAAAAGGCTGGTACAGGTTTTTTCGTAGCATTTTCCTAGCTTTAAGCCTAGGAAACACTACGAAACTGTGTAAAAGTGTAGAATTTCGTGATTTCAAAACTATCACCAAAAGTGACCTCCAGCTGTAAAAACTTGGTCTTCAGCATGCCATGAACCTTGTAGAACACATTCAATCTCAACTTAAGGCCCCTGTGGTGTTTCCTCTTCATTAATGATCAATTGAGCTATGGGCTCCTCAACCACATTCATCTTCAAACCTTTCTTCTCCAGCTCTTCATGAATCAGTTCCAATTTTATTGAAGGTCTTTAACTTGGTCCTTCAGTTTCTTATTCTTAGATTGCAAATGTAGGTTCATTTTTCTAATATGTTTCACGTCTCCTCTCAATGGTTGATTCCATTTGATCAAGTGTTGTGTGTTTTCCAAGGTCTTTGACACACTTATGACCTGCTCTTCCCAAATTTCTTTCATTTTCTCAAAATTTACCTTCTGAACCTTGTGCTTCCTTGCCTCTTTCTTCAAGACTGATATGTCATCATTTGCCAGCTTCAACTGCTCCTTAAGGACTTCAATCTTTGTTTTTTCAATGGTTTTCTCTTTACCCTTCCTTTGTTTAATGAATAATTCTTCTTTTGCAGGTGAGGATAGCTCTATGATGCTTGGTGATGGATGAACAGTTTCAGTGACCTTCTGAGCTTCTTTACTGCTTTCCAAGACCTTTCTGGCATGTTTTGTGATTGGTTTCCTAGCTTGAAACATGAATCCTGCATCTTCACCTGCAAACTCTAACTTCTTATATGTTTTTCCATTCTTAAGCTTCCTTCCTCCCTCATCTATGTCTTTAGCTTGGACTATGGGAGTTTCTTCAATATCAATAGCATGCCGAATGTCCTCTAAGTTACCCTTAGCCACTGTTTGGTTCCCTGTAACCCTCTTGCTACCATGTTTTCTCACTGTTGGCTTTTGTTTTGCAAGTGTAACTTTGGGTGTGTCAACCTTCTGCAATGGCTTTTTCTCCATGATCACTGGCTCAACTTGCTCTGCCACTAAAGGTGATGGGATATCTCTAATTTTGGGAGTTATTTTAGGAGTGATAGCATCTACTTCAAAACCACTTATGAACAGAAAAGATGACCAGTCTCTACCTAATATCTTTAACTCCTCTAATGCCAGCAACTTGATCAAACCATGATAAAAGAGTGAGGTTTCATTTCCTTCTTTTTTAACGTGGACCTTATATGACATTTTAACTAAGCTTCCATATAAGTAAAAAGGTAAATCAAGAGACCTCTTACCAACAAAATGCAACAGAATCCTAAGGTGGTAGGAATAGACCATGTGATATCTCCCTTCATAGGTGAAGTACTTATGAATAATTAGCAGCAACTTTGAGAAGTTGTCTTTCATGTAGCTCCTTGGGATGGCATTTGTGAGATCAATCTCACTATGCTCTGGCTTGATAAATTCTTTATAGTCCTGCATAGTGAACTTGAAGCCTTTGAATCATTGTTATCCTCCTCTAGGGATTCCTATTGCTGCTGCAATGGTCTCTGGTGTTACTGTGAGGTTTAACATTCCCACCTTTGAATCAGTCCCATTGAAACTGATAGCAAACTCCTTTGAAACCTGCACATGGCACCCTTGCAATTTTTGGCAGAACTGCAAACACCCTGTTCTTCTGAAAACTTCTAATGCAGTTGGGTCTTCATTTAAAAATCAGACCATATCTGAGAAATGACCACCTTTTTTGGTCTTCTCTTCTTTGCATCCATGGTGATTTTATACCTTCTCCGCCTCGCTTGATTAACGGACACCCTCGCAACTTTGAAATGCCAAAGAATCCAATGGCTTGGTGAAACAGATATCCAGGACTCAATAAAGATGCAAAAGATGAAGCCAAGAAAGAAAAACATTCAATTAAACAATGCTGAAGTCAATGACAAACATTTTCATGGCTTAATCATGACTCATGCATGCTAAAAGTAGTAATAATGACCTCATCCATGACCTTTGTACCTTTATTTAACCCTAACTGGCTCGAATGACATCCACCCTAACAGTTATAATCATGGGTTGACACCTTGCACCGAATTTGAAAAGACAGACAGAAAAACCCCTTTTCGTAGCGTAGTTATTTTATTTCGTGGCAGTTTCGCTACGAAACTATTAGCAGTTTCGTAGCGAAAACTGCCTTTTTACAGTGTAAATCGCTACGAAAACAGGAAAAACTGGCTAAAGTGACATTTTTGAATTCAAAACTTTGGAAATGAAAAATTCCAGCAAATAATGACTAATGGGACATGATATGACTTGAATGAAGGTGTGTTTGGACCTTAGGATAGGTTAATATGAAAATTTTTTAAATTTTCCTATACCAACTTGTGACAAATGAACTTTATTACCATAACTTTGACAAATGAAATCTAAGACCATGTCAAATAATGTTTCACTTTTTCTAAGTGATAACAGTGGCTCCACTTGGGATGGTGTGCCCTTGTGGTACACCAAAGAACCTGTAGTTCCAATTCTATCCATCTTCTTGGAAATAAAAACTATGAAATTTTCCAATCTTTCCTTCAAAATATAATGGCCTTCACCTCGGGCTCAAGCTTGATGATCAACTTGTCTTTATTAGCAGAAAAATCATAAAAAAATGGAATATGTATAATGGAATGAAATATAAGTAGAACTTAAGAGGAATAGTTCTTCAAAAACCTACCATTGACAGGCCCTCCAGCACAAGGTTGTCCATCCATCTCCTGTAGTATGTAAATGTTGTTTCCATGGAATGCAACTACTATGAATGGACCTTTCTTGATATTCTCAAACTTACCATGTTTCCCCTTCTCTTCAATTTTGGCCTCCCACTTCAATACCACATCTTGATTATGAAATTTTTCCTCTTTGAACTTCTTTTCAAATGTCTTCTTAATTCTGTTTTCAGATTGCTGATTGATGTTATAGACTTCCTCCCTTTTTTCTTGCAAGGCTATCAACTGATTTATCCTTCTCTAAATTTCATTTGGCTCCTCCTCTAATCCTTGTAGAAGCTTCATGAAAGGCACTCCCAAGCATGTAGGAAAAATGACTTCAACCCCATACAACAACTCATAAGGTGAAGTTTCAGTTGACCTTTTTTTGCACACTCTATCATCTCACAGAGCATACTTCAACTTTAGATGCCATGAATTTTTATTTTCCTGCAACACCTTCTTAATAATCCTCACAATGCTCTTGTTAGAAGGTTCAGCAAGACCATTACCTTGTGGATAATATGCAATAGAATGCCCAAGTGTAATTTGATATTGATGACAAAAAATAATCAACCTCTTGGATTTGAATGCCTATGCATTGTCAGTGACGATCTTCATAGGACAACCAAACCTAGACAATATATTATTTTCCATAAATGAAATGATAACTGAATCATTTGCTTGCCTAGTTGGGATTGCTTCAATCCACTTGGTGAAATAATTAGTTGTTGTTAGGATCTAGGGATGCTGCCCTGAAGATGATGGATGAATATCACCAATAAAATATAGCCCCCACTGCTGGAATTGCACCTCAACATAGATAGGCATCAATGGTAAAGGAACAAGCTTTTTATTACCATAAAAAATATGGCATTCATGGCAGGCATCAATCTTTTTGTAGACATATTTGAACATGGTAGGCCAGTAATATCCTTCTCTGAGAATCTTATTTACTATGGCCTTCCAATAATGATAACCTCCACAATCTCCTTTGTGAAACTCCTCAATCACTTTTTCAGCCTCCTCTTCCAGCAAACAATCCAGAAGAATACCACCAGTATCTTTCCAATACAGTTTTTTATCTATGATGCAGTATCTCAGATTTTAGCTTCAAAAACCTTGCCTTAGACTTTGTAAATTCAGCAGGAGCCCTATGATGATGTAAGACAAAAACAATGTCTCTGTACCAGTCATAAAGGATGTACTTCTCTTCAATGGGAATCAACTCTTCATCTTCATCTGATAATTCTGAAATTTCTGCAATTAAATTCATATCAAGAGAGTCAAAATTGGACTATGCCATCAGCTTTGCTTGCCCCTGACCCTTCACTAATTTTGTAGGTCTAATGTCTATATCATACTCCAGCAATTTATCTATCCACTTCCCTATCTTACCATCAGGATCATCTTAAGTCAAGATGTCCTTCACAACAACATTAGGAACAAATGTTATGACATGAGAATGCAGAATGTAAATTTTCAAATATTTGATGGCTCTGACCAAAGCATAGGCTTGTTTCTCTAAGATATTGTACTTCAGTTCTAAATTAGCTAAGGTCTTGCTAAAAAATTAAATAGGTTGCTCAGTACCTTGCTATCCTTTCTGCAGCAAAACTCCAGCAATTGTATTTTCTGATGCAAATGTAAAAACTAGAAATTCCTTTGAAAAATCCAGGCTGATCAACATTGGTGCTTGAGTGAGTGACTTCTTGATCTCCGAAAATGAATGCTTTGCTTCCACTGTCCATTTGATGTCAGCTCCTTTTTTCAACATCTTGGTTATGTCTTTGACAATCTCTGCAAAATTGGGAATAAAACTCCTCACAAAATTCACTCTTCCAAGGAAAGACTAAATTTCCTTCCTGCTTCTAGGCATATATACTTTCTAAATGGAATTGACCCTGTTTGGATCAATATTAATCCCATATTTAAATATAATATGCCCAAGTAACTTCCCTGAAGTCAGAGTAGAAATGATTTTAGTGGGATTGAGTGAAATTCCAAACCTTCTATATTTCAACAGAACTTTCTCTAGATGCTTCAAGTGGTCTTCCTCTCTCCTTGAGAAAATTTTTATGTCATCCAAATAGAAAACCAAAAAATTATCCTTCTCCTCAGAAAAGGTAATGTCCATTGCTCTTTGAAAGGTCGCTCCTGCATTCATCAGACCAAAAGGCATCTTGGCATACATGAATGTGCCCCATGGTGTGGTAAAGGCGGTTTTCTCCTGATCTTCTGGATGCACAAGTATCTGATTGTACCCTAAAAAACCATCCAACATAGACATCATTTAGGAACCAACAATGTTCTGAAAAATTTGGTCCATCTTTGGGAGAGGATAATTGTCCTTCAGAGAATCTTTGTTCAAGTTTCTGAATTCAATGCAGATTCTGATTTCTCCACTCTTTTTTCTGACTGGAACCAAGTTTGCAAGCCATTTTGAGAATCTTATTGGAACAATAATTTTGGCATCAAATAGCTTCTTGATTTTCTTCTCAATCAAAGGCATGAGAAGTGGATTAATCCTCCTCAACTTTTGTTTGAAAGGATTTTCATTTTCTTTAATAGGAATGGTATGCTAAATAATAGTAGGATCATATTTTTTCAAATCAGCATAACTCCATACAAAAACATCCATGAAGCTTTTCATCATTTCAATATATTTATGTTTCATATCTGCAGAAAGAAAGTTGGAAAGTTTGATAATTTTTGGCAATGCTACTGTACCAAGGTTACAACTCTCTACCTCTTCATCGTCGGCTTGTATCCTAGGAGACTTGAACACATCATTTTGGTCAAAAAGCTTTTCAAGTGGGATGAGACGTTTGGGTATGGAATTATTCTTCAGCGGCAACACTTCAGAACTACCTTTGATTTCAGCAAGCATGTTTTTTTGGTCTACTTGTATGCTTTCAAACTCCTCTTTCAACTCCATGAAGTTTTTGATTTGTTGGTCATCCTCAAAAACTTGCCAATGGATGATGTTGCCAAGGATTGCAGGCCTATGGTGAACTTCAACTTCATATCTTTCAGTGGAATGTGCAAGGATAACAAACAGACTTGCAGAGACAGCTAGAGAGTCAGCTACTGAGTTTTGGTCCCTAGTCTTCACAATAAATGAATATTATTGAAAAATCTCTAACATCTCCATGATCAAATTTATATATGCTCTCATCCTCACATCCTTGGTTTGATATACACCCTCAACTTGTTTAATAACTAATTCAGAATCTCCACAAACAGAAACCTTTTGGGCACCCAATATTTTCAAAATTTATAAACCCAAAAACAGAGATTCATACTCTACCATGTTATTTGTGCAATCAAAGTTAAATTTGAAAGAAAATAACTTACTTTCATCCTCTGGAGTTGTGATCCAAATTCCTGCTCCAGCCCCCTCTCTTCCTGCTGATCCATCAGAGTGTAACAACCACCAACCTTCTGCCTTTTCTTCACTAATTTGTTGATTTTCTGCCTGCTGATTTTCTGCTTCTTGAATTTATGCTTTGTTCTCATATTCTGCTTCATCAGTCAATTCATTGAAAATTACAGCAGATCGTAATTCAGTATGAACAACATAGATTGAGAAATTATGAGGTTTTCCCTTACTACTTACCATATAAGCCATCCTTGTTTTTCTATATAGTCTTCTTTGCTCACCAAAAACAGGAATGGTGGCATAAGTTAGGTCCATCTACATGGTGCCTTTGATCTTTACTGCCCAAGATCTAGATAGCAGCATGCCAAAATTGAGTGGAATGTCCGCTACCACAATGTCCATTACCATTGTCTTGGCAGGGACTTATGTAAGACCAACAACAACACATTTTATTAAACCAATGCATTGAAATCTTTTTGAATCAAAAGAAAACAAATTATTAGATGGCCTAGTGATTTTTAATCCCATCCTTTCCATGATCGCTTTAGGCATGAGGTTATGAGAGGCCCCTGAATCCAACATGGCTTTGTGTAATGTCATGTCATGAATGCTAAGGCTGACATAGAAAGGAGACACCTCTTCATTATTCTCATATTCCAACCTTGGTCCCAAGTATAAGGTTGGATGATCTTCTTGAACATTAAGGATGTCAGAAGCTCCTGCTTGGGACTCTCAACATTTTTACAATTTTACTTCTATATTCATTCACCTTAAGAATTTCTCCAAAATGGACTAAGATCTTGATCTTGGAGATCTCATTCTCCAAACTAAAAACAGAAACAAATTTTTCAGTTTCTTTGATAGGAGGAGGAGATGGTGGATATTGTCTAACCTCAACTTCTTTGGGGGCATCTTTCTTGGGCTGTGTCTTTTTTGCAGTAATTGGAAGATTTATGTTTTTGAGGTTGTATTGCTTCTGCATCTCAAATATTGCATGTTGATATCCTTTAAGGTAATCAGATGGTTCCTCACCCTTTTTAACATCATGATCAGACTCATCATGTTCTTCCTTAGTAAAAAAAATCCCTGACATATTTTCATCCAAGAAATGAATAGAGTCTTCTGGAATTTCAGGATGATCTTCTTCATGAACTAAGTTTTGCTTAAAAGGAGGCATTACTTGAGGCTCGGGTTGATTTTTGTTTTTCCTTGGTCTCTGTTGGTTTGAGATCTTCTGAACTGAGGATTTATAAACTGAGGTTCACATTGTACAAGAGGAGCAGAGTTATTCCCAAGGGAAATCCTATCCATTATTTTTTCCATTGTCTTCATCATGGAGTCAAATTTATCATCAGAGGTGGAAGGCTTATCTTCTTCTTTCAATTTTTTCTTTCCCATCTTGGACTTTTTAGCTGCTATCATATTGACCTCCACCTTCACAACATCATTTTGAATTTTAGCTTGTGAAGGGGATTCTCTTTCTCTGAGCAGGATAGAAAATTCATAGTCAAAGGCCTCAGCATATCTCAATTGAGATTCTCTTGGTGGAGGCTTTAGATGGGCAGGGATAGAGTCATAAACTTTATTAAATATCTTAGAGAAATTTTGGATAGTTTCATCAACAGCTCTTTTCAAGCTATTGTACTCAATCAGGGCTTGCACAGGGTTAGTTCTATTTCCCCACTTTATGAAGAAGCTATCTTCAAATTCATTCCAATTATGCAGGCTTCCTGGTGTAAGGGCTTTGAACCACTTCTTGACCTCACCAGTAAATCTCTGAGAAAATAATATCATCTTGACATCCTCATGGTCAACCTCCTCTCTGTCTTTGAAATCATTGAACTGGTCTACATTCTTTTCAGCTGTAATCTTATCATCACTTCCCCAAGTTTTTATTCTAGCATAATATTTGCTAGGAAGGGCATTAAGGACAGCTGGAAGAATGAGAGGGGCATACGTAGCAGGTGGAACAATAGGTGGAGGTGGAACATTTCCTGCCATGATGACTGGAACTGTAGTAGTTTTAGGGAAAGCAGTAGTAGAGGAAGAGGAAATTTTAGGAGGGGGGTTGGTTGGTCTTTGTTGTTCAGTTACAATTAAACTCCAGTCAGGTAGAGGGACACCAGATTTTCTTCTAAGAAAGATTTCAAATGGGTCTAGTTCCTTCAACCTATCTAAAGATTCCCTCTCTAACAATAACTCTGATGTGACTGCTTCCCAAAATTATTCTTTATCTTTTTGTGTCACTAAGGTTGAGGTATCAATACCTCTTCTATATAGGTCTAAGACAATTTCAGTCATTCTTTTTCATTTTCAGAACTAAACAAGACTTCCTGAATTTTATCATCAAATTTTTTATCTTCGGGACTTCTTAAAACTTCAGAGGACAAGGCTTTTGTGTGTAATGGAGAACTTGATTGTGCAGAACTACCTTAAATGCCTCTGGAAATTGTGTTTGGATTATCCACAATTGTAGGTGGATTGGGGTCAGGATTACTCCTCGTATATCTCCTTTTTGAAGCCACCTTTGAACATGAGAATTTTGAATGGAGTCACCAAGGTAGTTGCAGCCTCGAACAGATTCTGAGCTCCTGCTAAATTCAAGAGTTCAGCTTCAAAATTTCAGGAAAAGTATATCTCCAGGCTCCCGGTAGTTGCACCAAAATGTTATCACAAAATTGTACTTGATTGGCTGCTTATGAAACAACTCATTGTAACTATTTCAAACCACTTCTAACTGAAGCTTAGCCTCTTCAGTTTGAAAGGGCTCTCTCAAGGGGGTTTTATGATATTGAATAATGATAGTACTAGATGGCTAACTCTATGGGAAATGTAACCTGTTTTTTATGTTTGCAGGCTGAAAAGAATGCAGGCTTGCTACCATTGGGCTTATGGAGTCAACAATCAGTAGTTTTAATCGCAAGGTTTCTTGACATGGAAGCTGAGGCAAATAAGGGTCTTTAACAAAGGCAACTCACACATAAAACATAGGAAAACACAGTCATTTCATCACTAAAGGAAGTCAGAGCATAAAATTATGAATTATGAGTAATAGAGATGAAATCTACTGCAAGTGGTAAACATAAAGATATAGATCAAAAAGACATTAAAAACCTCATGAGAATCTCAGGTCTGTCAAGAAGAAAGTCACTCTGTATTACTGATATAAGTCAAATACATAAAAGCAGCAGTTTAGTGCAAAAAATCTCCCAACCCCTTACGACTTCAATGCTTTGTCTTTAAATAGACATTTCTTTACAACAAGGATGATTTGCCTGGTGGCTAAACCATCGAATTCTCCTATGACACTTCACATAACTAAAATACATGACTTCTAACAGAAAACTGAAAGCTACACCTTAAAGAAAACATCTCCTAATAGGACTCTAACTCCTATTTATTACATAGCTCTACCTTATATGTGAAACAATTATATGATAGTTACAAAATAAATATCACATGCTCAAAAGACACAAGATAGAGTTCATTACCACTTTACATATTTAAAACCCTCATAGAGTTATGGAGCATAACCCTACTTTTTAGGAATGCATGACCCTTATCTTCAAATCTGCTTTGGCTGATGAATTGTCTTCATAGCACTCCTTTCGAGTCATAAGTATTTGATGATAAGCTCCCTTGACATGTTGGAGGAGTCCAGTTGTCCAAAACTACCATTCAGATGCTCCAAAACCTTTAACAATTGCTCACTATGAAAACAGAACAATTTCGTAGCGAGTTTTGGTAGCATTGAAAAAGTGGCTTCTGCACCCAATAATTTCACTCCTTTGTTGTTCCATGATGTCAATCAAGTCATGACACATCACCACCATGAATATCCCTTCTTGAAAACTTTAAAAAGTGACTTTAGAAGCAAAAAGGCTACTACAGTTTTCTTCGTAGCGTTTTCCTGGCTTTAAGCCTAGGGAACGCTACGAAACTGTGTAAAAACACAGAAATTGCCTATTTCAAAACTGTCTTCACAAACTGACCTCCAGCTGCAAAATCTTGATTTTATGCATGTAATGAACCCTCTAAAGCATATTCAATCTCAACTTATGGCTCCTGTGGTGCTTCCTCCTCATTTATGATCAGTTGAGCAATGGGCTCCTCAACCACAGTCATCTTCAAACCTTTCTTTTCCAGCTCTTCATGAATCAGGTCCAATTGTTCTTGAAGGTCTTTGAATTGGTCCTTCAGTGTCCTATTCTTGGATTGCAAGCGCAAGTTTAACTTTTTGATGTGCTTTACCTCTCTTCTTAGTGGCTGAGTCCACTTTATCAGTTTTTCTTTTATTGTCCAAGGTCTTTGAGACACTTGTGACTTGATCCTCCCAAATCTTCCTCATTTGTTCAAACTACACTCTTTCAGCGCTATGCTTCTTTGTCTCTTTCCTCAAGACTGATATCTCTTCACTTGCATCTTTCAACTGCTCCTTAAGGGCTTCAACTTCTGACTTTTCAGTGATTTTCTCTTTGCCCTTATTTTGTTTGATGACCAGGTCTTCTTTTGCAGGTGAGGAGAGGTCTATCATTCTTGGTGGTGGTTGAGCAGTTTCACTGACCTTCTAAATCTCTTTGTTGCTTTCCATGACCTTTCTGGCATGCCTGGTCATTAGCTTTCTAAGTTGAAACGTGAATCCAGCATCATCACATGCAAACTCCAATTTTTTAGCTGTTTTGCCTTTCTTAAGCTTCCTTCCTCCCTCATCTATTTCTTCAGCTTGGACAATGGGAGTTTCTTCAATATCAATGGCATGCAAGATGTCCTCTAAGTTACCCTTAACCACTGTTTGGCTCCTAGTAACTCTCTTGCTGCCATGTTTGCTCAATGTTGGCTTCTGTTTTGCAGGTGTAGCTTTGAGTGTATCAACCTTCTGCAAAAGCTATGTCTCCATGCTCACTGGTTCTAACTGCTCTACCACTATTGGTGATGAAATATCTCTAGGTTTGGGAACTCTTTTAGGAGTGACAACATCTACCTCAAAACCACTCATGAATAGAAAAGATTACCAGTCTCTACCTAATCTCTTAAAATCCTTTAACACCAACAACTTAATCAAGCCATGGTGAAAGAGAGAAGTTGCATTTCCTTCTTTTTTAACTTGGACCTTTTCTGACATTCTAGTTAGACTTATGTATAAGTAAAAGGGCAAGTCAAGAGACCTCTTACCCACAAAATGCAACGGAAGCCTAAAGTGGTAGGAGTAGACCATGTGAAACCTTCCTTCACAGGTGAAGTACTTATGAATGATTAGCAACAGCTTTGAGAAATTGTCTTTCATGTAGCTCCTTGGGATAGCGTTTGTGAGATCAATTTCACTATGCTCTGGCTTGATGAATTCTTTGCAGTCCTGCATGGTGAACTTGATACCTTTGAACCATTGTTCCCCTCCCCTAGGGATTCCTGTTTCTGCTGCAATGGTCTCTGGTGTCACTGCAATGTTTAACATTCCCACCTTTGAAGCTGTCCCATTAAAAATGATATCAAACTCCTTAGAAACCTGCAAATGGCACCCTTGCAATATTTGAAAGAATTGCAAGCAACCTGTTCTTATGAATGCTTCCAATGCAGATGGGTCTTCATTTAACAAATTCATGTCCGTGGGTTGATATCTAAGGCAATGACCACCTTTTTTAGTCTTCTTTCTTGCAGCCATGGTTAATTTAGATCTTCTCAGCCTCGCTTGATTAGTGACACCTACAACTTTTGAAAATGCCAGAAACCAGCTTGGCTTGGTGAAGCAACTCTCCAACAACTCAATAACATGCAAGGACAAAATAGAGAATAAAAAAAAGACTTAATTGGGTAATTTTTTATGGTTTTGATGACAACTCATGCCCTAATCATGACTCATGCATGCTAAAAACGGTAATGATGACCTCAAGCATGAATTTGTACGTTTGAAATAACTCTAACTGACTCAAATGAAATTCACCCTATCTCCTATAATCATGAACTGAAAAATTTCATCGGATTTGACAAGACAGAAAAAAAAAAGTTTTTCGTAGCGTGGCTAGTTCATTTTCTGACAGTTTCGCTACGAAACTATTAGGCAGTTTTGTAGCGAAAACTGCTATTTTACAGTGTAAAATGCTACGAAAAGAGGAAAAACTGGATAAGTGTCCTTTTTTTAATTTGAACGCATGGGAAATGAAATTTGACACCTAATGATGACTGATGGGACATGATGTGACCTATATGGAGGTGGGTTTTGAACCTTAGGATAGGTTAAAGATGAAAAAATTTAAATTCTCCTATACCAACTCGTGACAAATGAACTCTATGACCATGTCAAATAATGTTTCAATTTTTGTGAGTGATAACAGTGGCTCCACTTGGGATGGTGTGCCCCTGTGGTACACCAAAGATCCTGTGGTTCCAGTGCTATCCATCTTCTTTGAAATAAAAACTCAGAAATTTTCCAAGCTTCCTTCAAACTCTAATGGCCTTCACCTCGGGCTCAAGCTTGATGACCAGCTTGTCTTTATTAGCAGAAAAACATATTAAAATGGAATATATACAATGGAATGAAATGTCATTAGAAATTAAGAGGAATAATGCTTCAAAAACCTGCCATTGACATGCCCCTCCAGCACAAGGTTGTCCATCCATCTCCTGCAATATGTAAGTGTTGTTTCCATGGAATGCAACTACTATGAATGGGCCTTTCCAGATATTCTCAAACTTACCATGTTTCCCCTTTTCTTCAATTCTGGCCTGCCATTTCAATACCACATCTTGAATCTGAAAATTTTCCTCTTTGACCTTCCTGTCAAATGTCTTCTTAAATATGTTTTGAGATTGCTGATTGTTGTTATAGACTTCCTCCCTTTTTTCCTGCAGGGCTATCAACTGGTTTATTCTCCTCTAAATTGCATTTGGCTCCTCCTCTATTCCTTGCAGCAACTTCATAACATGCACTCCAAAGGATGTAGGAAAAATGGCTTTAGCTCCATACACCAATTCATAGGGTGAAGTACCAATTGACCTTTTTGTACACACTCTATCAGCCCACAGAGCATACTTCAGCTTCAAATGCCAAGAATTTTTATTTTCTTGCAATACCTTCTTAATAATTCTCACAATGATTTTGTTAGAAGATTCAACAATACTGTTACCTTGTGGATAGTAAGCAGTAGAGTGTCCAAGTGTAATGTGATATTGATGACAAAAAATGATCAGCCTCTTAGATTTCAATGCCTGTGATTTGTCAGTGATGATAATTGTCAGTGATGATAAGAATGAAATGATGACTGAATCATTTTCTTGCCTAGTTGGGATTGGTTCAATCCACTTGGTGAAATAATCAATTGCTTTTAGGATCCATCGATGCTGCCCTAAATATGATGGATGAATCTCACCAATAAAATCTAGCCCCCACTGCTGGAATGGCGGCTCAGCATAAATAGGCATCAAGGCCCAATCTAGCCCCCACTGCTGGAATGGTGGCTCAGCATAAATATGCATCAAGGCCCTAAAGGAACAAGCCTTTTCTTACCATAAAAAATCTGGCATTCATGGCAGGCAGCTATATTTTTGTAGAAATCTTTGAACATGGTAGGCCAGTGGTACCCTGCTCTGAGAATCTTGTTTGTTGTGGCCTTCCAATATTTATGACCTCCACAATATCCTTTATGAAACTCCTCAATCAATTTTTCAGCTTCCTCTTCCAGCAAACAATTCAAAATAATACCACCAATATCTTTCCAATACAGATTTTTATCTATGATGCAGTACCTCAGATATTTCAGCTTCACAAACCTTTCTTTAGATTTGTCAATTTAGCAGGAGCTCTATGATGATGTAGGACAAAAACAATGTCTTTGTACCACTCAGACAAAATGTACTTCTCTTCAATGGGAATCAACTCTTCATCTTCATCTGATAATTCTGAAATTTCTGCAATTAAATTCATATCAAGAAAGTCAAAATTGGACTGAGCCATTAGCTTTGCTAGCCCCTGGCCTTTCACCAATTTTGTAGGTCTGATTTCTATATCATATTCCAACAAGTTTTCTATCCACTTCCCTCTCTTACCATCAGGATTAGCTTGAGTTAAGATGCCTTTCACAACAACATTAGGAACAAATGCTATGAGATGAGAATGCATAATATAAATTTTGAAATCTTTGATGGCTTTGACCAAAGCATATGCCTATTTATCTAAGATGCTGTACTTCAACTCTGAATTAGCAAGGGTCCTGCTAAAAAATGAAATGGGTTTCTCTGTACATTTCTGTCCTTTCTGCAACAAAGCTTCTTTCTGTTGCAAATGTAAAAACCAGAAATTCCTTTGAAAAATCTGGGCTAATCAACACTGGTGCTTGAGTGAGTGCCTTCTTGATTTCCTTGAATGAGTGCTTTGCTTCAACTGTCCATTTAATGTCAACTCCTTTCTTCATCATCTTGGTTATGTCTTTGACAATCTCAGCAAATTTGGAAATAAACCTTCTCACAAAATTCAACCTTCCAAGGAAAGACTGAATTTCCTTCTTGCTTCTAGGTAGATCCACTTTCTGAATGGAATTTACCCTGCTTGGATAAATATTTATCCCATCTTTAGATATAATGTGCCCAAGCAACTTTCCATAAGTTAAAGCAAAAATAATCTTAGTGGGATTAAGAGAAATACCAAACCTTCTACACTTCAGCAAAACTTTTTCCAGATGATTCAAGTGGTATTCCTCTCTCCTTGAGAATACTGTTATGTCATCCAGATAAACAACCACCAACTTATCCTTTTCCTCAACAAAGGAAATGTCCATTTCTCTTTGAAATGTCGCTCCTGCATTCATCAGACCAAATGGCATCTTGGCATACATGAATGTCCCCCATGGTGTAGTAAAGGCATTTTTCTCTTGATCTTCAAGATGCACTAATATTTGATTGTATCCTAAAAAACCATCTAACATAGAAATCCTTTGGGAACCAACAATGTTCTGCAGGATTTGATCCATCTTTGGGAGAGGATAATTGTCCTTCAGAGAAGCTTTGTTCAAATTTCTGAAGTCAATCCAGATTCTGATTTCTCCACTCTTTTTCCTGATTGGAACCAAGTTAGCAAGCCTTTTTGAGAATCTGATTGGGACAATAATTTTTGCATCAAAGAGCTTCTTAATTTCCTTCTCAATCAGAGGCATGAGAAGTGGATTAATCCTCCTCAGCTTCTGTTTGAAAGGATTTTCATTTTATTTAATGGGAATGGTATGCTGAATAATAGTAGGATCATATTTATTCAAATCATCATAACTCCATGCAAAAACATCTATGAACCTTTTCATCATCTCAATATTTATGTCTCATATCTGCAGAAAGAAACTTAGAAAGTTTGATCATTTTTGGCATTGCTACTGTACCAAGGTTACAACTCTCTACCTCTTCATCATCAGCTTGTATCCTAGGAGACTTGAACACATCATTTTGGTCAAAAATCTTTTCAGGTGGGATTAGACTGTTGAGATTCAACAAGATGATGGAGCTTAGTGAAGAGCTTCGCCTTCACTAAGTGGGCCTCAGGCGTTATTTTGGCACAAGTTTATTTGTAGACTATGTCTATTTTTAGACACGGTGATCATATTTCAGAAGTTTCAGGATGCTATTTGTGGATGGTTGATCAAGTTGGAAAAATATATGACATTATATTTTTAGAATATTGGGCGAAGTGTATTTATAGATCGTCGATCTAAAAATAGAAGTGTCAATTATTATTAGCTCTTAATAATAATCCAACAATAAACAAAAACTTAGTCTCTTGGAGCACTTAGTTTCACGCAAAGATTTGGAAAATTAGTGGGATGAGGGAATTATGCAACTCCCAATGGAAACTGGTGGTTCATGCATGGAGGACTCAGTTATAACTCAAGTGGCAAAGTTATGACAGAGTTGGAAGAGTAGTTCATGGAGTTGTATTCAATTTAACTCAGTTAGACTCAGTTGAGCTAGTTATATCTAGTCTAATTGAATGATACACTAGTGAGAGTGGAGTGAATTAACTAGTTAATTAATTCACAAATAATAAATCATTAATCAACTGAACAATACAACAGTTAACTATAGTGCATGGTAGTTTCAGTGGAGACCTAGTGGAGAGGTATGTGAAAGGGAAAGATAGACTATCTGTTGTGACTATAGTGATGCATTGATTGTATCACACACACATTGGAGTTTCCAATGAAGATTGCGCAGTCAAGGAAAGGGTAATTCAATTTCATTTAGAGTTATTCTTCAACAGGAATTGCGCAGTGGAAGCAGGCTAGTAGGAGGGTAAAGATCGGTGCATGGAATTGCAGATTTTTTCTGATTAGTGTGTGACGATTGATTGTACTGAGAGCTCGATGTACTAAGATTTGTACGAGATTGTTACATGATCTCCATGATACATAATATATGATAGTTGGAGTTTTCAGCTTCAGGCTTTCTCGTTAAACAACTGTGTTATGTGCGCTTGTTTTTATTTATGCTTCACATGTGTTTGAAATTAATTTTCCGCAAAAGATCAACAGAGGAATGATTCTGTATTTTGCAAGAAGTCAAATATTGTGAGGTCAGGGGAATATAGATCTATGCATGCTTAGTGTATACTAATTTCTACATGGTATCAGAGCATTGTTAATTCTTGAAGATTGCAATTGTGAAGAATTGGTGAGTTTGTGCTGGTGGGCAATTCTAATTTGCTACAGAAGATTCTTGGTGCAGAAGTCGAGTATACATTGAAATGTCTTTCAATGGGTTGAGTTTGGATTATGCCCTTGATGGGAGCTTGAATTACATAACCTAGAATGACAATATGGAGGCAGTGCTGGAGGATAATGGACTAAAGGAGTTCATAGTTAGCGATGTTCCTAAGCTAGGATCTAGCAATGTTGCATTACTTGACGCATGGAAAAAGAAGATAGAAAATATGAGAAGGATTTTGTTGGAAGGTGTGAAGGACCATATTGTGTCCAAAACTCATGGGAAAGCCACTCCATTCTTAATGTGGAAGGCTTCGAAAGATTTTTTCCAAAGCAGAAGTGACTAGAGGAAGTTGGTGCTTAAAGACAAGTTTGGAAAAATAAAAATGGAGAAAGGCGACAGTATTCCAAAATACCTAACGAAGTTTGTCCACTACAAGGATGAACTGGGAAATGTGGGGGTTACTATTGATGAAGAAGACTTGGTGAGCTTGGCTCTCCTTAGGCTTCTGAAGAGTTGGCATAGCTACGAAAACTCTGTCAATGGACGAGAGAAACTGCTAGGATGGGAGCGACTTTGGTCGGATCTTGTGGAGGAGGAGATAAGGCGGGGTACCATGGATCTTCATCGAAGAATGAATATGAAGAGAATTGTGCTTTGGCTGCCAAATCAAGGAAATGGAAGGGGAACAAACATCCTTAAAAATCCGATGCTAAAGGAAAAAAGCAGGATTTGTCCAAAGTGAAGTGTTTTCACTGTCACGAACATGGACATTTCGCCACTAACTATCCACAGAAGAAGAACAACAAGAAGGCTACTAGATATGAAATTGGAGAGGCCTTAGCCTCACAATTTTAACTTGATTTCTCCTTGATCATATGCTTGGTTTCAATCTGTATGGGATCGGTGTGGTATCTTGATAGTGGTGCATCTTTCCATATGATGGGAGACAAAGAGTTGTTTAGTGACTTGGATGAGAAGGACCTCTAGATGCATATAGAGATGGGAAACGATGGTCGATACAATGTTAATGGCATTGGGACCATTACCTTTGAGAGGGAGTCTGGTAATCCATTCTTTTTGAAGAATGTTATGCATGTTCTAGGACTGAAGAAAAACTTGGTCTCATTTTCAATGCTGGAAGACAAGGGTTATGATGTTTTTTTCAGTGAGGGAAAAGCCTTCCTTTGACATAAAAAAATGGGTCAAACCAAGAAGATAGGGGTTCAAATTAAGAATCTCTACAAGTTGGAGGTAGATGGCTACATTACAATGGTGGGAAAAGTAGAAGAAGTGGTGAACGGGGATGAGGGCGAATTATGGCATAGGAGATTGGGCCATCTTCACCATGGTGCTTTAAAGATTTTATACAGAGCTTACTAGACTTAAGGGTACTCACAGCTTATATCAAAGGCAAGGGATGTACTATCGATAAGTTTGTGAAGACCAAATCTCCCATGAGAAGGAGAACCGTGCTTCAAGATCCCGGAGAGAATTCACACAAGCCGTGTGTGGACCTTTTCTTTTCTCGGTTTCTTCAACATATTAACACAAAGTATTATGTTATATCTGTTGATGACTATTCTCATAGATGCTAGATCTTATTGATGTAGAAGAAGAGCAAACATTCTCAAATTTCTCGTGAGCTTATAACATCGTTGGGGAAGGAGTTTGGGAAGCAAGTGAAAGCTCTACAGAGCGATAATGGTGGTGAAATACATCTCGGAAAATTCAAAGACTTATGTAGCAAAGAAGGAATTATAAGAGAACTCATAGCTTCTCATAACCCAAAAAAGAATGGGGTCATGGAGAGAAAGAACCGAACGATCGTGGGTGTTGCACAAGCTATGCTTGAGAGGGAGCTAGACTTGCATGTAGTGAAGGAACTTCTTGTTCCGAAAGATGAGCCTCCAGATGTGGATCAGCCACAAGAGGAGATTCATGGAGTGGAGGATTCCAATCATGCAGAACCAAACATCGGACAAGGAAAAAAGTGTACCACAGAAGCTGAGAGACTGAAGCTTGATGCAGCATAGAATGTAGGAGTCCCTACATCACAGCGCAGATAGAGACAGTCACTTGATCGATTTATTGGATACATGGATCTTATGAGGAAGTGTATCGTGACAGAGCCATCTTCTTTCGAAGAAGCAGTGCTGGAGCCCACATGGGTAGATGCCATGGTGGATGAGTATGAATCCATTGTCATAAACAGTGCTTGGGAGATTGTTCCAAGGCCGGTGGGAAAATTAGTTGTAGGATCAAGATGGATCTACAAGGTAAAACAAGTTGCTAATGGGAGTGTCTAGAAGTATCAGGCAAGATTTGTTTCCCAGGGCTTTTTATAGATCAAGGGGATTGACTATGAATAAACCTTTGCACTTGTCACACGGTATTCTTCCATACGGACCATCCTTGCTCTCTCAGCACAGATTGGTTGGCACATTCATTAGATGGATGTGAAGATCGTTGCTCCTTAATGGGATCATTGAGGAAGAGGTGTACATTGAGCAGCCGGAAGAATTTGAGATCTATAGTAGCGAGTCGCATGTGTGTAGACTCAAAAGAGCACCGTACGGGCTGAAGCAAGCACCTCGTGCCAGGTACACTCAGATCAACGGTACACTCGCATCAACAACTATTTCACCAGACTTGGCTTCACCAAAAGTGAGGCGGATGCAAACTCCGTACAAAATTGTGGTGGAGGTGTTTTTAATCATTGTTCTTTATGTTGATGATTTAATACTAATAGGTGATGAGTAGTTGATACACCATGCAAGGCAAGACCTTGCAAAGGAGTTTAAGATGAAGGATTTGGGCCTCCTTCATTGTTTTTTTGGATTGGAAATATGGCAATGGGAAGGTGAACTATTTGTGTCTCAAGGAAAGTATGTTTTGGGAGATATTGAGTAGTTTCCATATGGCAGCTGGTTTTTCGACACTCCTCTTCTAAGAAATTGGAGGAAAGAGGACGTGACATCAACAGAGGTAGTGGATGCCACTGTTTATCGAAAGTTGGTGGGTTCGCTCATGTATTTAGTTAATACAATATTAGACACTATGCGGTGAACCAGCTTTCACAAGCGATGGTTAATCCTACCAAGATCTTTTGGAAGGCAGGCAAGCATGTCCCGAGGTATCTCAGGGGAAAATCTGAGTATGGCTTATGGTACAGACAGACGGATGAGGTGAAGTTGCATGGCTTCACGGATGCAGATTGGGTAGATTGGGCAGAAGTCCAAATGATAGAAAGACATCAGAGATTTTCGTATTGGATCTACCAAAGTTTCTTTGGTAACAGAAACAAAGATCCTGGGCACTCACCAGCAAAAGGGTTAATACATGGCAGCAAGTCAAGCTGCATGTGAGGCTATCTCGATGAGGAAGATCCTGGTTGGTTTATTCAGTTCTCATTTAGATCCTACAGTGATACATTGTGATAATCAGAGTTGCATTAAACTCTCGATTAATCATGTGTTTCATGATATATCTAATAATATAGATATCCAGTATCATCTTATCAGAGATTGTGTGCAGCGGAAGATCATGTTGCTTCAATACATTCCCATAGAAGATCAGGATGAAAATATTCTGACGAAGGCGCTCACCAGGAGAAAATTCGAATACCATAGAGGCAGTATCTGGGTGAAGGATAATCCCTATCTTGTTGAGAGGGAGTGTTGAGATTCAACAAGATGATGAGCTTAGTGAAAAGAGTTGCTTCTACTGGTGGCCCATTATGTTATTTTTGGCGCAAGTCTATTTTTAGACACGGTGATCATATTTCGTGTTGCAGGATGCTATTTATGGATGGTTGGTCAAGTTGGAAAAATAGATGAAATTCTACTTCTTTTAGAATATTAAGTAATTGGCCGAGAACGTTTATCTAGCAATAGAAGTGTCGATTATTATTAGCTCTTAATAATAATCCGACAATAAACATCAACTTATTCTCTTGGAGCACTTAGTTTCAGTGCACAGATTTGGCAAATCAGTGGGCTGAAGGAATTACGCAATTCCTAGGGTTTACCGGTGGTTCATGCATGGAGGACTCAGTTAGAACTGAAGTGGAAAATTTATGGCAGAGTTGGAAGAGTAGTTCATGGAGTTGTTATTCAGTTTAACTCAGTTAATGGAGTTAAACTCAGTTGAGCTAGTTGTATCTAGTCTAATTGAATGATACACTAGTGAGAGTGGAGTGAATTAATTAGTTAATTAATTCACAAATAATAAATCATTAATCAATTGAACAAATACAACACTTAACTATAGTGCATGTTAGTTCCAGTGGAGACCCAGTGGAGAGATAAGTGAAAGGGCAAGATGGACTATCTGTTGTGACTATACTGATGCATTGATTGCACCACACACACATTGGAGTTTCCAATGAGGATTGCACAGTCAAGGCAAGGGTAATTTGAATTCATTCAGATCTATTCTTCAGCAAGGATTGCACAGTGGAGGCAGGCTAGCAGGTGGCAAGAAATCGGTGCATGGATTTGCAGATTTCTTCTGATTAGTGTGTACCGATTGATTGTACTGAGAGCTTGATGTACTAAGCTTTGTATGAGATCATATGCTGATTCCATGATAACATAATATATGATAGTTGGGGTTTTCATTTTTTCAGGATTTCTCGTTAAACAATTGTGTTATGTGCGATTATTTTTATTTATGCTTCACATGTGTTTGCAATTAATTTTCCGCAAAAGATTAACAGTGGAATGATTCCGTATTTTGCAAGAAGTTAAATATTGTGAGATCAGGGGAATCTGGATGTATGCATGCTTAATGTATACTAATTTCTATAGAGACCTTTGGGTATAGAATTATTCTTTAACTGCAACATTTCAAAATTACCCTTAGTTTCAGCAAGCATGTTTGGCTGATCTACTTGTGTGCTTTCAAACTCCTCTTTCAATTCTATGAAGTTTTTGACTTGCTGGTCATCCTCAAAAACTTGCCAGTGAATTATGTTGTCAGGGATAGTAGTCCTATGATGAAATTCAACCTCATATATTTCAGTGGAATGTGCATGAATAAAAAATAGACTTGCAGAAACAACTAGGGAGTCAACTACTGAGTTTTGATCCCTAGTTGTCACAATAAAGGAATATTCTTGAAAATTCTCTAACATCTCCATGATCAAATTTTTGTATGCTCTCATTCTCACATCCTTGGTTTGATATACACCCTCAACTGGTTTAATAGATTATTCAGAATCTCCACAAACATAAATCTTTTGGGCACCCAATATTTTCAAAATTTCTAAACCCAAAAATAGAGATTCATACTCAACCATATTATTTGTGCAATCAATGTTTAGTTTGAAAGAAAAGAACTTACTTTCATCCTCTGGAGTTGTGATCCAAATTCTTGCTCCAGCCCCTTGTCTTCCTGCTGCTCCATCAAAGTGTAACAACCACCAAACTTTTGCCTTTTCTTCAATGATTTGTTGATTTTTTACTTGTTGATTTTCAACCTCCTGAATTTCTGCTTCATCGGTTAGTTCATTGAAAAGAATAGCTAATCCTAATTCAGTTTCAACAACATAAATTCGGAAATTATAAGGTTTTTCCTTGCTACTTACCATATAATCCATCCTTGTTTCTCTGTATAGTCTTCTTTGCTCACCAAAAACAGGAATGGTGGCATAAGTTAGGTCCTTCTACATGGTGCCTTTGATCTTTGCTGCCCATGATCTAGATAGCAGCATGCCAAATTTGGGTGGAATTTCTACTACCACAACGGCCATTACCACTGTCTTGGCAGGAAATTGTTTAATGTTGAGATTCAACAAGATGATGAGCTTAGTGAAAAGAGTCGCCTTCACTAAGTGGGCCCGTAGGCTATTTTTGGCGCAAGTCTATTTTTAGACATGGTGATCATATTTCAGAAGTTGCAGGATGCTATTTGTGGATTGTTGGTCAAGTTGGAAAAATGGATGAAATTATATTTTTATAATATTGGGCGAAGTCTATTTATAGATTTCTAATCTAAAAATAGATGCATGTCGATTATTATTAGCTCTTAATAATAATTTGACTCTAAACATCAACTTATTCTCTTGGAGCACTTCATTTTAGTGCACAGATGTGGCACATCAGTGGAATGAGGGAATTACGCAATTCCCAAGGGTTTACTGGAGCTAATGCATGGAGGACTCAGTTAGAACTCAAGTGGAAGAGTTATGACATAGTTGGAAGAAGTAGTTATGGATTTGTATTCAGTTTAACTCAGTTAGACTCAGTTGAGCTAGTTGTATCTAGTCTAACTGAATGATACACTAGTGAGAGTGGAGTGAATTAATTAGTTAATTAATTCAAAAATAATAACTCATTAATCAACTGAACAATACATCATTTAACTACAGTGCATGGTAGTTTCAGTGGAGACCCAGTGGAGAGGTAGGTGAAAGGGCAAGATAGACTGTTTGTTGTGACTATAGTGATGCATTGATTGCATCACACACACATTGGAGTTTCCGATGAGGATTTCAGAGTCAAGGAAAGGGTAATTTGAATTCATTCAGAGCTATTCTTCAGTAGAGATTGCACAGTGGAGGCAGGCTAGCAGGTGGCAAATATTGATGCATGGATTTGCAAGATTGGGCCTGATTAGTGTATGACGATTGTGCTTTACTGAGAGCTTGTGATAAGCTTTGTATGCTTGTATGAGATTTTCATATGATCTCCATGTTACATAATATATAGTTAGGGTTTTCAGCTTTAGGCTTTCCCGGTTAAAAACTATGTTATGTGCGATTGAATATTTTTGTTTATGCTTCACATGTGTGTGCAATTAATTTTTCCGCAAAAGATTAACAAGTGGAATAGATTCAGTATCTTGCATAAAGTTAAATAGTGTGAGATCAGGTGGATCTTGGAAATATGCATGCTTAGTGGATATAATTTCTACATGTTATCAGAGCATTGTTGATTAAATATTGCAATTGTGAAGTGAGTTTGTGCTGGTGGACAATTCGAATTTTCTACAAAAGATTCTTGGTGCAGAAATTGAGTATACATTGAAATTTCATTCAACGGGTTGAGATTGGAGTATGCCCTTGATGGGAGCTCGAATTAAATAGCTTGGAAGGACAGGATGGAGGCGGTGCTGGAGGATAATGGGCTGAAGGAGTTCATCAATAGCGATGTTCCTAAGCCGGGATCTAGTGATGCTGCATTACTTGATGCATGGCAAAAGAAGACAGCAAAGACGAGGAGAATTATGTTGGAAGGTGTGAAGGACCATATTGTGTCCAACCTTCATGGAAAATCCACTCCATTCTTAATGTGGAAGGCTTTGAAAAAATTGTTCCAAAGCAGAAGTGACCAGAGGAAGTTGGCGCTTAAAGACAAGCTCATGAAAATAAAAAAGGAGAAGGGCGGCAATATTCCAAAATACCTCACGAAGTTTGTCCACTGCAAGGATGAACTAGGAAGTGTGGGGGTTACTGTTGATGAATAAGACTTGGTGAGCTTGTCTCTCCTTGGGGTTCCAAAGAGTTGGCATAGCTACGAAGACTCTGTCAATGGACGGGAGAAACTGCTAGGATGGGAGCGACTTTGGTCGGATATTGTGTAGGAGGAGATAAGGCGGGGTACCAGGGATGGATCTTCATCGAAGAATGAAGATGAAGAGAATTGCGCTTTGGCTACCAAATCAAGGAAAGGGAAGGGGCAGAAAAATCCTTCAAAATCCAGTGCTAAAGGAAAGAAGCAAGATTTGTCCAAAGTGAAGTGTTTTCAATGTCACGAACATGGACATTTCACCACTAATTGTCCACAGAAGAAGAAGAATAAGCAGGCTGCCGGATCTGCAGCTGGAGAGGCCTTAGGCTCACAATTTGAGATGGATTTTTC
Source organism: Pinus albicaulis (assembly GCA_034641835.2). Taxonomy (NCBI): domain Eukaryota; kingdom Viridiplantae; phylum Streptophyta; class Pinopsida; order Pinales; family Pinaceae; genus Pinus; species Pinus albicaulis. The sequence goes on along the minus strand of CM076575.1, from coordinate 784,805,416 downwards.
CTTGATCACATGCTTGGTTTCAAGCTACATGGGATCGGTGTGGTATCTTGATAGTGGTGCGTATTTCCATATGACGGGAGACAAAGAGTTGTTTAGTGACTTGGAGGAGAAGGACCTCCAAATGCATATAGAGATGGGCGACGATGGTCAGTAAAGTGCGACTGGCGTTGGGACCATTAACTTTGAGAGGGATTCCGGTAATCCATTCTTGTTGAAGAATTTCATGCATGTTCCAGGTCTGAAGAAGAACTTGGTCTCAGTCGCAATGCTGGAAGACAAAGGTTATGATGTTTTTTTCAGCGAGGGAAAATCCTTCCTTCGACATAAAAAAACGGGTCAAACCAAGAATATAGGGGTTTGAATTAAGAATATCTACAAGCTGGAGGTAGATGGTTGCGCTGCAATGGTGGGAAAATCACAAGAAGTGGTGAGCCGAGATGAGGGCGAATTATAGCACAGGAGATTGGGCCATCTTCACCATGGTGCTTTGAAGATTTTGGAGCAGATTTCTACTGGACTTCCCAAGGGTAATCTTGTGTAGTTAGATCAGCGCAAGGGATGTACTATGGGTAATTTTGTGAAGACCACCTTTCATGAGAAGGAGAACCGTGCTTCGGTGATCCTGGAGAGAATTCACACAGACGTGTGTGGACCATTGTTGGTTGCTTCAACAACAAAACACAGGTATTATGTGATATTTGTTGATGATTATTCTCATAGATGTTGGATCTTTTTCATACAGAAGAAGAGTGAAACATTCTCAAATTTCTGTGAGTTCAAGGCATTGGTGGAGAAGGAGTCAGGGAAGAAAGTGAAAGCTCTACGGAGCGATAATGGTGGTGAATACATCTCAGGCGAATTCAAAGACTTCTGTAGCAAAGAAGGAATTCGAAGAGAACTCATAGCGCCTCATAACCCACAACAAAATGGGGTTGCAGAGAGAAAGAATAGAATGATCGTGGGTGCAGTACGAGCGATGCTGCATGACCAGGGCCTACCGATGCACTTGTGGGAAGAAGCATGCAACACTGCGGTTTATGTGAAAAACCATTGTCCTCATAGAGTACTTGGCATGAGTACACCCGAAGAAGATTTTATTGGTAAGAAGCCTGATAATTCTCATTTGAAGATTTTTGGCTCACTTGTTTACATTCATGTGACAAAGGATGCCAGGAAGAAGCTGGAGCTGACTGCAGAAGTTGGAAAATTTGTGGGGTACACAGAAACACCCATAACTATCGTGTGTATTTTCCAGACAGTTGGATGACTATTGTGCGACGAGATATAAAATTCAATGAGGTGAAAGTCATGAAGTTGTCTCTTGAGAAGGAGCTACACTTGCATGCAGAAGAGGAACTTCTTGTTCCCAAAGATGAGCCTCTGGATGTGGATCAACCACAGGAGGAGATTCATGGAGTGGAGGAGTCCACTCATGCAGAACCAAACATCAAACAAGGCAGAAAGCGTCCCACAGAAGCTGAGAGACTGAAGCTTGATGTGGCACAGAATGTAGGAGTCCCTACATCACAGCACAGAAAAAGACAGTCACCTAACCGATATACTGGATACATGGCTCTTATGAGAAAGTGTATTGTGATAGAGCCATCTTCTTTCAAAGAAGTAGTGCAGGAGCCCAGATGGGTAGATGCCATGGTGGAGGAGTATGACTCCATTTTCAGAAACAATTCTTGGGAGATTGTTCCAAGGCCGGTGGGAAAATCAGTTGTGGGATCAAGATGGATCTACAAGGTAAAGAAAGCTGTTGATGGGAGCGTCGAGAAGTATAAGACAAGATTTTTTGCCTGGGGCTTCCCACAGATCGAGGGGATAGACTATGAAGAAACCTTTGCACTTGTCACACGGTATTCTTCCATACAGACCATCCTTGCTCTCTCAGCGCAGATGGGTTGGCACATTCATCAGATGGATGTGAAGATTGCGTTCCTTAATGGGATCATTGAGTAGCCTGAAGGATTTGAGATCTTTAGCAGCAAGTCGCATGTGTCCAGGCTCAAAAGAGTGTTGTATGTGCTGAAACAAGCACCCCGTGCTTGGCACACTCGGATCGACAACTATTTCACTGGACTTGGCTTCACCAAGAGTGAGGCGGATGCAAACATGTACCAGATTGTGGTTGAGGGTAAGCTTTTAATCATTGTACTTTATGTTGATGATTTAATACTAACAGGTGATGAGCAGTTGATACACTCATGCAAGGTAGATCTAGAAAATGAGTTTGAGATGAAGGATTTGGGCCTCCTTCATTATTTGCTTGGATTGGAAATATGGCAGCGGGAAGGTGAGCTATTTGTGTCTCAAGGAAAGTATGCCCGGGAGATACTGGAGAAGTTTCACATGCAAGGATACAAGCCTATTGACACTCCTCTTCCAGGAAATTGGAAGAACGAGGATGCTACATCGATAGAGGTAGTGGATGCCATTGTTTATCGACAGTTGGTGGGTTCGCTCATGTATTTAGTTAATACAAGACTGGAAATATGCTATGCGGTGAATCAGCTTTCACAAGCGATGGTTAAGCCTACCAAGCTCTTTTGGAAGGCAGGCAAGCATGTTTTGAGATATCTCAGGGGCACATATGAGTATGGTTTATGGTACAGACAGGTGAATGAGGTGAAGTTGCATCGCTTCACGGATGCAGATTGGGCAGGAAGTCCAACAGATAGAAAGAGCACATCAGGGGGGATTTTCAGTATCGGATCTACGAAAGTTTCTTGGTACAGCAGGAAACAAAGATCCGTAGCACTCAGTTCAACGAAAGTGGAATACATGGCAACAAGTCAAGCTGCATGCGAGGCTATCTGGATGAGGAAGATCCTGTTTGGTTTGTTCGGTTCACATTTAGATCCTATAGTGATACATTGTGATAATCAGAGTTGCATTAAACTCTTGGTTAATACTGTGTTTCATGATAGATCTAAACATATTGATATCCGGTATCATCATATCAGAGATTGTGTGCAGCATAAGATCATGTTGCTTCAATACATTCCTACGGAGGATCAGGATGTAGATATTCTGACGAAGGCGCTCACCAGGAGAAAATTCGAATACCATAGAGGCAGGATCAGGGTGAAGGATAATCCTTATCTTGTTGAGAGGGAGTGTTGAGATTCAAGAAGATGATGAGCTTAGTGAAAAGAGTCGCCTTCACTAAGTGGACCCGTAGGCTATTTTTGGCGCAAGTCTATTTTTATACTATGTCTATTTTTATACATGATGATCATATTTAAGAAGTTGCAGGATGCTATTTGTGGATGGTTGGTCAAGTTAGAAAAATAGATGAAATTATATTTTTAGAATATTGGGGGAAGTCTATTTATAGATCACTAATCTAAAAATAGATGCATGTCGATTATTATTAGCTCTTAATAATAATATGACTCTAAACAACAACTTATTATCTTGGAGCACTTCAGTTCAGTGCACAAATGTGGCACATCAGTGGACTGAGGGAATTACGAAATTCCCAAGGGTTTACTAGAGCTAATGCATGGAGGACTCTGTTAGAACTCAAGTGGCAAAGTTATGACACAGTTGGAAGAAGTAGTTATGGAGTTGTATTCAGTTTAACTCAGTTAGAATCAATTGAGCTAGTTGTATCTAGTCTAACTGAATGATACACTAGTGAGGGTGGAGTGAATTAATTCACAAATAATAACTCATTAATCAACTGAACAATACATCAGTTAACTACAGTGCATGGCAGTTTCAGTGGAGACCCAATGGAGATGTAGGTGAAAGGGCAAGATAGACTATTTGTTGTGACTATAGTGATGCATTGATTGCATCACACACACATTGGAGTTGCAAATGAGGATTGCGTAGACAAGACAAGGGTAATTTGAATTTGTTCAGAGGTATTCTTCAGCAGAGATTGCACAGTGGAGGAAGGCTAGTAGGTGGCAAAGATTGATGCATGGATTTGTAAGATTGGGCCTGATTAGTGTATGACGATTGTACTGTACTGAGAGCTTGTGATAAGCTTTGTATGCTTGTATGAGATTGTCATATGATCTCCATGTTACATAATATATAGTTGGGGTTTTCAGCTTCAGGCTTTCCTCGTTAAAAACTGTGTTATGTGCGATTGAATATTTTTGTTTATGCTTCACATGTGTGTGAAATTAATTTTTCCGCAAAATATTAACAAGTGGAATAGATTCAGTATCTTGCATAAAGTTAAATAGTGTGAGATCAGGGGGATCTTGGACATATGCATGCTTAGTGCATATAATTTCTACATTTAAGACCAACAACAAAATCCTTTATCAATCCAATGCACTGAACTCTTTTTGAATCAAAAGAAAATAAATCCTTATATGGCCTAGTGATTTATAATCCCATCCTTTCCATGATCACTTTTCACATGAGGTTATGAGAGGCCCATGAATCCAACATGGCATTATGCAATGTCATGTCATGGATACTAAGGCTGACATACAAAGGAGGAACCTCTTCATTCTATTCATCTTCCAATATTGGTCCCAAATAGATGGTAGGATGGTCCTCTTGAACATTAAGGATGTCAGCTACTCCTGGTTGGGAATTCAACATTTTTACAATTTTACTTCTGTATTCATTCACCTTACGAATTTCTCCAAAAGCAACTGAGATCTTGATTTTGGAAAGCTCATTCTCCAAACTGAAAACAAAATTAATTTTCTCAGTCACTTTGACATGAGGAGGAGGTGGTGTATCTTTTCTAACATCATTTTCTTTAGGAGCATCTTTCTTGGGCTATGCTTTATTAACAGTAATTGGAACATTTCTATTTCTGAGGTTGTATTGTTTCTACATCTCAAATATTTCATCTTGATAACCTTTAAGGTAATCAAATGGTTCCTTACCCTTGTTTACATTATGATCAGACTCATGTTGATCTTCCTTAGTAAAGAACATTCTAGACATGTTTTCAACTAGGCAATGAATGGAGTCTTCTGGTATTTCAGGTTGATCTTCTTCATCAACTAAATTTTGCTGAAAAGGGGGCCGTACTTGAGGGTCAGGCTGATTTCTATTTTCCCTTGGTCTCTACTGGTTTTGAGGTCTTCTAAACTGAGGATTTCTAAACTGTGGTTTATGTTGTACAAGAGGTGCATAAGTATTCCCAAGGGAAAGCCTATCCATCAGTTTTTCCATTCTTTTCATCATGGAGTCAAATTTTTCATATGAGGTGGAAGGCTTATCTTCTTCTTTCAATTTTGTCTTTGCCACCTTGGAATTTTTAGATGCTATCATATTTACTTCCACCTTTAGAGCATCATTTTGCATTTCTACTAGTGAAAGGGATTCGATTTCTCTGAGTAGGATAGAAAATTAATAGTCAAAAGCCTGAGCATATCTCAATTGAGCTGCCCCTAGTGGAGGCTTAAGATGGGCAGGGATGGAGTCATAAAATTTGATAAATATCTTGGAGAAATTTTGGACAGTTTCATCAACAACTCTTTTCAAACTATTATACTCAGTGAGGCCTTGCACAGGGTTCGTTCTATTTCCCCACTTTCTCAAAAGATATCTTCAAACTCATTCCAATTATGCAGGCTTTTTGGAGCAAGGGCTTTGAACCACTTTTTTACCTCACCAGTGAAAATCTGAGCAAAAAGCCTCATTTTGACATCTTCATGGTCAACCTCCTCCCTATCTATGAAGTCATTAAATTGGTGTACATGCTCTTCAGCTGTAATCTCTTCATCACTTATAGAAGTTTTGATTCTAGCAGAATATTTCCTTGGAAGGGAATTAAGGACAGCTGGAAGAACAAGAGGGGCATACCTAGCAGGTGCAACAATAGGTGGAGGTGGAACATTTCTAGCCATGATGATAGAGACTGTGGTATTTTTAGGGACAAAAGTAGTAGAGGAAGATGCACTGTTAGGAGGTGGTGTGGCTAGTATTTGTAATCCAGTTACAATTGAAATCCAGTCAGGTAAGGGAAAACCAGATTTACTTCTTAGCAAGATTTCAAACGGGTCTAGTTCCTTCAACCTATCTAAAGATTCCTCGTCTAACAATAAATATGATGTGACTGCCTCCCATAATTCTTCTTTATATTTTTGGGTCACTAAGGCTGAGGTATCAATACCTCTTCTTTGTAGGTCTAAAACAATCTCAGTCAATTATTTTTCACTTTCAGACCTAAAAAATACTTCCTGAATTTTATCATCAAATTTTTTTTATCTAAAGGACTTGTTAAAACTTCAGAGGAGAAGGCTTTTTTGTGTAATGGAGTACCTGATTGTGTAGAACTGCCTTGAATGACTCTGGAAATTGTGTTTGGATTATCGACTATAGCAGGTGGATTTGGGCCAGGATTAATCCTCGTATATCTCCTTTTCGAAGCCACCTTTGAACATGAGTATTTTGAATGGAGTCACCAAGGTAGTTGCAACCTCGAGCAGATTCTGAGCTCTTGCTACCTTCAAGATTTTAGATTCAAAATTTCGGGAAAATTATATCTTCAGACTCCCGGAAGACGCACCAAAATGTTATCACAAAATTGTACTTGATTGGCTGCTTATCAAACAACTCTATGTAACTGTTTCAAACCACTTCTAATTGAAGCTTAGCCTTTTAATTTTGAGAGGGCTCTTTCAAGGGGGTTTTATGATACTGAAGAATGATAGTAGTAGATGGCTAAATCTATGGGAAATGTAACTTGTTTTTTATGTTTGCAGGTTGAAAAGAATATAGGCTTGCTACCATTGGGCTTATGGAGTAAAAAATTAGTAGTTTTAGTGACAAGGTTTCTTGACATGGAAGCTGAGGCAGATAGAGGTCTTTAACAAATGAAACTCACACATAAAACATAGAAAACCACAGTCATTTCATCACTAAAGGAAGTCAGAGCATAAATTATGAATTCTGAGTAATAGAAATGAAATCTACTGCAAGTGGTAAACATAAAGTTATAGATCAATAAGACATTAAAAACCTCATGAGAATCTCAGGTCTGTCAAGAAAAAAGTCACTTTTTATTACTGATATAAGTAAAATACATAACAACAACAGTTTGGTGCAAAAAGTCTCCAACCCCTTACTACTTCGATGCTTTGTCTTTAAATAGAAATTTATTTACAACAAGGATGATCTTCCTGGTGGCTAGACCATTGAATTCTCCTATGACACATCACATAACTGAAATACATGACTTCTAATAGAAAACTGACAGCTACACCTTAAAGAAAACATCTCCTAATAGGACTCTAACTCCTATTTATTACATAGATTTACCTTATCTATGAAACAATTACATGACATTTAAAATATAAGTAGCACATGCTGGAAAGACACTTGATGGAGTTCATTACCACTTTACATATTTAAAACCCTCCTAGACTTGTGGAGCATAACCCTACTTTTTAGGAATGCATGACTCTTATCTTCAAATCTACTTTGGCTGATGACGTGTCTTCATAGCACTCCCTTCGAGTCATAAGTATTTAATGATAAGATCCCTTGACATGTTGGAGGAGTCCAGCTATCCAAAAATTCCATTAAGATGCTCCAAAACCTTTAACAATTTCTTGCTACGAAAACAAGACAATTTTTTAGTGAGTTTTGGTAGCATTGAAAAAGTGGCTTCTGCACCCAATAACTTCGCTCCTTTGTTGTTCCATGATGTCAATCAAGTCATGACACATCACCACCATGAATATCCCTCCTTGAAAACTGAAAAAAAGTGACTTTACAAGCAAAAAGGATGCTACTGGTTTTTTCGTAGCGTTTTCCTGGCTGTAAGCCTAGGGAGCACTACGAAATTGTGTAAAAACCCAAAAATTGCCCATTTCAAAACTGTCTCCAAAAACTGTCCTCCAGTTGCAAAAAATTGATTTTCTGCATGTAATGAACCTTATAAAGCATATTCAATCTCAACTTATTACTCCTGTGGTGTTTCCTCCTCATTTATGACCATTTGAGCAATGGGCTCCTCAACCACAGTCATCTTTAAGCCTTTCTTTTCCAGTTCTTCATGAATCAGTTCCAATTGTTCTTGAAGGTCTTTGACTTGGTCCTTCAGTGTCCTATTCTTGGATTGTAAGTGCAGGTTTACCTTTTTAACGTGCTTTACCTCTATTCTTAGTGGGTGAGTCCACTTTATCAGTTTCTCTGTGTTGTCCAAGGTCTTTGAGACACTTGTGACTTGATATTCCCAAATCTTCCTCATTTGTTCAAACTACACTCTTTCAGCTCTATGATTATTTTACTCTTTACTCAAGAAATATATCTCTTCACTCACATCTTTCAACTACTCCTTAAGGGCTTCAAATTATGACTTTTCAATGATTTTATCTTTTCCCTTCTTTTGTTTGATGACTAATTCTTCTTTTGCAGGTGAGGAGAGGTCTATGATTCTTGGTGGTGGTTGAGTAGTTTCATTGACCTTCTGAGCCTCTTTGCTACTTTCTAAGACCTTTCTTGCATGTATTTTCATTGGTTTTCTAGCTTGAAACATGAAACCAACATCATCACCTGCATACTCCAATTTTTTAGTTGTTTTTCCTTTCTTAGGCTTCCTTCCTCCCTCATCTATGTCTTCACCTTGGAAAATGGGATTTTCTTCAATATCAATGGCATGCAAAATGTCTTCTAAGTTACCCTTAACCACTGTTTGGCTCCTAGTAACTCTCTTGTTGTCATGTTTTCTCACTGTTGGCTTTTGTTTTGCAGGTGTAGCTTTGGGTGTAACAACCTTCTGCAGAGGCTCTGTCTCCATGCTTACTGGTTCTAACTTCTCTGCCACTGTTGGTGATGAAATATATCTAGGTTTGGGAACTCTTTTAGGAGTGAAAACATCTACCTCAAAATCACTCATGAATAGAAAATATGATTAGTCTCTACCTAATATCTTCAACTCCTCTAACACCAAATAATTAATCAAGCCATGGTGAAAGAGAGAAGTTTCATTTCCTTCTTTTTTAACTTGGAACTTATCTGACATTTTACCTAAACTTATATATAAGTAAAAGGGCAAGTCAAGAGACCTCTTACCCACAAAGTGCAGCAGAAGCCTAAGGTAGTAGGAGTAGACCATGTGAAACCTTCCTTCACAAGTGAAGTACTTATGAATGATTAGCAGGAGATTTGAGAAGTTATCTTTCATGTATCTCCTTGGGATATCATTTATGAGATCAATTTCACTATGATATGACTTGATGAATTTTATTTTATTTTATTTATTTATTTTTTTTTAATTTTTTTTTAATGACTAATTCTTCTTTTGTAGGTGAGGAGAGGTCTATGATGCTTGGTGGTGGCTGAGTAGTTTCAATGAGCTTTTGAGCCTCTTTTCTTCTTTCCAAGACCTTTCTTGCATGTCTTCTCATTGGTTTTCTAGCTTGAAGCATGAAACCAACATCATCACCTACAAAATCCAATTGTTTAGCTATTTTTATTTTCTTAAGTTTCCTTCCTCCCTCATCTATGTCTTCAGCTTGGACAATGGGAGTTTCTTAAATATCAATGGCATGCAAGATGTCTTCTAAGTTACCCTTAACCACTGTTTGGCTCCTAGTAACTCTCTTGTTGCCATGTTTGCTCACTGTTGGCTTCTGTTTTGCAGGTGTAGCTTTAGGTGTAACAACCTTCTGCAAAGGCTCTGTCTCCATGCTCACTGGTTCTAACTGCTCTACTAATGTTGGTGATGAAATATCTCTAGGTTTGGGAACTCTTTTATGAGTGACAATATCTACCTAAAAACCACTCATGAACAAAAAATATGACCAATCTCTACCTAATCTCTTCAACTCCTCTAACACCAACAACTTAATCAAGCCATGGTGAAAGAGAGAAGTTTCATTTCCTTCTTTTTTAACTTGGACCTTATCTAACATTTTACCTAAACTTATGTATAAGTAAAAGGGAAATTCAAGAGACGTTTTACCCACAAAGTGCAACAGAAGCCTAAGGTGGTAGGAGTAGACCATGTGAAACCTTCCTTCACAGGTGAAGTACTTCAGAACGATTAGCAGAAGCTTTGATAAGCTGTCTTTCATGTAGCTCCTTGGGATAGCATTTGTGAGATTAATTTCACTATGCTTTGGCTTGATGAATTATTTGCAGTCCTGCATGGTGAACTTGATGCCTTTAAAACATGTTCCCCTCCTCTAGGGATTCCTGTTGCTACTAAAATACTGTCTGGTGATACTGTGAGATTTAACATTCCCACCTTTGTAGCTAATCCAGTAAATTTTTTGGCAAACTCCTTTGAAACCTTTAAATGGAACCCTTGCAATCTTTGACAGAATTGCAAGCAACTTGTTTTTCTGAACACTTCCAAGGCAGTTGGGTCTTCATTTAACAAATTCATGTCCATGGGCTCATACCTAAGGTAGTGACCACCTTTGTTGAGATTGCAACAAGATGATGAGCTTAGTGAAAAGAGTCGCCTTCACTAAGTGGGCCCGCAGGCTATTTTTGGCGCAAGTCTATTTTTAGACATGTCGATCATATTCTATGAGTTGCAGGATGCTATTTGTGGATGGTTGGTAAAGTTGGAAAAATAGATGGACTTCTATTTTTAGACATATTGGGCGGAATCTATTTTTAGATTGCCAGTCTAAAAATAGATATGTCGAATATTATTAGCTCTTAATAATATTTGGACTATAAACATTATCTTATTCTCTTGGAGCACTTCAGTTAAGTGAACAGATGTGGCACGGGAGCTGACAGAAGGAATTACGCTATTCCTGAGGGTTAAGTGGAGCTATTTCATGGAGACTTTAGTTAGAACTCATGTGACAGAGTTTGGTGGAGTTGTAGAATTAGTTGGTGGAGTTGTGTTCAGTTTAACTCAGTTAGACACAGTTGAGCTAGTTGTATCTAGTCTAACTGATTGATACACTAGTGAGAGTGGTGTGAATTAATTAATAATTAATTCATTAAATATTAACTCATTAATCAACTGAAGAATACATCAGTTAACTACAGTGCATGGACAGTTTCAGTGGAGACCAGTGGAGAGGTAGGTGAAAGAGCAGGTTGACTATCAGTTGTGACTATAGTGTTACATGATTTGCAACACACAGTGATTGGAGATGCAAATGAGGATTGCATGAGAAAGGATAGACCAATTCGAGTTCATTCAAAGCCAATATTCTACAGGGATTGTGCAGTAGAGGCAGGCTAGCAGGTGGCAAAGATCGGTGCATGGATTTGTAAGATCGGGCCTGATTAGTGTGTAGCGATTGTATTGTACTGAGAGCTTGATATGATCAGCTTTGTATGAGGATTGTTATATGATCTCTATGACATATATTATATACAGATAGTTGGGGTTTTTTAGCTTCAGCTTCGTTAAAACATTTTGTTCATATGTGTGAATTTTTATGGTTTCAATGTGTGCATGCAATTGATTTAATTTCCACAAGTAATGATCAATAGTAGAAGAGATTCTGTATTATGCATGTAGTCAAATAGTGTGTGATCGTAGAATATTGATGTATAACGCATTATTTATATAATTTATACATGGTATTATAGCCTATATTGATCATTGGAGCAATTTCAAATCATTGAAGCGGTTGAGTTTTGTGCTGGTGGAATTCGAATTTGCAGCAGTGTTTTCTTGGTGTCGAAGTTGAGATGTATTTCAATGGATTGCGATTGGAGTATGCCCTTGAGGGAAGCTCAAATTATATTACATGGAAGGACAGGATGGAGGCAGTGCTGGATGACAATGGGTTGAAGGAGTTCAAATATGCAGAAATTCCAAAACCTACTTCTAGTGATGCTGCCGTACTTGACGCATGGCAAAAGAAGACAACAAAGTGTCGAAAGATTCTGTTGGAAGGTGTGAAGGATCACATAGTGTCCACCCTTCATGGTAAGGCTTCTCCATTCTTGATGTGGAAAGCTTTGACAGATTTATTCCAAAGCAAGAGCGACCAGAGGAAGTTGGCGCTCAAGGATAAACTCAGAAACATAAAGATGGAGAAAGGCGACAGTATGCCCAAGTACCTCATGAAGTTTGTCCAATGCAGGGATGAGCTGGGAAGTGTGGGGGTGACTGTTGATGATGAGGACTTGGTGAGCTTGGCTCTTCGCTCAAGAGAGTTGGCATTCCTATGAGGACTCTATCAATGGTCGGGAGAAACTGCCGGGATGGGAGCGACTTTGGTCAGATCTTGTGTAGGAGGAGATAAGGCGGAGTACCAGGGATTGATCTTCATCGAAGAATGAAGATGAAGAAAATTGCGCTTTGGCTACCAAAGCAAGGAAGGGGAAGGGAAAGAAAAATCCTTCTCAATCCGGTGTGAAAGGCAAGAAGCAGGACATGTCCAAGGTGAAGTGTTTTCACTGTCACCAACACGGACATTACGCCACTAATTGTCCACAGAAGAAGAAAAATAAGCAGGCTGCTGGATCTGCAGCTGGAGAGGCCTTAGTCTCAGCTTGAAAGTGACGCCACCTGATCGCATGCTTGGTCTCAAGTATGATGGGTTCAGTGTGGTTTCTTGACAGTGGTGCGTCTTTCCATATGACCGGAGACAAATATTTGTTTACTGATTTGGATGAGAAGGATCTTGGAGTGCACATCGAGATGGGTGATGATGGTAGATACAGTGCAACTGGTATCGGGACCATTTCCTTTGAGAGGGATTCTGGAAAACCTTTCATCTTGAAGGATGTCATGCATGTTCCAGGATTGAAGAAGAATCTGATCTCTATTGCAATGTTGGAAGACAAGGGATATGATGTTGTCTTTAGCGAGGGAAAGGATTTTCTGCGCAGTAAGGCAACTGGTGAAACCCGGAGGATAGGGGTTCGAGTTAAGAACCTTTATCAATTGCAAGTAGATGGATGCGCAGAAATGGTAGGCAAGGTAGAAGGAGTGGTGAGCCAGGATGAGGGTGAGCTATGGCACAAGAGATTGGGCCATATTCACCATGGTGCTTTGAAAATTTTGCAGCATATTTATACTGGGCTTCCCAAAGGTACACTTGCGCAGTCAGATCAGTGCAAGGGATGTACTTTGGGAAATTTTTTGAAAGCCACCTTACATGAGAAGGATAGTTGTGCCATGACGATCCTTGAGAGAATTCACATAGACGTGTGTGGACCTTTCTCAGTAGCTTCGACAACAAAGCACAGGTATTATGTGATATTTGTTGATGACTTTTATCGTAAGTGCTGGATCTTCTTCATGCAGACGAAGAGCGAGACATTCTCTAAGTTCTGTGAGTTTAAGGCATTGGTGGAGAAAGATTCGGGGAAGTAGGTGAAGGCTCGTAGGAGTGATAATGGTGGTGAATTTATCTCTGGCGAATTCAAGGACTTTTTCAGTGCAGAAGGAATTCGAAGAGAGCTTATATCGCCTCATAACCCACAGAAGAATGGGGTCGCTGAGCGGAAGAACAAAACGATTGTGGGTGTTGCATGGGAAATGTTGCATGATCAGGGCCTTCCCATACACTTGTGGCCTGAAGCATGCAATACTGCGGTTTATGTGCAAAAAATTTGTCCTCATAGAGTACTTGGCATGAGTACACCCAAAGAGGCATTTTCTGGTAAGAAGCCTGATATTTCTCATTTGAAGATTTTTGGCTCACCTGTTTACATTCATGTGATGAAGGATGCCAGGAAGAAGCCAGAGCTGATTGCAGAGGTTGGGATATTTTTGGGGTACACTGATACACCCCACAACTATCGTGTGTATTTTCCAGACAGTCGGAAGACTGTTGTGCGACGGGATATCAATTTTCATGAGGAGAAAGCCATGAAGTGTTCGCTTGAGAGGGAGCCACACTTGCATGCAGATGAGGAGCTATTAGTTCCTAAGGATGAGCCTCAAGATGTGGATCAGCCACAAGAGGAGGTTCATGGAGTGGAAGAAACCACTCCTGCAATGCCAACCATCAGAGGGCATAAACGCACTATAGAAGCTGAGCGACTGAATCTTGATGCAGAGAAGATTGTAGGAGCACCTACATCACAGCGCAGACAGAGACAGTCACCTGACCGATATACTGGATACATGGCTATGATGAGCAAGTGTATCGTGACAGAACCATCCTCTTTCAAGGAAGCTGTGGAGGACCCTGCATGGGTAGATGCCATGGTTGAAGAGTATGATTCGATTGTCAGAAATAGTGCATGGGAGATTGTCCCAAGGCCGGAAGGGAAATCAGTGGTAGGTTCGAGATGGATCTACAAAGTGAAGAAAGATGCTGATGGGAGCGTCGAGAAGTACAAGGCAAGATTTGTTGCCCGGGGCTTCTCACAGATTGAGGGGATCGACTATGAGGAAGCCTTTGCACCTGTCACAAGGTATTATTCCATACGGAGCATCCTAGCTCTCTCAGTGCAGATGGGATGGCACATTCATCAGATGGATGTGAAGACTACGTTCCTCAACGGAGTCATTGAGGAGGAGGTGTACATAGAGTAGCCCAAAGGTTTCGAGATCTTCAGCAGCGAGTCGCATGTGTGCAGGCTCAAAAGAGCACTGTATGGGTTGAAACAAGCACCTCGTGCTTGGTACACACGGATAGACAGTTATTTCACTGGTCTTGGATTCACCAAGAGTGAGGTGGATTCGAACCTATACCAGATTTTGGTGGAGGGTAAGTTGCTAATCATTGTAATTTATGTAGATGATTTGATTTTGATGGATGATGAACAGTTAATGCTCTCATGCAAGGTTGATCTTGCAAAAGAGTTTGAGATGAAGGACTTGGTTCTCCTTCATTATTTCCCGGGATTGGAAATTTGGAAGCGTAGTGATGGATTGTTTGTGTCTCTAAGGCAAGTATGCTTGGGAGATACTGGAGAAGTTCAACATGCATGGTTGCAAGCCTATCAACACTCCTCTTCCTGGTGGTTGGAGGAAAGAGGATGCTACATCGACAGAGGTAGTGGATGCCACTGTTTATCAACAGTTGGTTGGTTCAAGCCATGGAGTCTCATAGGCCATTACATGACCCAATATATGTTATGTTGTTAACCACTTTCACAAGCTATGGTTAAGCCTACCGTGTTTTGGAAGGCGGGGAAGCATGTATTGAGACATCTCACAACACTCAGATATGGATTATGGCAATAAATGGCTTGGATGAAGTGAAGCCGCATGGCTTGGCCTGACAAGATTGGGTAGGGAGCCCACCCGACAGAAGAGCACATCCTGGAGGGATTTTTAGTATCGGGTTGAAAACAGTTTCTTGGTATAGTAGGAAGCAGAGATCCATGGCACTCAGTTCAACGGAGGCTGAGTACATGGCAGCGAGTTTTGCTGCATGCGAGGCTATCTAGATGAGGAAGATCCTAGTTAGGTTGTTCGGTTCACACTTAGATCCTACTGTGATATATTGTGATAATCAAAGTTGCATCAAACTCTAGGTTAATCCAGTATTTCATGATAGATCTAAACACATTGACATCCGGTATCATCATATCAAAGATTGTGTGCAACGGAAGATCATGTTACTTTTCTTACATTCGACGCAGGGATCGTGATGTCGATATTCGACGAAGGCGCTCAAGATGAGCAAATTCGACACCATTGAGAGATCAGGTGGAAGATAATCCATATCTTGTTGAGAGGGAGTGTTGAGATTGCAAAAATATTATGAGCTTAGTGAAAAGAGTTGCCTTCCCTAAGTGGGCCCGCAGTTATTTTTGGCGCAAGTCTATTTTTAGACATGTCGATCATATTCTATGAGTTGCAGGATGCTATTTGTGGATGGTTGGTCGAAGTTGGAAAAGAGATGGACTTCTATTTTTAGACATACTGGTGGAATCTATTTTTATATTTCCAAATTAAAAATAGATATGTCGACTATTATTAGCTCTTATCAATATTTGGACTCTAAACATTATCTTATTCTTCTTGGAGCACTTCGTTTAAGTGCATGTATGTGGCACAGAGCCGGCGGTATGAATTACGCTATTCCTGAGGGTTATGTGGAGCTATTGCATGAAGACTTGAGTTAGAACTCATGTGACAGAGTTTGGTGGAGTTGATTGAGGAAGTTAGTGGAGTTGTATTCAGTTTAACTAATGTAAACATAGTTGAGCTATTTGTATCTAGTTTAACTAATTGATACAATTAGTGAGAGTGGTGTGATTTAATTATTAATTAATTCACTAATTATAAACTCATTAATCAATTAAATAATACATCAGTTAACTACAATGCATGGACAGTTTCAGTGGAGACCATTGGAGAGGTAGGTGAAAGAGCAGGTTGACTATCAGTTGTGACTATAGTGTTGCATGATTTGCAACAACCAGTGATCGGAGATGCTAATGAGGATTGCGTGAGAAAGGCTGGACCAATTCGAGTTCATTCAGAGCCAATATTCAATAGGGATTGCGCAATAGAGGTAGGCTAGCAGGTGGCAAAGATCGGTGCATGGATTTGCTAGATCGGGCCTGATTAGTGTGTAGCGATTGGATTGTACTAAGAACTTGTGAGAAGCTTTGTATGAGGATTGTTACATGATCTCTATGACATATATTATATACAGATAGTTGCGGTTTTTAGCTTCAGGCTTTCCTGTTAAAACATTGTGTTCATATGTGTGAATTTTTATGGTTTCAATGTGTGCATGCAATTGATTTAATTTCCGCAAGTAATGATCAATAGTAGAAGAGATTCTGTATTATGCATGAAGTCAAATAGTGTGTGATCAAGAGAATCTTGGATCTATAACGCATTAGTTATATAATTTCTACAACCTTTTTTAGTATTCTTTCTTGCAGCCATGGTGAATTTATATCTTCTCAGCCTCTCTTCATTAGTGACACCTGCAAATTTTGAAAATGCCAGCAACCACTTTGGTTCGGTGAAGAAGCTCTCCAGAAACGCAATAACATGCAAGGATAAAACAAATAATGACAAAAAGACTCGATTGGGTAATGTTTTATGGTTTCGATGACAACTCATGCTCTAATAATGACTCATGCATGCTAAAAATGGTAATGATGACCTCAAGCATGACCATGTACCTTTGAAATAACCCTGACTGACTCGAATGACATCCACCCTATCTCCTCTAATCATGAAATGACACCTTGCACTGGATTTGACAAGACAGACAGGATTTTTTTTTTCGTAGTGTGGCTAGTTCATTTTCTGATAGTTTCGCTATGAAACTATTAGGCAATTTCGTAGCGAAAACTGCTATTTTATAGTGTAAAATGCTATGAAAAGAGGAAAAACTAGCTAAAGTGTCCTTTTTCAAATTTAAGCGCTTGGAATATGAAATATGACAACAAATTATGATTGATGTGACATGACATGACCTGAATGGAGGTGGATTGAGATGAAATGAAGGTGTTCTTGAACCTGAGGATAGGTTAAATATGAAAAAATGAAGATTTTCTATACCATCTTGAGACCTTTGATAATGAACTTGAATGACCATGTCAAGTAATGTTTCACAAAATTATAAGTGATAACAGTTTCTCCACTTGGGATGGTGTGCCCCTATGGTACACCAAATAACTTGTAGTTCAAGTGCTATCAATCTTCTTGGAAATAAAAACTCTAGCTGGTTCGAAACGCGTCGACCAAATTTATTTTGATGTGATTTTTATCGAAAGATTTTACTCACAACTCTAAAATTTCCCAAGATTTCTTCAAACTCTAATGGGCTTCACCTCAGGCTCAAGCTTGATGATCAACTTGTATTTTTATTAGAAGAAAAGCATAACAAAATGGAATATATACAATGGAATGAAATATCAGTAGAACTTAAGAGGAACAGTGCTTTAAAAACCTGCCATTGACAGGCGCTCCAACACAAGGTTGTCCATCGATCTCCTGCAGTATGTAAGTGTTGTTTCCATGGAATTCAGCTACTATGAATGGACCTTTCCAGATATTCTCAAACTTACCATGTTTCCCCTTTTCTTCAATTCTGGCCTCCCACTTCAATACCACATCTTGAATATGAAAGTTTTTCTCTTTGACCTTCCTGTCAAATGTCTTCTTAATTCTGTTTTTAGATTGATGATTGCTGTCATATACTTCCTCCCTTTTTCCTTGCAGAGCTATCAACTAGTTTATTCTCCTCTGAATAGAATTTGGCTCCTCCTCTAATCCGTGCAGTAGCTTCATGACAGGCACTCCCAAGGATTTAGGATATACCAACTCACAAGGTGAAGTACCAATTGAACTTTTTGTACACACTCTATCAGCCCATAGAGCATACTTCAGCTTCAAATGCCATGAATAATTATTTTCCTGCAACACCTTCTTAATAATTCTAACAATTCTTTTTTTAGAAGATTCAACAAACCATTACCTTGTGGATAGTAAGCAGTAGAGTGTCCAAGTGTAATGTGATATTGATGACAAAAAATGATCATCCTATTGGATTTGAATGCCTGTGCATTGTCAGTGATGATCTTCATAGGACAACCAAACCTAGAAAAAATGTTATTTTCTAAGAATGAAATGATGACTGAATCATTTTCTTGCCTAGTTGGGATTGCTTCAATCCAATTGGTGAAATAATCAGTTGCTGTCAGGATCCAGTGATGCTGCTTTGAAGATGATGGATGAATCTCACCAATAAAATATAGCCCCCATTGCTGGAATGGTGCCTCAACATAAATAGCCATCAAGGGTAAAGGAACAAGCTTTTTCTTACCATAAAAAATCTAAAATTCATGGCAGGCAGCAAACTTTTTGTTGACACCTTTGAACATAGTAGGCCAGTAGTACCCTGCTATGAGAATCTTGTTTGCTGCGGCGTTCCAATAGTGATGACCTCCACAATCTCCTTTATGAAACTCCTTAATCACTTTTTTAGCTTCCTCTTCTAGCAAAAAATTCAAAAGAATACGACCAATATCTTTTGAATGCAGATTTTTATCTATGATGCAATACCTCAAAGATTTCAACTTCACAAACCTTGCTTTAGATTTTGTTAATTCAGCATGAGATCTATGATGATGTAAGACAAAAACAATGTCTCTGTACCAGTAAGATAGGATGTACTTCCCTTTAATGGGAATCATCTCTTCATCTTCATCTGACAATTCTAAAATTTCTGCAATTAAATTTATATCAAGATAGTCAAAATTAGACTGTACCATCAGCTTTGCTAGCCCCTGACCTTTCACCAATTTTGTAGGTCTGATCTCTATATCATATTCCATCAAGTGAGCTATCAAATTCCCTCTTTTACAATCAATATCAACTTGAGTTAAGATGTCCTTCACAACAACATTAGGCACAAATGCTATGACATGAGAATGTAGAATATAAATTTTAAAATCTTTGATGGCTTTGACCAAAGTATACACCTGTTTCTCTAGGATATTGTACTTCAACTCTGAATTATCAAGGGTCCTGCTAAAAAACGAAATGAGCTGCTCGGTACCTTGCTGTTCTTTCTGCAAAAAACTCCAACAATTGTGTTTTTTGATGCAAATGTAAAAACCGGAAATTCCTTTGAAAAATCCGGGCTAATCAACACTGGGGCCACTGTAAGTGCCTTCTTGATTTCTTCAAATGATTTCTTTGCTTCCACTATACATTTTATGTCAAATCCTTTCTTCAATATCTTGGTTATGTCTTTGACAATCTCAACAAAGTTGGGAATAAACCTTCTCAGAAAATTCACCCTTCGAAGGAAAGACTGAATTTCCTTCCTGCTTCTAGGAAGATCTACTTTATGAATAGAATTGAACCTATTTGGATCAATATTTATCCCATCTTTAGATATAATGTGCCCAAGAAAATTTCCAGAAGTTAAAGCAAAAATACTCTTAGTGGAATTAAAAGAAATACCAAACCTTCTACACTTCAGTAGAACTTTCTCTAGATGCTTCAAGTGGTCTTCCTCTCTCCTTGAGAATATTGTTATGTCATCTAGATAGACAACCACCAACTTATCCTTCTCCTCAGAAATAACAATGTCCATTGCTCTTTGAAAGGTTGCTCTTGAATTCATCAGACCAAAGAGCATCTTGGCATACATGAATGTTCCCCATGGTGTTGTAAAGTTAGTTTTCTCCTGATGTTTTTGGTGCACTAGTATCTAATTGTATCCTGAAATACCATCCAACATAGAAATCCTTTGGGAGCCAAAAATTTTCTGCATAATTTGGTCCATCTTTGGGAGAGGGTAATTGTCCTTCAGAGAATATTTGTTCAAGTTTCTGAAGTCAATGCAGATTCTGATTTCTCCACTCTTTTTCCTGACTGGTACCAAGTTTGCAAGCCATTTTTAGAATCTGATTGGGAAAATGATTTTGGCATCAAAGAGCTTCTTAATTTATTTCTCAATCAGAGGCATGAGAAGTGGATCAATCCTCCTCAGCTTCTGTTTGAAAGGATTTTCATTTTCTTTAATAGGTATGTTATGCTGAATAATGGTAGGATCATATTTCTTCAAATCAGCATAACTCCATGCAAAAACATCTATGAACCTTTTCATCATCTCAATATATTTCTATTTCATATATGCAGAAAGAAACTTAGAAAGTTTGATCATTTTTGGAATTGCTACTATACCAAGGTTATAACTCTCTACCTCTTCATCATCAGCTTGTATCCTAGGAGACTTGAACATATCATTTTGTTCAATTTTTTTTTTAAGTGGGATGAGACCTTTGGGTATAGAATTATTCTTTAGCTTCAACATTTTAGAATTACCCTTAGTTTTAGCAAGCATGTTTTTCTAATCTACTTGTGTGCTTTTAAACTCCTCTTTCAATTCTATGAGATTTTTGACTTGCTGATCATCTTAAAAAACTTGCCAGTGAATTATGTTGTTAGGGATAGCAGGCCTATGATGAACTTCAACCTCATATATTTCAGTGGAATGTGCAGGAATAATAAAAAAACTTGCAGAAATAGCAAGGGAATCAACTACTGTGTTTTGATCCCTAGTCTTCACAATAAAGGAATATTCTTGAAAATTCTCTAACATCTCCATGATCAAATTTCTGTATGCTCTCATTCTCACATCCTTGGTTTGATATACACCCTCAAAATTTTTAATAACTAATTCAGAATCTCCACAAACATAAATCTTTTGGGCACCCAATCTTTTCAAAATTTCTAAACCCAAAAATAGAGATTCATACTCAGCCATATTATTTGTGCAATCAAAGTTCAATTTGAAATAAAAGAACTTACTCTCATCCTCTGGAGTTGTGATCCAAATTCTTGCTCCAACCCCTCCTCTTCCTGCTGCTCCATCAAAGTGTAAAAGCCACCAACCTTCTGCCTTTTATTCAATGATTTACTGATTTTCTGCTTGCTGATTTTCAACCTCCTGAATTTTTGCTTTCTTTTCATCTTCTGTTTCATCAATTAGTTCATTGAAACTAATATCTGATCCTAATTCAGTTTTAACATCATAAATTGGGAAATTATGAGGTTTGCCCTTGCTACTTACCATATAAGAAATCCTTATTTCTCTGTATAGTCTTCTTTTCTCACCGAAAACAGGAATGGTGGCATAAGTTAGGTCCATCTGCATGGTGCCTTTGATCTTTACTGCCCATGATCTAGATAGCAACATGAAAAATTTGCGTGGAATGTCTGCTACCAAAATTTCCATTACCAATGTCTTGGCAGGGACTTGTGTAATAATAACAACAACATCCTTTATCAATCCAATGCACTGAACTCTTTTTGAATCAAAAGAAAATAAATACTTATATGGCCTAGTGATTTCTAATCCCATCCTTTCCATGATCACTTTAGGCATGATGTTATGAGAGGCCCTTGAATCCAACATGGAATTATGTAATGTCATGTCATGGATACTATGGTTGACATAGAAAGGAGGAACCTCTTCATTATGTTCATCTTCCAATCTTGCTCCCAAATAGATGGTAGGATGGTCCTCTTGAACATTAAGTATGTCAGCAGCTTCTGGTTGGGGATTTAGCATTTTTGCAATTTTACTTCAGTATTCATTCACCTTAAGAATTTCTCCAAAAGGGACTGGTATCTTGATTTTGGAAATCTCATTCTCCAAACTGAAAACAAAAGTAATTTCCTCAGTCTCTTTGAAAGGAGGATGAGGTGGTGGATCTTTTCTAACCTCAACTGCTTTAGGAGCATCTTTCTTGGGCTGTGTTTTATTAACAATAATTGGAACATTTATATTTCCGAGGTTGTATTGTTTCTGCATCTCAAATATTGCATGTTGATAACCTTTAAGGTAATCAAATGGTTCCTCACCCTTGTTTACATCATGATCAGAATCTTCATGATCTTCCTTAGTCAAAAAAATTTCAGACATGTTTTCATCTAGGCAATGAATGTTGTCTTCTGGTATTTTAGGTTGATCTTCTTCATTAACTAAATTTTGTTGAAAAGGAGGCCTTACTTAAGGGTCAGGCTGATTTCTGTTTCCCTTGGTCTCTGCTGGTTTTGAGGTCTTCTGAACTGAGGATTTCTAAACTGTGGTTCATGTTATGCAGGAGGTGTAGAAGTATTTCCATTAGTTTTTCCATCTTTTTCATCATGGAGTGAAATTTTTCATCTGAGATGGAAGGCTTATATTCTTCTTTCAATTTTGTTGTAATATCCCAAAAGGGAGAATGCAGTAATACTTCACACAACATAAGAACTTATAGCAAGATAAACAAATAAATCTAAGTACAAATCAGAATATGCAGAAAGAGATGAGCCATTTTATTATATTGGAGATGAATCAGTTACACAAGTACAAGATATAGGTAGATCTAGCCAAAAAGATGAGCTAGGATCACCCTGAAAACATGTGTGAAGCAGGTACAATGTAACTGTTGAGGCTTTGCAGCAAATACTGTGTTGTCTCTTCAGTAGAATATAAACATATGGTAGCAGGCTGAAAAGAGAAATGCATATCTACTCAAAACTGGAGCTCTGATGATGCCAAGATTCAAGAACTGGCCAATGTGATGGATTCCCAAGATAACCCAGAAAGGATTTTCCAAATCTACAACTTTGGAAAATCACCTCCCTAAGATTTGATCCTTGATCTATTGGGAAATACAAATCTGAAGCTAGATTTGAAGAATAGATGGCTGAAATATGTGCTCAGATCAGATCTATGCTTGAAGGGTTTATCCCTTCCTCAGATCTATGAGCTGGGAGCTCTAGATCTACCTTCTCAATCCTCCAATGATGAATTCAGCTGCTGCAACATAGTTGCCAACAGAAACTGCACTGTGAGGGAAAGAGAGGCCTTCTACCTACTGAAAAATGATGCAATAATCTCCAGGCTAATGGTGAGATTGATGGAAATGTGAAGGAATGATCCTCCACTAGATTTCTAGCTGAATTACTAGCAACTTCCTTCCTACTTTCAGATATGCAACATGGACAACATTATTCTTGTGGAGAATACTGTTGCTAGGAGGTCAATAAATTTTGGCCTGATGCCAGATCTGCAATGTGGATCTCGGAGTGCTGATCTATAAGCCCAAGTGATGGGAATAATCCCTCACCTTGTTCTCCAGCTGAAGTACTGAAGACAACTTCCACCTTCCAAACTGATCTTCAGAAAACTGCAGTTTTCTGAATATGAATGTTTTGCAGAAAGTAGAAAAAGGAAATGTCACTTGAAGCTTGATGTATATTGAAGTACAAACCTCTTCCTTGGAGATCACTCAAAGAAAGAGGAGGGATTCCTGCCCGGGAACACCCTGTGCTAAAAAACACTTGCAATCTCTGCTAAACAACCCAAGAATGTAGTGGAATGTCACTTGACAATTCCAAATCTAAAAGAACATACATCCAATAATCCAAGATGCCTTTCACCTTTTCCTTCATCTCCTTTATAATGAATTATCCATCCCAAGCCTTGGCCCTAATCTCAACTGCGCAGTCTCATGTGGACAAGATCCTCCAAGTGGGACTACGCTGTTTGACCAAATCAACCAAAGAGTCTAGGTGCAATGTACACCACCTCCATCATGTGTGCTTCCTTCCCCCACCACTTGATCATTAATTCTCAATGACCCTTTGTTTGACATATTCAAGAGCTTAGTTGACTGAATCAACCCTCCATGATCTCTCTCATTGAATGAGACATGATCTCCAATCTCATTCACATTAGTAGTTGCTTAACTATATCTTTTTGCAGATCTAGTCTAAATTAATCCACATTCACACACAAAAAGTGGATAATTATTCTTATTGAGGATTGTGGGTCCCTCCACCATTTTATTTACTTAATTCATTAAGAAAATCAAGGACTCTAATATTCCAAATGTGGTGTGAAAATTTGGGAATATTATAGTCCCCCCCCCGGCAAAATGTTGCTTGTCGTCAAGCAACTCCAAAAGTAGATGCAAGGCCATCTATTCCCCTCCATATGGCATCCACATAAGGAGGGTTTCCTCCATTTTCTGCAATAGATTATGTATGTTTGGGTCCAAAGTTGTCTCTTAAAAGCATAACGAATGACCTCCAACTGTTTGGTTAGATATCCTCCTCCCATAATGAAGTACCAAGTGACAACCATGTGATGTCCAACATCATAAAAAATACATGAGAGACATAAAATAAAGTAACTCTTTCCACAAGGGAAAATATTTATCATACAATACATATCTTCATCCCATGTTTCATGAATTAGATTGAGCATTGATATGCTCCCAACTTAGCCCTGTTGGCCTTGTTGGATCCAAAATCCATCATTTCAAAGTTATGCAAAAGAAGAAGGGAAGAAGCAATATGGGTAGACAAAGATGTAAAACCATATTCTCCTAACAATAACAATTGGAGTAAGGCCCTTTGTTTCCATCCTCCATCTCCTCCATGTAAGATGGTCAAGCCAAACTCTCCCATAAGAAACCCAAGCAACAAGAGATCTTGCTGCCTTCTCTCCTCCTCATGTGCATCATGAAACATAAGCATACTAATGGACACATAAGTTGTCACATCAACCCAATACAAAGAAACATCACCGATGCACATCATGAGATCATTATGTCAAATTTTACATAATACAAAACACATAGACATAGGAGATGTCATGTGGTGGCAAAACTCCCTCAAGTGAAACCAAAATGAACATGCCTTATTTTGTTGCATACTATAATTGATACACAAGACATGAATCAGAAAATCAGGAGCTATTGGGTGGTATCCATACTCACCCAAGAGATGCCAGTGTAGCCATGCCTCCTTCATTTCAGACATGTTTTTCAAGGCATGGATAAGAAAAATAGGCGCCTTTGGAGAATGATAGAAATATCCCAATGGCAACCAACGTAACCAAGCATGCTGGCCCATACAAATCTGCAAGTGGCTTTGCAACCCCTTGCTTATCATCCTTACCCATTCACTCCCATGGGTATGATGAATGAGTACTTCATAATCATGGCATCCTCCCTTTGTAGAATGCCATCCCTCCCAAACTGTTGAAGACTTTTGCATTTCATGAAATGTTGAAATGCATTTCTAATGAGATCTCTTAATGAGATTCTGTCTCCATCAAAGGCCCTCCAAAACCAAAGAAGTTTTGGATTTAATGCAAGTAGAAGTTTCTCTTTGAGTAGTGAGAGGCTCATTGAGAAAGGGTCATCTAGAAGGGAGAAAAGGTTTCTCATTTCAAGATGTCTACCATTTATCATCTTTGCTTCCATTGCTTCATGAGTGAAGCTACCTCCAGAATTCTCCAAGAATGATGAAGCCCTTTCTATGTCACAGCTACTAAGTGACAACTCTGTAGATATGTAGGGTGATACATGCACTGTCTCAAAGCAAGTTACAACACTAATCTCACAATCAGTTATTGTACATAGGATAATGCTAATCCCATTTTCTGAAACTCTACATCTCAACTCAAAGGGTTGAATGTAGCTCAAAAATGATGAACAGGGATAGTTTTTAGTCTCCTCCTTGATTAGATCAAGGGTCCTCTGCGCTGTGAAATGTCTTTGCTTCATATTAGCATCTTGTTCTAACCCTTGGTTATGCATTGATCTAGAAACCACATGTGCTGAAATTTTATGCATACCTTGGATCAACTGATATGTGGGAACCTCTTGACAGAATACAAGAGTTCCTCCAACCAGGAAAAAAATGTCTTCAACTGCTGGTAAGAGTGATGGTATCTTTTCTTCAAGTGTACCAGCGCTGGTATCCTCCTCCTCATGCACCGCCTGATCCATGCATGGGACTCCATATGTAATATTCCAAAATTTTCCGATAATAATCTGGAATATTAATTTTCACTGATTTCACCTAGGAGGAGAATAAATGGGTAAGGAGGCCCATGCATAGTGATAATATCAATAAAATCCCTCATAGTATGAAATGGAATCATCATTGGAGCTGGTTTTCACACCCTCATGTGTGAACAGGGTTATTTGCAAGTGGACAAGGTCAAGTTTGACCAAGTCAACAATGTTGGGATAAGAGGTGGAGAGCACTTAGAGAAGAAGCACAGTATGAATGAGGAAAGGGTTATTTGGTGGAGGAAACCCTAAGAGGAGTGGGACCCATGGAGAGGGGATTTCACTTGTTTAAAAGGAGGCCAAGGCAACCATTGTTTCTTATGCTTTGTATTATTCATCTCATTGTCTATTCAGACAATTGTGCATTCTTTGCTGTTTAGCAAGAGTTGCCGGGGGAATTCCTGTTTAGGATTCCTTCTCCTTCTTGAGAGGCCTCTTGAGGGATTGCACTAATTTTCCTCACATCTAGGCTTGAGGCCAAGCATCCTCCATCAAGACAACGTTATTTCTGCAGCATATTAATGTTATGTTGCTGGGTGTTGCAATGAGGGTTCACTACACCACCTCCATCAGCTATTTTTCAGAGGAGGAGTCTCTCTTCCCTTTGGGAGATCAGATTGGAGGCATTCTGGAGCATATTGCAGACTTTGGCATCAAGGCCAACCCATTCCCTAGCCCTACAATGCAGTTCCATCCAGTGTCTGTGTTATTTTAGAGGAGCATTTGTAGTGGGGCTCTTGTAGATTGTTGGAGGGTGAGATCTTTGGTGAAGGGATCAACCTTTCACTTGAAATATCCATTGGAGGAGGCATATTTAGTTTGGGAATCATCTACAACCATCTCCATCCAGTTCTATTTCTAAGTTGTTGCTGCTACTGAGCAACTCCAGCATTTTGCAGTTTTTATATTTTATTGCCATTCCTTCGAGGATTGACATGAGGTAGTCTTTGGGAGCTGATATCTTCACTCCCAATGTTTTATTGGGCCATATATTGATTTATCCATATATTTGACATATGTAGCATGCAGTTGCTCTATAAAACTATGTTTCCATATCTTGAGCATCCATTTGTAGCAGTATTTTATCATGTATCTTTTACTTGTTTCTTGAGGCTGAGCATTTCCTATCTTGAGTAACCTCTTTCCTCAAGATCTTGTATTCATTTGTTGCTGCTATTATTTAATGAGAAGGCTATGGATTTCTTTCACATTTATATGAGTTGAGTGTTGCTGTTGCTTCATTATTGTGTTTTCATATTTCTGGGTATCCAACATTAGAATATCCTGAGATATTCTCATTGTTATAGCATTTTCCTAGTTTGGAACATTACACCATATGTCAAGAGCTCAAGACTACCTTACAAATATGCAAGTGCCTCTTATCTAGATACAAGTACTTTTGCAGCATGTGGTGAAAGTAGTGACCCCTCCACATCAAACCTCTTCCTCAACTTGTGAAAGAAATTTGAATACTTGGTCACCTTTGCATGCTCTAGGTGCCCAAACCACCAATCTTCGGCTTCATCTAAGAGATGAAGTGCTGTAATTTTAACATCCTCTTCTTCAGCCACAGGATGTAGCTTGAAAAATGAATCTAACTCCCTCCTCCAAGCCTTGACATTGCTTGAGGAAGATCCATTAAATGTAGGCAAATAGAATATATTATGCCTCTTCCTTCTATTGATGCTATAGGATCCTATTTCTTATTTGATTTTGAAGAATTGTTGGAGAGTTAGCTTCTCCTTGAATGCTCTAGAATGTGCTTTGTACTCTTCAAGATACAGACTGAGAGTCTCATGAGTCTCAGGTTCATTCCTTCCTTCACTTCTATACCTCTCACCTTCTTCAAAGAAAGTGGGCATAGTGGATCTATGAGGAGATCTAGGATTCTCCGGTCTTCTTTGATATTGATAGGAAGTGCTTTCCTCATCATATCTACTTCTTGGATATTCTTTCTGTTCTTCCTACTTCATTTGATAGACCCCTTTGGAGAGATCTTGCATCGATATAAAGAAAGGAGTGAAAGATTTTTAATTCTCCATGATAGATCTCATCTATCTGTTCTTATTTCAATGTAAAAAGATGAAGTGTCCACAAGCTGAGCCAAAGATCATGCTCTGATACCACTATAATATCCAAAAAGGGAGAATACAGTAATACTTCACACAATATAAGAACTTATAGCAAGATAAAAAATAAATCTAAGTAAAAATCAGAATATGCAGAAAGAGCTGAGCCATTTTATTATATTGGAGATGAATCAGTTACACAAGTACAAGATATAGGTAGATCTAGCCAAAAAGATGAGCTAGGATCACCCTGAAAACATGTGTGAAGCAGGTACAACATAACTGTTAAGGCTCTGCAGCAAATACTGCGCTGTCTCTTCAACAGAATATAAACATATGGTACCAGGCTGAAAATAGATATGAAGATCTACTCAAAACTGGAGCTCTGATTATGCCAATATTCAAGATCTGGCCAATGTGATGGATTCCCAAGATAACCCAGAAATGATTTTCCAGATCTGCAACTTTGGAAAATCACCTCCCTAGGATTTGATCCTTGATTTGCTGGGAAATACAGATCTGAAGCTAGATCTGAAGAATGGATGGCTGAAATATGTGCTCAAATCAGATCTATGATTGAAGGGCTGATCCCTTCATCAGATCTATGAGCTGGGAGCTCTAGATCTACCTTCTCAATGCTCCAATGATGAATTCAGCTGCTACAACACAGCTGCCAACATAAACTGTGCTGTGAGGGAAAGAGAGGCCTTCTGCCTGCTGAAAAATGATGCAATAAGCTCCAGGCTGATGGTGATATTGATGGCAATGTGAAGGAATGATCCTCCACTGGATTGCTAGCTGATGTACTAGCAACTTCCTTCCTCCTTTCAGATCTGCAACATGGAAAACGTTATTCTTGTGGAGAATACTGCTGCTAGGAGGTTAATAACTTTTGGCCCGATGCCAGATCTACAATGTGGCTCTAGGAGTGCTGATATATAAGCCAAAGTGATGGGAATAATCCCTCACCTTGTTCTCCAGTTGAAGTACTAAAGACAACTTCCACCTTCCACACTGATCTTCAGAAAATTGCAGTTTTCAGAATATGAATGTTCTGCAGAAAGTATAAAAAGGAAATGGCACTTAAATCCCGATGTTTAATGAAGTAAAAACCTCTTCCTTGGAGATCACTCAAAGAAAGAGGAGGGATTCCCACCCGGGAACACCATGTGCTAAACAACACCTGCAATCTCTGCTAAACAGCCCAAGAATGAAGTGGAATGCCACTTGAAAATTCCAGATCTAAAAGATCATACATCCAATAATCCAAGATTCCTTTCACCTTTGCCTTCATCTCCTTTATAATGAGTGAGCCATCCCAAGCCTTGGCCCTAATCTCAACTGCGCAGTCTCCTGTGGACAAGATCCTCCAAGTGGGACTGCGCTGTTTGACCAAATCAACCAAACAGTCTAGGTGCAAAGTGCACCACCTCCATCATGTGTGATTCATTCCTCCACCACTTGATAATTAATGCTCAATGACCCTTTGTTTGACATCTTCAAGATATTAGTTGACTGAATCAACCCTCCATGATCTCTCTCATTAAATGATACGTGATCTCCAATCTCATTCACATTAGCTCAACTACCTCTTTTTGCAGATCTAGTCTAAATTAATCCACATTCACACACACAAAGTGGATATTTATTCTTATTGAGGATTGTGGGTCCCTCCACCCTTTTATTTACTTAATTCATTAAGAAAATCAAGGACTCTAATATTCCAAATGTGATGTGAAAATTTGGGAATATTACATTTGTCTTTCCCATCTTGGACTTTTTAGTTGCTATCATATTTACTTCCACATTCACAACATCATTTTTCATTTTTGCTAGTGAAGGGGATTCTCTTTCTCTGAGCAAGATAGAAAATTCATAGTCAAAAGCCTCAACATATCTCAGTTGAGCTGCTCGTGGTGGAGGCTTAAGATGGGCAGGGATGGAGTCATAAACTTTGTTAAATCTCTTGGATAAAATTTGGACAATTTCATCAACAACTCTTTTCAAACTATTGTACTCAGTGAGGGCTTATACAGGGTTGGTTCTATTTCCCCACTTTCTCAAGAAGCTATCTTCAAACTCATTCCAATTATGTAGGCTTCCAATAGCAAGGGTTTTGTACCACTTTCTGACCTCACCAGTGAAACTCTGAGAAAAAATCCTCATTTTGACATCTTCATGGTCAACCTCCTCCCTATCTATGAAGTCATTAAATTTGTCTACATGCTTCTTAGCTATAATCTCTTCATCATTTCCCAAATTTTTGAATCTAGTAGACTATTTGCTTGGAAGGGCATTAAGGAGAGCTGGAAGAATAAGTGGGGCATACCTAGCAGGTGCAACAACAGGTGGAGGTGGAAAATTTCCAACCATGATGACAGGGAATGTGGTATTTTTATGGACAACAGTAGTAGAGGAAGAGGAACTGTTAGGAGGTGGTGTAGCTGGTCTTTGTAATTCAGTTACAATTGAACTCCAGTCAGGTAAAGGAAAACCAAATTTAATTCTTAGCAAGATTTCAAATGGGTCTAGTTCCTTCAACCTATCTAAATATTCCCTGTCTAACAATAACTCTGATGTGACTGCCTCCCTGAATTATTCTTTATCTTTTTGAGTCACTAAGGCTGAGGTATCAATACCTCTTCTTTGTAGGTCTAAAACAATTTCAGTCAATTATTTTTCACTTTCAGACCTAAACAAGACTTCCTAAATTTTATCATCAAAATTTTTATCTTCAGGACTTCTTAAAACTTCAAAGGACAAGGCTTTCGCGTGTAATGGGGTACCTGATTGTGCAGAATTGACTTGAATGCCTCTGGAAATTGTGTTTGAATTATCCACTGTAGCAGGTGGATTTGGGTCAGGATTACTCCTCGTATATCTCCTTTTAAAAAGCCACCTTTGAACATGAGAATCTTGAATGAAGTCACCAAGGTAGTTGCAGCCTCAAGCAAATTCTGAGCTCTTACTACCTTCAAGAGTTCATCTTCAAAATTTCAGGAAAAGTATATCTTCAGACTCCCAACAGACGCACCAAAATGTTATCACAAAATTGCACTTGATTGGCTGCTTATCAAACAACTCTATGTAACCGTTTCAAACCACTTCTAACTGAAGCTTAGCCTCTTCATTTTGAGAGGGCTCTCTCAAGGGGGTTTGATGATATTGAATAATGATAGTAATAGATGGCTAACTATATGGGAAATTTAACTTGTTTTTTATGTTTACAAGTTGAAAAGAATGCAGGCTTGCTACCATTGAACTTATGGAGTCAACAATCAGTAGTTTCAGTGGCAAGGTGTCCTGACATGGAAGCTGAGGCATATAGAGGTCTTTAACAAAGGAAACTCACACATAAACCATAGAAAAACACAGTCATTTCATCACTAAAGGAAGTCAGAGCATAAATTATGAATTCTGAGTAATAGAGATGAAATCTACTGCAAGTGGTAAACATAAAGATATATATCAATAAGACATTAAAAACGTCATGAGAATCTCAGGTTTGTCAAGAAAAATGTCACTCTGTATTACTGATATAAGTCAAATACATAAAAGCAACAATTTGGTGCAAAAAATCTCCAACCCCTTACTAATTCGATGCTTTGTCTTTAAATAGACATTTCTTTACAACAAGGATGATATACCTGGTGGCTATACCATCAAATTATCCTATGATACATCACATAACTGAAATACATGACTTCTAACAGAAAACTGACAGTTACACCTTAAAGAAAACATCTCCTAATAGGACTCTAACTCCTATTTATTACATAGATTTACCTTATTGTGAAAAATTTACATGATAGTTACAAAATAAGTATCACATGCTGGAAAGACACTTGATAGATTTAATTACCACTTTACATATTTAAAACCCTCCTAGACTTGTGGAGCATAACCCTACTTTTTAGGAATGCATGACCCTTATCTTCAAATATGCTTTGGCCGATGACCTGTCCTCATATCACTCCCTTTGAGTCATAATTATTTGATGATAAGCTCCCTTGACATGTTCGAGGAGTCTAGCTATCCAAAACTTCCATTAAGATGCTCCAAATCCTTTAACAATTGCTCGCTATGAAAACATGACAATTTCGTAGCGAGTTTTGGTAGACTTGAAAAAGTGGCTTCTACACCTGATAACTTCGCACCTTTGTTGTTCCATGATGTCAATCAAGTCATGACACATCACCACCATGAATATCCCTCCTTGAAAACTGCAAAAAGTGAATTTACAAGCAAAAAGGCTGCTATAGGTTTTTTCGTAGCGTTTTCCTGGCTTTAAGCCTAGGGAACGCTACGAAAGTGTGTAAAAACCCAAAAATTGCCCATTCAAAAATGTCTCCAAAAACTGACCTCCAGCTGCAAAAACTTGATTTTATACATGTAATGAACCTTCTAAATCATATCCATTCTCAACTTATTTCTCCTGTGGTGTTTCCTCCTCATTTATGATCATTTGAGCAATGGGCTCCTCAACCAAAGTCTTCTTTAAACCTTTCTTTTCCAGATCTTCATGAAATTGTTCTTGAAGGTATTTGAATTGGTCCTTCAGTGTCCTATTCTTGGATTGTAAGTGCAGGTTTACCTTTTTAATGTGATTTACCTCTCTTCTTAGTGGCTGAGTCCACTTTATCAGTTTCTCTCTGTTGTCCAAGATGTTTGAGACACTTGTGACCTGATCTTCCCAAATATTCCTCATTTCTTCAAACTGCACTCTTTCAACTATTTGCTTCTTTGCCTCTTTCCTCAAGACTGATATATCTACACTTGCATCTTTCAACTACTCCTTAAGGGCTTCAAATTCTGAATTTTTAGTGATTTTCTCTTTGCCCTTCTTTTGTTTGATGACTAATTCTTCTTTTGCAGGTGAGGACAGGTTTATGATGCTTGGTGGTGGCTGAGTAGTTTCAATGTCCTTCTGAGCCTCTTTGCTACTTTCCAAGACCTTTATTGCATGTATTCTCATTGGTTTTCTAGCTTGAAACATGAATCCAACATCATCACCCGCAAACTCCAAATTTTTAGTTGTTTTTCCTTTCTTAAGCTTCCTTCCTCCCTCATCTATGTCTTCAACTTGGACATGGGAGTTTCTTCAATATCAATGGCATGCAATATGTCTTCTAAGTTACCCTTAACCACTGTTTGGCTCCTAGTAACTTTGTTGCTACCATTTTTTCTCACAGTTGGCTTTTGTTTTGCAGGTGTAGCTTTGGGTGTAACAACCTTATGCAAAGGCTCTGTCTCCATGCTCACTGGTTCTAATTGCTTTGCCACTGTTGGCGATGAAATATATCTAGGTTTGGGAACTCTTTTAGTAGTGAAAAAATATACCTCAAAACCACTCATGAATAGAAAATATGACCAGTCTCTACCTAATTTCTTCAACTCCTCTAACACCAACAACTTAATCAAGCCATGGTGAAAGAGAGAAGTTTCATTTCCTCTATTTTAACTTGGACCTTGTCTGACATTTTACCTAAAATTATGTATAATTAAAAGGGCAAGTCAAGAGACGTCTTACCCACAAAGTGTAGAAGAAGCCTATGGTGGTAGGAGTAGACCATCTGAAGCCTTCCTGCATAGGTGAAGTAATTATGAATGATTAGCATCAACTTTGAGAAGTTGTCTTTCATGTAGCTCCTTGGGATAGCATTTGTGAGATCAATTTCACTATGCTATGGATTGATGAATTATTTGTAGTACTGTATGTTGAACTTGATGCCTTTAAACCACTATTACCCTCCTCTATGGATTCCTATTACTGCTGAAATATTTTCTAGTGTTACTGTGATATTTAACATTCCCACCTTTGTAGCTGATCCAATAAAACTTTTGGAAAACTCCTTTGAAACCTGCAAATGGCACCCTTGCAACCTTTGAAAGAATTGCAAGTAACTTTTTCTTCGAAACGCTTCCAAGGCAGTTTGGTCTTCATTTAACAAATTCATGTCCATGGGCTCATACCTGAGGCAATGACCTCCTTTGTTAGTCTTCTTTCTTGCAGCCATGGTGAATTTATATCTTCTCAACATCGCTTCATTAGTGACACCTGCAACTTTTGAAAATGCCAGCAACCAGTTTGGCTCGGTGAAGCAGCTCTCCAGAAACTCAATAACATGCAAGGATAAAATAGAGAATGACAAAAATACTCAATTGGGTAATGTTTTATGGTTTCGATGACAAGTCATGCCCTAATCATGACTCATGCATGCTAAAAACGGTAATGATGACCTCAGGAATGACCTTGTACCTTTGAAATAACGCTAACTGACTCGAATGACATCCACCCTATCTCCTCTAATCATGAACTGACACCTTGCACCATATTTGACAAGACAGACATAAAACACTATTTTTCGTAGCATGGCTAGTTCATTTTCTGACAGTTTCGCTATGAAACTATTAGGCAGTTTTGTAGCGAAAAATGCTATTTTAAAGTGTAAAACGCTATGAAAAGAGGAAAAATTGTCTAAAGTGTCCTTTTTCAAATTTAAGCACTTGGGAAATGAAATATGACAACAAATGATGATTGATGTGACATGACATGACCTGAATGGAGGTGGATTGAGATGAAATGAAGGTAGTCTCGAACCTTAGGATAGGTTAAATAAGAAAAAATGAAAATTTCCTATACCATCTTGAGACCTTTGATAATGAACTTGAATGACCATGTCAAGTAATGTTTCACAAAATTATAAGTTATAAAATCTTCCATCACCGGTTGGAGACCCTCAAAGGATATTGAGGAAGCAAAGATATAATCTTGAGCAAGTTTAAACAAACAAATATTCATTGGTAAGATATATATCCCTACCTGCAGATTTGACTGCACTTGAAGACGTACCTTTTGATATCAATTTTGAGCTTTCTTTGTTTAAGTCTAAGTCAAAATATTCCCTTTCTGAAATAGTCTTTGATCCTGTCAAATTTGAAGTAATCTTGCCATAATTAGAGTCTTCATATGCTGAATTTGATAGGAATTTTTGATCTCAATTTCATAATCTTCAGAAATTGGTTAATCACCTACAATTTACCTCTAAAAAATATTACATTCAATATCAGCAAGAACTTTTATGTGCTACTATATTTACACCTGCACCTCCTCATTTAGCTTCTCCATCATCATCTACTGCTCATCCTCCGCTTCCTCCAAAATCATCTCCATCATCAACACCTTGTATTGTCATCCCCACTCAACCTTCTGCAATAGTCATGGCAAGATTTGCCCCTTTAGTATTGCCTCCTACACTTACTGATTTGGCTCAAGGATATGGTTAGAGAATCCCTTTGTTTCATGGGACAACAAAGGTCACAACTCAACATCATGTAGTCAAAGTAATAGATTTCATTGATCTTGAAGAGATCGAAAATGATGTTGCCAAGCTGCGTGTGATAGCCCAAAGTTTTTCAGGAGATGTTAAGAAGTGGTTTCATACTCGAAAAACACATTCAATAGCTAATCCACAACAGTTGATTGATATTTTCTTATGCAAGTGGGAAGAAAAGAAGAATCCTCTTCAAATTCTAGTGAAATACAATGCTTTGAAAATAAATCCAAATGAATCCGTACAAGACTTCACAGTCAGATTCAACAAGGTGTATAAGCCCATTCCAAATGAAAAACAAACCTCCTTCTGGCTTGGAATTTCTTCATTATCAGGATGCCTTTGATCTTGACATGGCCTATCAATTGAGGAAGAGGAGTCATACGACTCTTGAAGAAATTAAAAGGAATGCCGTGAGTGTTGAAGAAAACTCGCTGATTAAGAAGTCGAAGACAAAAACATAAAAAAGGGTCACAATCAAAGAGGAGCCATCTAATTCCTCAAATGGTAAGTTGGATACTTTGATTAGAACCATGGAGAATATGATGGATAAGATGAAAGTATCAGATAGACAATAATATAATCAAACTAGGAATCCAAATTTCAGAGGAGAACAAAAACAACAACCTTAATTCAAAATCAAACAAAGAGAGAAAAGAGGTTAGGACCAACAAGCACATCAACATATTTGTACTCCAATCCAGTAGAATTATGCACATGAAATTGAAGAAGAAGATATTTTAGACTAAAATCATCTTTTTGACAAAGATCAACAACTTAATTTCTTAACCAAAGATGAAGAATATATTCAAGATCCTCGTGCTAATCAACAATGTTAGTTATGTGTTATATTGTTTCCATTATTAGTCGCACGTGCGGGAGTTTCCGGGAAATTTTTATTTGGACCCTATTTTTCGGTGGGTGGACCCGCCCATAGTTTTGTGCATGGGTTTGCACATGGTTTTGGGGCATGATGGTTTTCGGCCCCTGGTATTTTGTAGATCCAGTTAAGGGAACTACGTTATGTTATAATCTAGGGTTAATGGATTGGGGTTTATGAATGCTTTGACATGTATATATATGTGTTGTAACACTAAAAGGAATGTTGTGCTAGTGGCTTCGGTCTCTGTACTGTTGGTTTCCATATCCTGGCTGGTCTCGGTGTTTGATGATACCTGTTAGGGTTAAAACCTACATTTGGTATCCGAGCTATTTTGGCTTCAAGGGGACGCCTTTGCTGCTGAGGGGTTTTTTTGCTCGGGCCTATGGTAGACCCTGTTTAGTGGGAGATCTGCAATATCGATTCTTGTGATGAAAGAAGATGGCGAGCAGTGGAAAGATAGATATAGAGAAATTTAATGGTCAGAGTTTTGAGTTGTGGAAGATCAAGATGGAGGATCTATTGGTGGATAGAGATCAGTGGATCGCGGTAGATCTGGATGCTAAACCTATGAAAATGTCAGATGAATATTGGAAGAAGTTGGATCGGAAGGAAAAGAGCACAATGTAGTTGTATATCTCAGATTCAGTATTGTTGAATGTATCTAGGGAAGCTACAACAGAGACTTTGTGGGACGAATTAGGGATTTTGTACCAATCTAAGTCTCTGATGAATAAATTGTTCTTGCAGAAAAAGCTGTATAACCTGAGGATGAAGGATGGAGACTCGGTGATAGAGCATCTTGTTATAGCATCATTTTTCACCCTCATGTGATTCATGATTGTCTCTTTGGCCTTGGGCACCCATTCCCACATACTTGAATAAAGTTCATAAAAAACAGTGTTTAAAATCCCATACGTGGGTATGCAAAGACTTTTCCGTGTGTATACGCGAGTCCAGAGATACTTTTCCACGTATGCCATTAAAATCATTAAAAAATATACAAAAATCCCTATTTTCGAGGCTGGGTTGATGGTTATTCCTGTAATTCAACCACCCCAGCCCGTGGCCAACTGTTTCCAACAGATTGAAACTACTTTGAGGGAGTATAAAAGCCCCTCATGTGCATGGCCTAAGGGAGTGAGAAAATTATAGACATTATACTCTTTTGGAGCCCAATTCAAGTCTGATTTCCCGTGCCTCCTACACTTCCCAGATTTTTACAGGAAACCCTTGTTTCCTGGAGATGTTCATCAGATTATATGTCATCTCGTGTGCACAAGTCTTGAAAGAATCCTAGCGAGGCAAGGGCGGGACGGATCCAGACGACGGTCTGTTCGAAGATCGTGGAAGGATTCAGGTGATCTCTCCACCTTCTATTATTGTACATGCTGTTCGTAATGAAGAAGAGCCATCTTGTTCCCGAATTCACGTGTTAATATCTGCTTGCATATGTGAAAATATTGTTAATTAAGCATTTATTATTGTTTATATGATGTTTCACATGGATTACACTGACATTTAGGAAAGATATATGTTGTACAACTAGATTTCCGTGCATGTCTCTTCTTGATTTCCAGGTTGAAGAGGAAGAAGGGTTGCTGGGGGTTTGGACCCCGCGAGATCTACATCAAACGTAGGACCTACGGGTGAGTTCTACAATCGATGTTATCTAGTTTTTAGCATACAATTTTGGTTGTGTGAGTCCTTCTTGAATAGAATGCCCTGATCTGTGGAGGTTTTTGACCCAACGACCTCTAGGGAGTTATTTCTCGAAACACATATGAACGCCTTCAATACTGTGGTAAGTCAGTTGTTATTTTTTGATATTAAAATCTCAGATGAAGATAAATGCATCAGTTTTTTGTGTTCTCTACTAGATTCATGGGATAGTCTGGTTATTGCAATAGGTAGCAATACAACTACGTTGAATTTTGATGACATTGTCTCAACCTTGCTGTCGGAGGAAATGATATGGATAAATATGGAGGGCTAGAATGGAGATGCCTTATTTGTACGAGGAAGGTCCCATAACAGAAACAATAATAAGGTTTCAAGTGGGCGATCTAAATCTAGAGGGAGATCTAAATCTCCAGGAAAGTTTGTAAAGGTGTGATGGAAATGTGGAAAGGAAGGGCACTACAAAAAGGACTGCAGATCTAAAGCTCCTAAGAAAGGAAAGAGATTTGATGATGCTCCTTTTGTAGAGGAAAAAACCACCTCAAATGAAGGTGGGGATGTGTATTTGGCTTCTTCTTAAAATACACATGTAGATCATGAGGCATGGTTGATTGACTCAGGTGCATCCTTTCATTTCACTCCCCATAGGGAGTGGTTCTGTGAGTATGAGAAGTATGATGGTGGTGATGTATTCTTAGGGGATGATAGGAAGGCCAAAATCGTCGGACGTGGAAAAGTCAAGCTGAAGCTACAAGGTGGAAGGATTAGAACACTTCCTGGTGTTCTGCATATTCCTACATTGGCCATAAATCTTATTTCTGTAAGAAAAATGGATGATGCAGGTGTAAAAACAATGTTTGAGAAAGACACCTACAAGATGGTTTGGGGAGCATTGGTATTATTGTGGGGAGTTCAAATTGGAACTCTATACAAGCTCCAGGGTAGAACTGTTATTGATGGGTGCAACAATTTTGTGGTTCCTGAAAGTGGAGCAGAAAGCCTAGCGGTCTCTGGAGAGAAGACCATGCTATGGCATCAAAGGCTTGGACATATTTGATTTAAGGGCCTTCAGATACTACATAGAAATGGTATGGTAGAAGGTATGTCTAATTTCTCTCCGGATTTCAATTTCTGTGAACATTGTGTATATGGGAAGCAGAATCAGGTGACTTTTCCTTCTGGTGCTAAGAGGGCAAACAAAATATTAGAGCTTGTGCATAGTGATGTGTTTATACCTGTGTCAATTCCATCATTGGGAAAGTCTATGTACTATGTTTCATTCATAGATGACTTCTCAAGGAATACATGGATATATTTCTTGAGGAATAAATCTGAAGTCTTTGATAGATTTAAATAATTTAAGGCTCTGGTGGAAAACCAGATAGAGAAGAAGATAAAGGTAACGAGGACAAATAATGGAGGAGAGTTTTGCAAGAAGGAATTTGAATAATTCTGTAAGAAGTGTGGTATAGCACAATAGAAGACTTCCATACACACCTCAGCAAAATGGAGTTTCAGAAATAATGAGCAGAACATTGATGGAAAAGGAAAGAAGCATGCTCAATGGTACCAGGTTAGGATAATAATTATGGGAAGACGCAGTGGATACTGCATGCTACCTAGTTAACAAATCAGCTTCATCAACATTGGAGGATAAGACTCCACATGAGGTATGGATTGGTAAGAAACCATCTCTTTCACATCTGAGGGTATTTATATGTAATGCATATGTACATGTTCCAAAGGATAAAAGGACCATATTGGATAATAAATCTGAAAGGTGCATATTTATTGGGTATAAGGATGGTTTAAAGGGTTAAAAGCTTTAGAACCCAGATACAATGAAGGTTGACGTGGTGTTTAGAGAGGTGAAAGATGTTGTTAAACATGAAGTCCTACCAAAGGAACCTGGGAAGATAGAGTTTGAGCTAAAGGAGGATGAATCAGACTCTACAACAGAAGAAGATTCAGAAGAGGAAGAGCCACAAACTCCAGTTGTGAGAAGATCAGTTCGGTAAAGAAGGCAACCAAAAAGGTATAGTCCATCTTCTTTCAGTTCAAATTTTTCTTTAACTATAACTGATGATGATCCCAAAACTATCAGGGAGGCAGTGGATTCAAAGGATGGAAAACTCTGGAAGGAGGCCATGGTTGATGAAATTTCATCATTGCACAAAAATGAGGCATGGGATCTGGTGGAGATTCCGGCTGGAAGGAAGCCCATCGAGAGAAAATGGGTGTTTAAGAAGAAGATGAATGTAGAAGGAAAGATGGATAAATACAAAGCTCAATCGGTAGCAAAAGGTTATTCCCAAGTGTCGGGAATTGAATTTGGTGATATTTTTTCTCCTGTTGCTAAGGTTACTTCTATTAGATTACTTTTATCTATTGTTGATGCATTTCATTTTGAGGTAGAATAGATGGATGTGAAGACAAAATTTATTCACGGGGATCTGGAAGAGGAGATATACATGAAGCAACCTAAAGGCTTTATGGTTGAGGGTAAGAAAGAACTGGTATGTAGGTTAAAAAAGTCTCTGTATGGGTTAAAAAAATCACCAAGGATGTGGTATCAGAAATTTGATACCTATATACGGGGACTTGGCATCACCAAAAGTAAAGAGGATCACTGTGTATATTTTAAATTAATTGGTGACCGTATTATATATTTGGTCTTGTATGTGGATGATATGTTGCTGATTGGAAATGAAAAAGAAATTATATAGGATTTAAAGACCCAATTGTTATCCAAATTCGACATGAAGGATCTTGGTGCCACAAACTATATTTTTGGCATGGAAATTAAGAGAGATCGGGCAAAGAGGAAGATCTCGTTAAACCAGAGGAAGTATGTCGTGAAAATATTGTAGAGCTTCAATATGTGGGATAGTAAACTGGTGAAGGTTCCTATTTCTGTAGGTGTAAAGCTATCTGCTGAACAGTGTCCCAAGACACAAGAAGGAGAAGAGGATATGGCTCGTGTTCCATATGCAAGTGTAGTGGGTAGCCTGATGTATGCAATGGTCTGTACTAGACCAAACATTGCACATGAAGTGGGAGTATTTAGCAGGCTTATGTCAAAACCAGGGAAGCAACATTGGACATCAGTGAAGCGGGTTTTCAAATATTTTCATGGCACTAGTGATTATGGTTTGTGCTACCAGGGAAGACCAATATTAGAGAGAGTTTTGGACATACGTGGTTTTTTTGATGCAGACTAGCTGGAGATATGGACCAAAGAATATCTACAAGTGATATGAAAGTGGATAAAAAATATCTTTCTAACTCTTGACAGAAATGTGAATTGGTAAGAAGAATAATTGAATCGATGGTTTTTACGTTAATCAAACTTCTTAAACAGAGTGTTTGAAAGGAAAGCAATTAATTTTAATGTTAAAGTTCAAAATTTAAGCATCATGCATAACATCAAAATATAATGACTGCAAGAATTAGTGACGAAGTTCGTCCCTCCTGGACTACGT
Organism: Pinus albicaulis; assembly: GCA_034641835.2. Classification (NCBI taxonomy): domain Eukaryota; kingdom Viridiplantae; phylum Streptophyta; class Pinopsida; order Pinales; family Pinaceae; genus Pinus; species Pinus albicaulis. The sequence goes on along the minus strand of CM076575.1, from coordinate 784,763,808 downwards.
CTTTGGGTTCGCTTCAAAGGTGTGTGACCATTATATTAGGAAAATCGAGAGAAAATGTTACATTGACTTATCAGCTGATCAATGCCTAACAAAAATGCTGACAATGTGGAAGGAAATTCTCTGAACGGGCTTTTCAAAGACTCACTCTTTTCTTGAGAATGCCCTGAGATGGCCAAGAAAATCTAGTGATAGTCAACAAACTCTGTCTGGTGAACTGAAGCAATTGGACCTCTGCACACAAGTAGATGGACTGAGTTTGATATTTGATGTGGAACTCGGTGCTCTGCAACACACTTCAAATCTGAATGTATGTAAGAATTGGTGCTCTCCTCCTCCACAATTTCCTGCAAAAAGAAAACTTTCTACAATGTGCTTAGAAGCACCTCTAATTCTCCTCAAAAGCACTCTCTTTAATTCTTCTCTCGAGACCTCCTCCTTCTTCTTCAAAACTTCTTTGTGTTTTAAATAGGATGAAAGAAAATGACATTAAACCTATCCATTTCCCACATTTATATCTTCATACATTGAAGATAATGGTTCATTAGGTTTAATTTGAATGCCAATTTTAGATAATGAATTACTGAGAAATCTCCTATCAAAACCTGTTTTAGACCTTGCACAGATCTTGATGGCTTCCTCGAAATCATTGAAGCCAAAATTTGATATAGGTTGAGCTTTTGAAGTTTGATGACCTCAGGCTAGATGACACCTAAGGTCTTAGGGATAAGGTATTATTTAACTTTAACGCCTTTAAATATGTCAAAACCCATAAATAAAATTTATAGTATAGTTTTAACGCTGACGATTAGGAGAATAGTGCGAATCACGACGGTTTTGGCATGTGACAACTTTGAAGGAAGGCGGCTACATCGACGGTCAATCCAGATGGTTGCAGTTTGCGCTGGCGGATAATGTTCCCATGTGATAAGCCTTATCACTGGTGGTCATAGGCGAGTAGACAACATGCTAAGCTGGAAGTTTGATGCTACGTTTTAACTCTGTTCACATGTGGATGGTTCTGATGTGATCTCTTTGCGTGGTTATCTCGCTGCGGTCTTCAACAACTAACACCATTCACATGTCTTGAATTCTCGACGCAGTTTTGCAATCATGGTTACAGTTTAAACCCGACAATTATGACTAAACTCCAACTTCTTGCGGTTGATTACCTTTGCTCACATGGCTAGAGATCTCCGACACAGTTATCATGCGCGGTTTAGGTCTGTGGTAAAATTTATTTGTTTTATTACATAAACTGAAAGCCATAGTTTTAATACTATGCACCTTAGGTTATAGTCTTTAGGTTTAGAACTATGACTTATACCTAGGCTTAGGTTTTTAAAACATAACCTTTTGTGCTATACTTAGGCATTTTAGGATTTGGTAATTAACAATATGTTTTCAATACTAGTCACTAACATTTTCGCCTAGAACTAACACTTAGCTTAGAATCCTAGTGCTAATGTTTAGACTTAGGATTTTTATTTATCCTTAAGCCTTTTACATGGATTTAGCACTTTACAAATTTTCACCGTGACTATGCTCTTAGTGTCACAGGTTGACACAACTCAACATGACGAATTTTTGGACTTCAATTCATGAAGAAAAACAACATTCAAGAATATTGTCGAAGTCACTGACGTTGATGTCGATGGTGATGATGAACATGTTGAATTGAATTCCTGCACATAACAAGAATGCTGCATATGACCATCTTGGTCGTATACCAATTTAACAAGATCTTGCTAATGACATGAGTCGATGAACCATTGCACATAAGACCTTCTTGGTCGATGCAATTTCAACACAACCTATTTATTACAAAAGTTGATGACTAATTACCTATAAATACCATCTTGGTCATTTTTTAATTTCGACACAACACTTCAGGATCCAATTTGGACCACACCTTCCCACAAAAATAACTTTTGGTTCTCCAACATTTTTTATTACATTACATTGAAAAAAAATAACTCTAGATCCTAGTAACAGACTCAACTAGATCTAGAAAAATTTTACAGACTCATTTTAGACATATGGCATATAGTCTGCCCAATTCCATTTGGCAGTTGAATGTTCCCCAACAGGTGAATTGGATGGTTCCTATTTTGCTGATGTCAATGTTGTTTCTTGTGGTAGAATTGGACAGTCCTCTTAGCATGCCCTGAAAATTTGCAATGCTGACAAATTCTCTCTTTGGAATTTGTACTTGTTCCCTTTGAATTTCCTGAATGTTGTTAATCTTCAGTGCATTCATTGTTAGATTGAAGCAAGGTTTTACCTGAACGCTTCTTCACTTGTAGTGTTTCATCATCTTCTTATGGTTGGCTTCTAGTAGCTCCAACTTTCTTGCTGTAGGCTCTTTGCTTCTAGCAATGTTCTACACAATGCCATGAAATTCCACAAAATGTGCATAGATATATTCTTTTAACACTTTCTACAACCGAATTTTGATAAAATAAATCACTTCCAGAATCACTACTACAAGATTGTTTTTGTTTACCTTTCTTGTCCTAAAGCTTCTTTGGCATAAGCTCAGGATGAAGAGAACAACATTGACTCCAAATGTGGCCCATATTTTCACAATAGTTGCACCTAATTAAACCATATCCTAGGCCTTGATACGTAGGAATTTCTTGTACAACCTTCTGATGAAGAGATAGGATTAGCTTCTTTTCGTTAGTAGCTGCACCTTCTACTAGAGGATTGTTTCCTCTTTTGTTCTTTCTCAAGACTTCTATTTCCGACTGCAATATCTGCTTGTCACTTTCCAGAGTTTGCACCATCCTTCGTAGAGCAGTGTTTTCCCACTGAAATTGTTGATTGAACTCCTCGAGTTCTTTCAACCGAAGTAGTTGTCTTGATTTCTTGCCCAATTTTTGTACCCGAAAAGGAGCTAGTATGCTCCGATACTAAAATATGATCTGAAAGTGGATAAACAAGATCTTTCTAACTCTTGACAGAAATGTGAATTGGTAAGAAGAATAAATGAATCGATGGTTTTTATGTTAATCAAACTACTTAAACATAGTGTTTGAAAGGAAAGCAGTTAATTTTAATGTTAAATTTCAAAAATTAAGCATCATGCATAACATCAAAATATAATGACTGCAAGAATTAGTGACAGAGTTTGTCTCTCCTGGACTACGTCTCTGAGTCCTCTTCAATGGTGTGCGACCATTCTATTAGGAAAACAGAGAGAAAAGGTTACATTAAATTATCAGTTGATCAATGCCTAACAACGCTGTTGACAATGTGGAAGGAAATTATCTGAATGGGCTTTTCAAAGATTGACTCTTTTCTTGAGAAGGCCCTCAGATGGCCAAGAAAAGCTAGTGATGGTCAACACACTCTGTCTGGTGAATTGAAGCAATTGGAACTCTACACACAATTAGATGGACTGAGTTTGATGTTTGATGTGGAACTCGGTGCTCTGCAACGCACTTCAAATCTGAATGTATGCAATAATTGGTGCTCTCCTCCTCCACAATTTCCTCCAAAAACAAAATTCTCTACAATGTGCTTAGAAGCACCTCTAATGCTCCTCAACAACACTCTCTTTAATTCTTCTCTCGAGACCTCCTCATTCTTCAAAAAAATTTCGAGTTTTAAATAATATGAGAGAAAATGACATTAAACCTATCCATTTCCCACATTTCTATCTTCATACATTGAAGATAATGGTTCATTAGGTTTAATTTGAATGCCACTTTTAGATAATGAATTAATGAGTAATCTCCTATCAAAACCTATTTTAGACCTTGCATAGATCTTGATGGCTTCCTTTTTTTTCCACAGAAAAAAAAATCGAACCATCTATTAATATAGAAAGTTACATAGCATATGAAAAATCATTCCAGGGAACTGCATTTCTCCCTTTTTCAGGAGGAAATGAAGTTTTAGCTGTGGTAAAAAGGATTTGCAAGTTCACCACCATCCAGATCAAAATATTGAGGGATTCCCCCTCATCCTTTCCCTCCTCCCGGGCTTCCTTTAAGGAAAAACACCCGAAATAGAGGAAGGAAAAGACAACAATCAATTGTAGCTTGAAGCTTCAGAAAACAGAAATCGGGAAGTAGACACTATTTTGGTTTCCAACAAAATACCATAGTATGAAAAGGATAATAAAAAATCGAGCCTCCTTTGTGAGGAAAACAACTCAGAATCAAAAGAAAAGTTTCACTGATTGATAAAAAAGTTTTTTGAAAGTAATTCTTATATACATCTCTTGAGAATAACAGATACAATAGAAACCTGAAAATTTTAAACAAAAACAGGCTGTTCGATAGATTGAACCAGCTCATCTTCCAATTCAACAACTATCCAAGACCCCATATCTTGCTCAACACCTTCTTTAGAAAGGCTGCCTGCATCTTGGTTCCATTCCCTGAAAATATGGCAAACATATATCTCATTAAAGAAACATTTCAAGCGAGATATCTCATTAAGCAGAGGAAGTAAAATATAATTATTGCACCTTTGAGTCCCATTGAACCACTTCACAATGTTCAAATAGTCCCCAAAAATCTGAACCTCTCGCAGATTCATGAGAGATAACCAACATAGAAGGTGATGAAGAGCTTTTAGTTCCGCAAAGTTGTTGGTCCCCTGACCTAAAAAAATAGTGGCTTTAATAATTTTTCTTGTTGGGAGGTGAATAACCAGCCCTACTCCACATCTTCTGTGCAAATTTGAGGCTCCATCAAAATATGCCCAAGGTATGTCTCCCCTGATGACTTCCTGCTGAATTACACGAGCTTGCTGGGGATGGGGTGGGATAGGGATGTGATCATATATAGATGCACCTTTAGCCACCAACTTACATATTGGAAAAGGAGAATCCTTAAATATCACATGATTTCTCGCAATCCATGTGCCCCAAGCGATCAATAAGGGAACTGTGTGTACCCTGTCGTTTGAGGCTTCTTGCCACCACCGTTGCCATGCTTCCATCACCTCCTGGCCTTCCCACTTCTGGGGGATCTTAAACAATCGTAAGGTTTCATTCCAGAGGCTGGTGTTGAAAGGGCAAGTGAGGAAGACATGTTGCACCATTTCCAAGCTATCTTTACATAGTGAGCACCACCCAGGGCCTATCTTCCCCCTTCGTTGTAAGAAATCCCATGTGGGGACCTTTTTCTGGAGAATGCACCAGAAGAACAGTCTCGGTTTTGCTAGTCCTTTTAGCTTCCATAGCGGTTTGGATCACCAATCTGGTTCCCCCCAGCCATTTTGAGTCATAAGCCAATTATAACCCAATTTCAGAGTGTAGAGCCCAAACGGAGCATGTACCCATCTAAGCTCGTCTATTTTGTCTAGGATCCTTATGTTTTAGTTCTGGAGATCCAATATGTAATTCCTCCACTGCCCCAGCCATATTTCCTCTAACTGCAGAGCATTCCCTGTCAACCATTCTTGTCTCCAGATGGAAGAGTTTTCGTGATCAGTAATATGGTTGAGATTAAAAAGACCTCTGTTGTTCAAATAAGCAATGAGATCTCATGATAAAGAAAAATTCTCCGAATAGCCCACCCATGGGTCTCGGCCCACTCTAACCTGGGCGCCATCCCCCACATGCCAAGCCAAACCTTGTTCGATGACCTTAACTGAAGCAATGGTTGCCTTCCAAACAACAGAATAATTCTTTGAAGATTTTTGCGGCATTCTCAACCATTCTAGAATTGACACTGGATCGATGTATTTTCTTTTGGTGATAAAGGTCTAGAGATTTTCCACTGTGATTAGTCTCCATGATTGGCCACAAGAGACTTCGAGAAGGGGAAAAGATCTTTAATTCCCCAACCTCCCCATCCTTTTGGTCTAATAATTTTCTCCCATGCCACCCAGGGAGTCACATGTTCCACCTTAGACCCTGCCCACAAGAATCTACTGCAAATTTTATTGATAGAGGCCAATATAATTTTTGGGACCCAAATCAGACTAGCCCAGTATACTGGAATGGCCATTTTCACAGATTTTAATAGGACCAATCTTCCCGCTCTAGATAGCCATTTGAAACTCAAGTGATGCATCCAAGCCTATATCTTTGATATAAACCATTTCCAGCCTTGGATACGATAAGAGTCTGGTTTTAATAAAAAACCTAGGTAGTTCAAAGTGTCTTGGAGAGATTTGACTTCAAAATGCAGAATTTCTTCGATCCTGCCCACTTCTTCCCTAGAGAGGCCATATGTAGTCAAGGATGATTTTTTCTCATTTATGCAGAGACCTATTGCTTTCAAGAAAATATCTAGGATCTCCTTAAGACAATGACAGTCCTCCAAGTTGCCATTGTTGAACAACAAAATATCATCAACAAACAACAAATGAGTTACCCAAAGGTTAACCGCCACTTCAATTCCTCTGATATCTCCTTGTCTCTTGGCTTCATGGATCATTAAGCTCAAACCTTCTGATGCCAGAAAAAAAAGGAGTGGAGAAAGGGGGCATCCTTGGCGAAGGCCCCTTTGTGGATTGAAGAATTCAGTAGCAGCTCCATTAATCAAAGTTCTAATTGAGGATGTTGTGATGCACCCCATGAACCATCTTACAAAGTCAAACCTAAATCCTAGATGATTTAGTAGGAGTCTCAGATACATCCATCTTATTCTGTCATAAGCCTTTGAGAGATTGATTTTGACAATAGCTCATTTTTTCCTGCTAGTTTTTAGACTATGTAGAGTTTCTTGAGTTACCCCTACTGCTTCATGGATTTGCCTACCATCCAAGAACCCAAATTTTTCCACCTAGATATGTTTGGAGAGGAAAGGTTTCAATCTAGAGGCAATCACTTTGGCTATGATCTTGTAGATGCAGGTACAGAGGGAGATGGGTCGGAACTCAACAAAAGAAGAAGGATGATCAAATTTGGGAATGAGGGCCAGAAAGGTTGAGTTGAAGGGTTGATAGATGGTTCCACTATGACGAGACTCCTCAACCACAACTACCAAATCTTCCCCTAAAAAATCGAATAAGTGTTGAAAGAATTCAACCATCCAACCATCAGGCCCTGGGCTTTTGTCCTTCTGCATAGCCTTTAGAATATCTTCCGCCTCCTCTTTTGTAATAGGTTCCATTATGTTATCATTCCCTTCCTCATCAATATAACTAGGAAAAAATTGAGCCACCATGATAACTTCAGCTATGGAAACCTCCTCCGGAGCTCTGAAAAGTGCTTTAAAATGACTTACCCCAAGAAGAGAAATATCTTCAAAAGATTTTTCCTTCTCTCCATTGTCCTTCTACATTTCCCAAATTGTGTTTATATTTTTTCTGCCTTTAGCATAGTTCTGAAAAAAATTTGAATTTTCATCTCCAGCTTGAAGCCAAATGGCTCTGCTTTTCAGGCAACAACTTTCCTCTCTTATCTGAAGGATGTTTTTTATTGCCGATTCCAGCTCCCTAATTATGTTCCTAGACTCAAGGGTAGAGTATCTACTATCTAGCTCCTTATGGTTTTTCAAGAAAATCCAGCTCTTCATTTACTTTAATTAGCTCCTCCTCCTCCTCCTTCTGCTTCTTATTTTTTTCCCATTCCTTTGTTTCTTTCTTCATTCTCTTCAGATTTTCCATAAAGTGCTGACTCCTGCTTTCAGATCCCCTTAAATTTTCCTTCCTCCAAGTAGCTTGGAATAGAGTGTTGAAGGATTCTTCTTTTAGCCAGGAGGAGTTAAATTTAAATGGAGTCCCTGGTTTTTTCAAGGCTCCTTTTACTTCCAAGAAGATTGGAAGTTGGTCCGACAACCCCCCTTCCCCAACCCAATGCCTAAAAACTGAGACTCTTTCCACCAGGTCTTCACCTAGGAGAAAACGATCCAAATTTTTAGCCACCCAGGCTTCTCCAATTATTCTATCACTCCAGGTTGGTCTCGGTTTAATTAGGGTAGCATCCAGCAGCCGAGAGGCTGCCAGATTATTTGTAAAATAATCAGTAATATTATTTGCTCTTGCCGTAGGTCCCCATGACTCCTATGCTCCTAGGGAGAAATTTAAGTCCCCACCTACAATGAGGTTTGGGTGACTCAGACAAGATTTCATAAAAAAGGGGTCCCATAACTTCTCTCTTTCTAAGTAGGGCCCATAAACATTTAGGAGAAGTATCGGATGACAGAGTTCACTTGAGTACAGTTCCAACGCCAAAGTGTTTTCAAAGCCCAGGAGGACATCTCTTTTAGTTTCCCAGCTTTATAGCCTATTGCCAAACCCCCAGATCTACCATTTGCATCTAAGGCTTGGAACACCAAGCCTGGGAACATCCTTGAGAGGATTCATTTAACTTCTTCTCCCTGCCCCAGGGTTTCTTGAATCAATAAAACGTTCAGATTTTGAGAGTTCACCAGCTCTCTAAGCGCTAGTTTTTTGGGCTAACTAGCTAAACCCCTACTGTTATAAGATAAAAAAATCATCGCAACCCCGGATTGGGTGACAATGCTGCTCTAAGCACCCCAGACAGAGACCTCTGTTTCCCATCTTCTATATCAATCTTAGCTTTCAACTATGCCTTAGAAAATTTCAATTTCCTACCCCTCGACTTCCTTGGACCAATTGGGATGGGATCAGAAGCTAAACCCCCCACAACAATCCCTTTCCAGGTTCTATTAGCAAGTGGTCTGATATTGTAGGAGGGGGCCTCAGGAGGACTGAAATGTGAAAGGACAGGGCCATGCTCTCCCTCAGAGGTTAAGGGTGAGGAAACAGGAAGGGATGAAACATAAATTATAATGCTATCAACAGATTCATGAAAGACATGCAGATTTTGAGATTCATGATGGTGTAGCCTGGGAGGACCAGGCTCAGAAAAATCCAAAACAGATGAACAACAAGAAGTACAGAAGGGAGAAGGAGGAATGAAAGGCATACCCGTCTGAGTCGCACCAACTGCCCCTGATTCAGATTGGGGTACCTGGGATGAATCCAGAGCAAGGTCCATTTCAGACAGATTGAGCAAGGAGAAGTTGTGGCCCGAAGACAGAAATCCTTCCTTCTCAGTTCCCAATCCTGCAGCTTCTTCTAATGAAACCTCCTCCTGTTCCTTCTTTTCTTCTGCTCTAACAGAAGTAACATTCTCCTTTACAAATTTTTTCTGCCTTCTTCTGCGCCTATGACCAAGAGGGAAATCCTTAGCCAGGTGGCCATATTTATGGCACCCGTGGCAACGAAAGGGGAGGTGTTCGTAATCCAAGGTCTACAAGTACTCCAAATCTCTATACTTCAAAGTCATTGCATCAGCCAACCCTTCCCTAGGGTTGAGGCTTACAAGAATTATCACCATGCTTAGGTCTCTGGTTTGAAAATAAGATCTATCAACATCTAGAAACTTGTCTAACGTATTCCCAATGGAGTGGAAAGCAGAGTCTATCTAGAAAGGCATTGGGAGCCCTGTCAGCTTTACCCACATAGGGGATTCTGCCATTTTTTCTTTTTGTGCATCGAACAGAGGAGTCCATCTTCTAAACATAATAGGTCTCTTCCAAAAACACCAGTTTCTTTCTAGAACCCAATCTAGGTGGTCTTTAAGCTTGAATTTGATGCTGAACCAACCCCTGTCCAAAATTTTGATTTCAGTAGGGCTCCCAGGGGCTTCTTTCCATTCCGACAAGGTCCAATCCGTAATGTAATCTGCCGAAAACTTCCTACCCTGAAATCTGCCAATAAGAATGGTCTCAGTGGCCTCCATGACTTCGTCTATGTGTATGTCCACTCCAAGTACACAGCTAGGGCATTCCTATTTTCTTCTGATAGCCTTACTCTTCTTTCTTTTTTCTCCCACAACCTCCTTTCTCCTTTCTTCCTCGCCTTCCACCTGTCTAATGGGTGCATATGTGACTTCTACCATAGGCGACCTAGGTTGCCCTTCTTTAGTTTCTCTCAAGACCCCCGTTTTCGAGCCCTTTACAGAGGCCTATCCTACTATAGGCCCGAAATCCTGTCCCTGACCAAACTCTTGTACTACTTCCAACAGTATTTTTAGATCCCCTTCTACCGCTTCGTTTGACGAAACCCTAGATTGACTGAAATTTAGGTTCTCAGCCTGTACCAGACAAGGCAAGCCTTCTCCCAGATCAGGGTTCAAGCAGGGCACTTGATTAGCTAGTGAGAACGGGACATTTGTAAAATTCAACCCCTAGCTTAGAGGGGGTTTTTGATACCAGGAGGATTCTCCCTTAGCTCTTCCTCCAGAGGGATGAAGGCCTTGCTACCTTTATTCCCCAAGGGTTTTTAGACCACCCAAACCCTGCAAGTTGTAGCTACCTACAATATCTTCTAAGCCTCCTGTAAAGGATGGAAAATATGGAATACCTGGCCCTGGCGAGCAAAAAGTGTGTTGTAATCCATGCTGCTATGAACCCTCACCATGACTGCCCAGGGGGTTTTTCACGTGGGTATGATCTTTGGAGACCCCAACCTTCCACCTCCCGCTCAAGGTGCTCTGTAGAGTCTCTTATAACAGTGTTTCACCATGCAGAAAACCACGAGCACCTCCGACCTTGTTCAAGCTCAGAGGGTTCTTTGCAACTTTCGGAAAGAAAAGGTCCAAATTTTTTTCAGAGACCTCGTGACCTCAGCAGGTGAGCAAGTCTTCAGGTGTAGGTTCTACGTCCACGTACTAACTATCAAAATCCATTGCTGCCACCACTTTGACTCCTTAAACAACCACCACGGAGGTGAAAAGCCCACAACTGTTCAAAAACCCTAACCGCCGAACGCCATCTTGTGAAAATGAGCGAAGGATTAACCTTAACCTCCATCGTGAGCACATTTAGGTTGGAATGGTCTTACGCCTATGTTCCGTGCATCTCGTGGCCGAACGATAGAGCCCCAAGTATATGCAGAGGCCTGAAAAAGATGTACGCCTGTCACATCACCTACCATCACGCGTAAAGGCAAGAGATGCAGGAGCGAACCTGCAGGTCCCAAGGGTTTTCACCATCCTCCCGCCTGCATATCCCTTGACAAGACTTCATTAATCACGAGAGTCACTTTCTCAACAGTATAATTATTGCAAAGTAATACAATATAAGCTTTCAGGATTCAAGTCAAACATGAATTGATGGCTTCCTCGAAATCATCGAAGCCAAAATTGGATATAGTTTGAGCTTTTGAAGTTTGATGACCTCGGGCTAGATGACACCTAAGGTCTTAGGGATAAGGTATTAATTAACCTCAATGCCTTTAAATATGTCAAAACCCATAAATAAAATTTATAGTAAAGTTTTAACACTGAAGGTTAGGAGAACAGTGCAGATCCCGACGGTTTTGCATGTGACAACTTTGAAGGAAGGCAACTACATCAATTGTCAATCCGGACAGTTGTAGTTTGCGCTGGCGGATAATGTTCCCATGTGATAAGCCTTATCACCGGCAATCACGGTCGAGTAGACGACGCGGTAAGCTGGCAATTTGATGCCACGTTTTAACTCTATTCACATGTGGATGGTTCCGCTGTGGTCTCTTTGCACAGATATCTCACTGGGATCTTCAACAACTAACACTGCTCACATGTCTTGAATTCCCGACGCGGTTTTGCTGTCAAGGTTACAGTTTAAACCCGATAGTTCTGACTAAACTCCAACTGCTTGTGGTTGATTACCTTTGCTCACATGGCTAGAGATCTCTGACACGGTTATCATGCGCGATTTAGGTTTGTGGTAAAGTTTGTTTGTTTTATTACATAGTCTGGAAGCCATATTTTTAATACTATGCACCTTAGGTTCTAGTCTTTAGGTTTAGAACTAGGACTTAGACCTAGGCTTTGGTTTTTAAAACATAACCTTTTGTGCTATACTTAGGCATTTTAGGATTTAGCATTTAACAATATGTTTTTAAGACTAATCACTAACATTTTCACCTAGAACTAACACTTAGCTTAGACTCCTAGTGCTAATGTTTAGTCTTAGGATTTTTATTTATCCTTAGGTATTTTACATGGATTTAGCACTTTACAAATTTTCACCATGACTATGCTCTTTAGTGTCATAGGTCGACACAACTCAACATGACGAATTTCTACATGACGACATTTTGGACTTCAATTCATGAAGAAAAACAACATTGGAGAATATTGTCAAAGTCATTAACGTTGATGTCGATGCTGACGATGAACATGTTGAACTGAATTCCTGCACATAACAAGAAAGCTGCATATGACCATCTTGGTTGTATACTAATTTAACAAGATCCTGCTGATGACATGAGTCGATGAACCATTGCACATAAGACCTTCTTAGTCGATGCAATTTTGACACAACTTGTTTATTACAAAAGTCGATGACTAATTTACCTATAAATACCATCTTGGTCATTTGTAATTTCGACACAACACTTAAGGATCCAATTTGGATCAACAAATGGGTATGTGTTTAGCCTATTTGGAGGTGCAGTCAGTTGGATGAGTAAAATGCAGTATGTAGTGGCTCTTTCAACTACAAAGGCAGAATACATGACAACCACCCATGCAAGCAAGGAAGCAGTTTGGTTGTAGAGATTGTGTTCAAGTATGGGGTTGGTGCAACGAGCTATAAGGATAGACTGTCATAGCCAAAGTGAAATTTTCTTGGCTGAGAACCCTGCTTATCATTCAAAGACAAAGCACATTGATGTTCAATATCACTTTGCGAGAGATATGGCTCAGGATAACAAGGTGTTGATGGTAAAGGTGGACACTTTGAAGAATGTTGCAGATGCATTGACGGAGTCTTTGAGCACTTAGAAGTTCTCTTGATGTAACCCCAACAACTATCATCAAACACCGAGACCAGCCTGGATATGGAAACCAGTAGTACATAGACCGAAGCCACTGGAACGACATTCCATTTAGTGTTACAACACATATATATACATGCCGAATCATTCATAAACCCCAATCCATTAACCATTGAAAAATATCAACAACTTATTTTATTAACCAAATATGAAGAATATATTCAAGAACCTCGTGTTGATCAACCTTATGATCAACAATTTGTTATTTCAAATAAGGATATGTTAGCAGCATAGAATAAAGATTATCAAAGACATTTCCAAAATGCACTTAGCTCAATGAAAAGGAAATATAGTTTGAGGAACAGAAACATTCCTATCACTTCAAATTAGAAGAGACCAACTTCTCCAAAGGATACTCGGCTCCAAGAACCAACCACTACAAATCAATATAAAAATCAACATAAAGAAAAGGAGTCTGCTGCCACTAATCAGAGAAATAACAATGAGGCATCCACCAAAAATTCAAATAAAGATAAGGAAACACAAACTATATGATAGAGAAAGGAGATTCCTGCCAAAGAACAACTTGAAAGGAAGGATACCACAACCAAAGAGGTAGAAAAATATCCTAATTTTTTTAGTCTAGAGAATGATATTTCCAAATTGAAAGTTTCCATTCCTTCAACTGAATTGGTTAAGAATGATCAATATAAGTTTCGTGTAGCTAAAATTCTCAAATTCATCCAAACATCTGATATGGTAAATGTTAGCGATGACCATCCTGAGCTTTTGTTTTGCCCAGTTGTAGATTGAAACTTACCTCACAATAAAGTCCCACCTTTCTACCTCAGTCTTATAATCCATGACTTCATCCTTCACAATGCTAAGCTAGACTCTGGGGCCTCCCACAACCTCATTCCCAAAGCCATCATGGACAAGTTAGGATTGGAAATTACCCGCCCATATCATGACCTTTACTTCTTTGACTCGGGAAGGGTTATGTGTCTCTGTCTCATCAAATATTTGGTAGTATCTCTTGATCAAATTCCAGAAAATATTGTTTTGATGGATGTGATTGTAGTTGATATTCCTCCAAGGTATGGGATGTTGCTCTCAAAATCATGGGGAGAAAAACTAAAGGGAATTTTGCAGCTTGATTGATCCTATGCTACTATACCAGTGTTTGGTCAACTCAGAAAATTGTACCCAGAAACCAAGATGAAATATATGATTAACAGCAAGGAGAAGCCAAATAATCACCCAATACATGCTATACATACATATTTAGAATATTTTATTTTGTTTAATGATGATAGTTCAGTTGAATTAGAAAGCTAGATAGAAGAAAATGCAGAAATTGTAGAAGTTTCAGGCAGTGTCTGAGAAGTTTCTGATGCAGAAAAAAGGGAACATGAATTGAATTAATTTTAGCCAAATACATAAGCTGAAGGGAAAGTAGAATCAGTGAAATAAACAGAGCATGTTGAGAAAACATATCATCTCCAAATAGATAAGAAAGATCAACCACCCAAATTTGAGCTTCCGGATGAAGAAAATGGTCTATGGACCATGGATTTTGATGGGGTCTTAGGAGAGGATGGAGCTGGCATCATAATTTGGATTCATGGTCCTATTAATCCTACATACAAAATTCCTCCTAATGTCAGGTTATGTTCATACAAACTTGCTTTTGATTGTTATAATAATGAAGCAAAATATGAAGCTTTGATAGCCGGGCTTAAGATTTTTAAGAAGTTAGGGGCTAAAAATATTTTAGTTTATGGCGACTCCAAATTAATAATCAAAAAGTGAAAGGGGAATACTGGGCCAAAAATTCAAGGATGCAAGCATATCGCAATGTTGTGTTAGATATTCTGAAGACTTTTTTTGAGTATACTTTTTTCGTGATTCTAAGAAATCAAAATTGCATAGTTGATTATCTTGCCACTGTAGCAAGCATGTTTATAATTATGATACATTACAATAAGAATTTTGAAATCAATTTAAAGCATCACCCTTTTGTTATGTTGTTCTCGATAACCTTCAGTATTGGAAAGTGTTTCAGGATGACAAGAAATTCAATAATTTTCTACAGATGGAGGAGGAATTTTCCACTTCTCAAATTGATGATGTATTTTATGGAGATGATCAGGAAATTCATGTGAAAAAAATGGAGGTATTATAGCTGAAAGATAATTCCATTCCATGAGGTCTTGTACCCTTGGAATAACTCTTTGATCAAGATGATGTCACATAGAAGCCGACAATGGTCCCCAATGAAGCAGGAGTTGAAGACATAAATATTGGCATAGTTGAGAATCCAAAGATGGTGAAGTTATCGAAGTCCTTAACTCTGGAAATGAAAGGTAAATATGAATTAATTATGGCTAAGTTTTTTGATGTGTTTGCATGGGATTATTAAGATTTGAAAGTTTATGAAAAAAGTATAATTCAACACACTATTCCAATCAAGTTCGATCAGAAAAATTTTCACCAAAATTTCAGAAGGATCAATCCAAAGTTGTTGCCATCTATTGAGAAAGAGGTAAACATATTGTATAAGGCTGGTATCATTGTTCCTCTTCACTTTTCTAATTGGATGTTGAATATTCTTCCAGTTAGAAAAAAAGACAGGTGAAATTCATTTATGCATTGATTTCCGTAATCTGAAAAAAGTATCCTTGAAGGAAATTCAATCCTTTAATGATAAGATCAAATTTTTGAGATGGTTCATTCCTAACCATGTTGAAAATTTATGGAATATGACTAACATTTTGAAGAAGGAAAACGAGGTGAAATGGTCTGAGGATGCAAGAAGATATTTCAACCAAGTCAAGTTTTCATTATCTCATGCTCCTGTCTTAATTAGCCCAGATTACACTATGGATTTTATCATTTTTTCATTTACCTCTGGGCAAACATTGGCTGTTGTCCTAATGCAGAAGAAAGACCAAAAAATAGACCCTCCAATTTCATTTTTTAGTAGAACCATAAGGGATGCAACATTGAGGTATAATATCATTTAGAAATAGGCCCCATCACTTGTGAAGGCTTTGAAGGATTTCCGGGTGTAAATTCTTCATTTGCATATTGTTCCCTATGTTCCAAATGCTGTAGTCAAGGATATTTTGATGCAGAATGATCCTGAAGGTAGGCGTGGAAAATGGATAGATGAAATGATTGAGTATGACCTCGAAATTAAACCAACAAAGTTGATCAAAGGACAAGGTTTGGCGAAGCTCATGGAAGAGTCCAATTTTCATGTTTTAGACATCATTCTCATTATTTCACCTTCTGAGGAAGAAGTAGCTGATTCATAACCTCATGTATCACAAATTTTTACCTCATCTCCTTGGTATTCAGACATTTTTAATGTGCTTCGACATTTGAATCCTCCACCGGATGTGTCGAAAAGTAAGAGTAGATCATTGAATTTAAAATATTTGAAATATTGTATTCTTGATAATGCATTATTTTGGAAAGATTTGAGAAGCATTTTACTGAATTTTTTAGTGGAAAGTGAGGCAAAAGAAGTAATGAATGATTTTCACAAGGGTGATTGTGGCGGTCATCTCTTCTAGAAGACCACAAAAAATAAGATATTGAGGGTTGAATTTTATTGGTCAAGTTTTTTTTTTGTGATGTTTACAAAACTATCATGATTTTCCATGAGTGTTAGATATTTCAGGGAAATAGGAAGTTGTTACTACTGCCCTTGCAGCTCATTTCAATTCAAGCACCCTTTCAGCAGTGGGTTCTTGATTTTATCGGTGATATTCACCCTTCATATTTAGCTCAACACAAGTGGATCTTGACAACCACCGATTATTTCACGAAATGGATCAAGGCTATCCCCACTAGGCAAGCTACGGATGCGGTAGTAATTCAGTTTATTGAGTCTAACATTTTATCTCGATTTGTTTTTCCATAGAAAAAAATCAAAGATAATGCATCTGCATTTAAATATAAGAGGATGATTTACTTATGTGACAAATACTGCATTAGGCTCAGGAATTCAACAACATATTACCCGCAAGGTAATGGGCTGGCTGAATAATCCAATATATCATTGGTAAACATCATCAAGAAGTTGCAGGAAGAAAATAAGTATAATTGGCACAATAAATTGATGAATGGTCTATGGGTGGATAGAGTGAGCACTAAGAAATCCATAGGTATGTCACCTTTTCAGTTGGTATATGGAGTGGACACTATTTTTCAACTTCTATTGCTGTCCCATACATGAAAATTTTGCAGGAAGTTCACAGTGAGCCCAATGATATTCAACAAAGAATCAATAAGATGATTCATTTGCAAAAATCCCAAGAGGAAGTATTTCAGAATACTTCAAAGCTTCAATAAAATATCAAGAAGATATATGACAAAAAAACTAAAGTAGATGATTTCATTGTGGGAGATGTCGTTCTCCGATGGGATGCACGGAATGAGGAAAAATGAAAGCATGGAAAGTTTGAAAACTTTTGGAAAGGACCATAAATAATTTTTGAATTTAGAGGGAAGGATTCCTTTTTGTTAGAATAACTTGATGGCCAAGATTTTTCAGGAGGACCAATCAATGGTAGAATCCTCAAGCATTAACTCACTTGATTTTTTCAGAAATTTCTCATTTTAACTGTACATATCATTTTATTTTGCTACCAAAGTGTGAAGGCTTTGTCATGGAAGATTGAAGCCCGAGGAGAAGGCCATAAGACTTCTTTGATCAACTGTTGTTTTGAAAAGTTAATTCAGTTTCAGTTTGTCAGTCAGTCATTTTAGTGCCGAGTTTTGTTTTTATTTTTTGACTCCATTTCCCAATGGATGGGGATACCTAGTCTATAATGTTCTTGACACCTCCTAAAAGGAGATTCCATCCATAGATGGAGCTAATGTTAGTGTCTATAATTCACCGGTGATCAAATTTACTCCTTCAAGGTTAGTTGATAGGGTCCTAGGTCAAATTTTATAGTTTCAAATAAGTTTTCAAATAAAATTTGATCATTGGTTTGTGTATCTAGGTATATTACTGCTCCCACCATATTCAAATTCAATAAAATTCCATCTTGGTCTTGGTCATCCAATCATGATTATGCTTACTACAAGGTTCAAGGTCCAAATCATAAATTTTATCAATGCATTTCATGTCATCATTAGGTCAAGTCATCAAAAGGTCATAAAAGAGTCATGTCATCACCTAGGTCACCATCATGGGAGTTAGTAATTAGGGAAAAAAGTGTTCTAAATGATTTATAAGGCTCATTTTATACCTTATGAAGATGTAATTTTTATAATAAAATGACAAAATTGTTGTACACTAACCTATTATTCAGTTTTACAAAAAGACAAGTGATGTCACCTCATGACTCAAAGAAAAAATCAACTTCCAACCTATAAGAAGACCATTCAAGAATTTCAAATGCTCATTTCACCTTCACTAAGCACCTCTCTATCATTGAGATTCATTCCAGCCACTAGGGCATCAAATTTCATCTTCAAAACCATTAACACCTCTCACGCTACGCTTCTGCCTGCTATGCTGCACTTCTTCCTGCTACAATGTGCTTTTGCTTGCTACGCTGCACTTCTGGCTCTTGTGTTGAAATTTTGAAATTGGAGGAAAAGAAAGCATAACAGGGCTTCATTTAAACATTTCATAGGTTCCAACATATATTTGGAAAATATGTACACCTTTGTTACCTCTCTTATGCATTATTCTTCTTAGAAAATGCAGTGAAAATCCCTCTCTCAGGGTTTCGCTGCGATTTTGGTTTCCATGAGTTTTTGCTTCCTTACAGTGGTAAAAAAATTATGTTTCCTACTCTATTACCCTCTCCCATACCTCACATACCTCCCCTAAACGTCTCCCATACTCCTTCCATTCATTTCCCTCACTTTCCGTACAAACCCTAGCCTACGCTGTGCTTTTGGATAGGACTATGTTTTAGACATTTCCACACCTTTCCCTCACTCTTTTCATAAAATTTAACCTCCATAAATTCCCTAACACTCATCCCCATCTCCAAAAATTTTCCCAAGAGTTATATTAATTCCAAAACCCTTGTTAGACATACATATCCTTCTTGCGGACAAGAACGATCTCCCTCGTATCTTAAGGATATCTAGAAACAAACAAACAAATACAAACCATTTTCTCTAGACCATTATGCTTTAGAATTATTAATTAACTATATATGGAGAGATGCTCCTACTTGAAGTCTAACGCTTATTTCGACCTTCAATCCAGTCGCTCTAGAAGATATCGATCCAGCATGTAAAATATGCGATCAAAGACAAGCAAAAGGGATAAAAAGCACCTGCAAGATATAATAATTTAGAAACAATAATCTATCTTAGTGATCAAGGAATCCAAGAATTAAATTATTCAAAGAGATACATGAAAAAATTAATTGGAAAATAGAATCCATTTGTATTAACTTTGAATGATAATAAGTAACCTTACAACCTTGACGCCTTGATGTTTGTACAGGTTCTTCCGGGGTCTTCAACACATGTTTCCCTCATTTTGACAAGACTCAAACTCTATGAATTAGCATGAAACTATGGTCATGAGTATGTAATCCTTCTCATGCCAATGATGCTAAATGTGGAGAGTATAATTTCTTCAGCAATTCACCTCAAAACCACCAAGTTCTAAGTACCCTTGAGACTGAAACATGGTCTCAATTTATAGCAGAAGGGAGGTAGTTTTAGTTTCCATAAGGAAGGGATAAATTCCTCTCATAAAGGGATTTTAGCTCCAAAAACCAAGGGATAGCTCCATTAATGAAGGGATAGATTTTCATGAATGGAGGGGGCGAAGCTCGACTAGATAATGCTTCTAGAAGCCTCCAGCTGGGAGAATATTCGACCAACTGGGCTTCTAGAACTTACTTTTATTTTATTTTACCTTTTATGGGGGTCCGCAGTTTTAATGAGAAGAACGTGTAGGATGTGTCACAGGTTTTAGAGCAATAAACCACGGTACCACAGGCAATGACTACGAAAAGTGTGGAGTTAGGCTTTTTAGGGTTTTAATGAGCTTTTCTCCAATTCCAAGACTTGATTTAGGAACTTTAGGATTTTGGACCTCTAAGGGAGCAATAAATAGGTAATGATGAACCCATGTAGACAAATAAATGTCATGGTGAAAAATTTTAGTGTAAAATATTACCCCCTAAAGTGCGAAGTCTGAAGAGTTTTGAAGAGTGAAGTACTTTATCATTCTGAGGATTGGGCTGTAGGCGTACCGGTTGAAACTTGTAAAAAAAATAATTCAATGCAAACATATATATAATATATATATATGTATGTATGTATGTATGTATGTATGTATGTATGTATGTATGTATGTATGTATGTCATCGCTAAGGTAGGCATTCCCATACTCAGATCAAATCTAACTACATGTTTTGATACAAAAATGATTTCAGAATTACATTAATAGTAGACACAACATGGATGCAGCCATATGTCATGAGTAGTCTACTGTATGATGAATAATAAAACTCTTCATAGCCTAGATGGTGGAAACTAGATCCAGGGTCTTGATTTCTGCTTCTCGAACTAGTATAATTCTATCCATGTGATTGATTGTGTCGAAGTCGAACATGGTAGAAACTACTTGATTACCAGTCAATGATGTGAAATGTTAACAAGTGTGAGAGAAACCACCAATAATGACAATGGCTCTCAAAATAATCAGTACAATCTATGAAATGTGAATATGTGATCTGAAGTCGAACATTTCACAAAATCATTTGTTCGAAGGTCAATGATGCAACCTGTCGTCGAAGATGAGAAACTTGCCATTAGGGCATGCAGGTCCCCAGGTATTGATAGGATTCTAGATCAACTTTATAGATGATTAGCCGTCATCGATAGAAAGTGACCCGTCATAGAAAAGCCCACGACACGAAACCATTAGATCAATTTTTGAAGAAATATTTGCAAGGACTGACTCAGGGATGGTCAACGCGAATGGAGACAAATTTTTGCAATGAATGGTTTATTTAAACTGATCTCTTGAACACATAACGACACTATTGGGAAAAATACTGATTCACCCCCCCTCTCAGTATTTTTCCCAACAATTGGTATCAGAGCAGGTCCTTCTGAAGGAGCTTGATCGCTTGAAGGAGATCCGTCACAATGGGAAGGAAGCAAAAGAAGAAGGCTACTCTAAAGGAGATATCTCAGAAAACATGTGCAGTAGAAAATGAAGAAGATAAAACAGGTACTGATTGTTGTTCTTGTGATTCACTTTCTTGTGCATGCAATGGTGAAGATAGTGAAAGTAATGTTTTGGATCTAGAGGAAGCTATCAAGATTAAAGTTGAAGATCAACAAAGATCAGTTAAAGAAAGAGACAATATCTACAATGAGATGATCTCTCAACTGAAAGGACAGATAGAAATTCTGAATGAATAGGTAGACAAGTATCAAAAGTTGTACAATTATGGAAGCAATCGAAATAAAAGACGTGAAGTAGAAATCAATGATCTAAATGAAGATCTGGAAAAATCAAATAAGAAGAATGAAGGACTTGAAGCAGAAATCATCTCTCTGAGAGAAGATCTTGAAGCATCAAATAAGAAGAATAAAGAACGTCTAAAATCATTTGAAAAGGAAGGACTTGAAGCAGAAATCATCTCTCTCCAAGAAGATCTGGAAAAATCAAATAAGAAGAATGAAGAACTGCTACAAACATGTGAAGATCAAGAAAATTGGTTGAAGGAAGAAATCTTAAAATTAAATGATCAAGTAGAAGAAGGAAAAAGGGCCGAAGAAAGCATGAAGAAGCAATGCCAAAAATTGGAGGTTGAGGTAAACATTCTCAAAGGTAAATTAGAAGAAAAGGATAAACTCTTGAGGTTTCAAGATAGTACTAAGATTCTGGAAAATATTCTTAGTAATCAAAGGTCTCTTGTTATCAAAATTGGTCTTGGTTTTCATGAAACTGTCAAAGGAGAATCTAGTTCGCAAGGAAGTGCTAAAGATTCAAAGGATGTCAAAGCAAAACCTGAAGTGTTGAAAGAAACTAAAAGTCAACCTACAATTATGAATTCTCAAAGGAAATCATTCAATAATGTTGAATGCTTTAAATGTCATAATTATGGGCATGTTGCAGCAAATTGCAGAAGCGCAATTGAGCATACGCGACTTGGCACGTACTTTTCCGCGTACATACGCTACTTCGCCTTAACAAATCCGCATATGCATCACAGATTCAGATCTATCATCACACTGTTACCCTTTCCTTTCAGAAATATTTCAGAGTGAAGTATTCATTCAAACCCAGACACATGCACACCCATTTCACAATGAATTTCTTCTCCTTAAATAGATCTAGCCTTTGACAATACCATGAGCCAAAACCACACAACTTCCGATGGTATTCCTGGATGGGATCACATAGACAATCCAGCGCTCAATAAAATGGGTCAATACCATGGTAGTAACCCCTGGTTGTATTCTTTTAGAGCGCAATTGAACATACACGACTTGGCACGTACTTTTCCGCGTACATACGCTACTTCACCTTAACAAATCCGCATATGCCTTGTGACATACCTTGTTTAACAATATTCTGGCACTTTCTGATATTTATTTCTTCTGTTACTTCTGAGCTATCATTAATAAACTCATCAAGCATCAAGAACAACTTCATTAAGTAAGTTTCCATCATCTTCACCAAGTGGGTTGCCATCAAGGACAACACTCTGCATCATATTGCCAATAGACACTGCAGATGGTTTGGTGATGATTGACCTAAAGCTAATACCAAAAAACCGGCTGAAGACTTTCAATATGGTTTGATTAACTGTTTGGCCAAAGGATTTTCCCAACCCAGGTATGAATGTGACAAAATTGTCATGTTGAAGAGTGGTATACAACTTTTTTGAAACAAAGTGTGACAACTGGATTCATTTTCTCTCTTTTCCCCCCAACATTTTTGGCAAGTACCTCTTTATTTTCGACAAGCTTGAGGAGGATAACATTTTCTTGTTATGTAAGCTCATCCTTTGGATGAGTCCAACTTAGTATTAAAATCAAACCCTAAGAAGGAGTGGTTTGTTCCTGTTTATAATTGATAGGTCATTTACTGTTAAGTTTTAACGAGTCTAGTATAGGTGAAACTCGGTGTTTTTTAGTTTTAGGGAGTCAGAAGAAAAACTTAAGAAAACTCCATGGGTGTACTTTTTTGTAAATTTAGTCTCTCAAGCCTGAAAAAGGATAAAATAATGCATGAGAGAACTCTATTGACCATGATTAGTCAACGTATACCTTTTTTGTAAATAGTCCATTTCAGTCCGGGAAAGGGGTAAACTTATACTGAAGGGACGACTGTTCATTTCCTTTAACGAGTTCGAATAGTCAAGTACTCGGCAATATTTTCATGTTTAGAGAGTCTGAAAAGGGCTTAAAAGAGAACTCCAGGGTTTCACTTTTTCGTAATTTTCAAGAGCCCGAAAAAGTGATAAAAGTATACTCATCATCAAAATAATATTTTTCACGCGACAAACTTGTTTTCTGCACCTAAATTCGAAAAATTAAACATATCTGTTTCCAATAAGTAAAAACTTTTAAAAAATAACTTTTCAAAGTGGAAAACAAATAAAATAATATTTTATTTATTCAACAAATCTTATAAAAAGTAGTTCAACAAAGTCATTTTGACCTTTTGTATTAAGAGTTGAAAGTTGAGAGCTCTGGGAAAAAAACATTCTAGAGGTGATAATGGGAGAACTGATTGCTCAAATAAAAAACCGTCGAATCCAGGTAATCCAAAACACTCTTCTCTTCATTTTAATTCATTTGAATTCTCTTTTTTGGTTTTTAAAATCATTTTTTGGGGGAAAAATGGTTCAAAATTTCACTCTCGAGGGTCTGCGGGTCAATCATTGGTTACCTGCGGACCCCGATAATTTTCCTAAAGGAAAATTATTGGCTACTGTGGTTTTTATGAAGGGTGCGTGCGAGGGTCCACACTGTCCCTATACAAAAACTGCGGAGGTGTCGTGAGAAAAGGAAATTTGTTAAATTCTCTAAAAAATGGTTAAATATTTTCACTCTAAAAGCTTCTAACCTTTAAATGCGTCCATTTGCAGGTCATTGCACAATGTTGGAGTGGCGAGAACGCGAACGAAGAGGTAGATGATGTGGCTATGAACAATCCAAACACAATGCGTGTTTTGAGAAATTGCGGATTATACAAATTCTGGGCTAGGTAGAGCTAATGACCTGGCTGGTGAATAAATGGGACGTCCAAGAACAATGTTTTATCATTGGTGATCACAAGCTAGAAATTGAGCTTGAAGACATTTACTTCCTCACTGCTTTATCCAAAAGAGGTGAACATATCTCTTTGTTTGGAGCTAGGCAAGGTGGCCTGCCTATTGCTAGCTATAAACAAGAGTTATGTAATGAAGAAGCTGATCCCAAAGACAACCGAAAACTATCATACGTCTTGATCTAAAATTCATTGCATTCACCGTGACAGATTATGTGGGAGTGAAGCTCCACATGTGGCTACCAAGTCACAAATGCAGACAAATTTTGAATGCTACAAAGGTACTATCTTCAATTAGTGTGAAGGGGTGTTGACCAATATGAAGGGTCAACTGACCAGAGTGAAAAAATCAAAGTTGGAAAACTTTGGGTATGGTGCTATCTTAGTATCTTTTGCTTTGGAGAAGATTCCATCCCTCACCCCTCAGCTGATCTCTGTTGACCATGGTGAACCTATAGAGCCTCGTATGGTACAATGTGTGGCACTGATGGCTCGCCATGGTGGCGATGACTGTGTGGTAGTTCGATTCACTCCAACATATTTTCATTGGTTACAGAACCAAATCTTTGATATTGAGGATTTCCCATATGCAGGCATAGATTTTCGAGGAGAACCCGAGATGTCCTTACCTCTAGGGACATAATGGGATGAATCAGGTAAATGAATTGTTTTGATGTGTTTTAACTCTAATTTTTATTTTTATTTTTTAATCGTCCAATATTGATAACAAAATTGTAAATGCAGATGTTGGTCCTCGAAGGCCAGCCACTCTTCGCCACTTCGAAAGGAAGCCAACAGAGCCTGTTGCATAGCCACAGAACCATGCGGTAGAGATTCTTACTGACTTAGAGCACAACCTGGAAATTTTGACTAGAGATATCCCAGAGACATAAATGGATGATATTCCTCTTCATCTCCAGAGACACATCGTTGATGTTCGGCTAGTTTAGGAGATACCTGCGTAGGGTGGTGCAGGCGATAGTTTACTTTCATGATCATCACCACGGATAGTGGATGATCATCGCAGACTATTGTATTTTTGTTTTTTGTATCACTGTCTTTTAGATCATAAGGTTTTTTGAACCTATGGTCGCAGATGATGTAATATTTTTTGAAAACACAAAATCTTATCTATGATATTACTACTTTTGCCGGCTATCTTGTTCAACACATATTGAATGTTGTTTTGATTTACTGTTTTAATGTTGCAAATGTCTATTTATATCATTATTAGCTAATGAATCAGCCAATGTATTTAAATTTCTTGGAATGTGTTGATATTTTATGTAGTCAATTTTCCTTTCCAAGAGACGAACCTTCAAAAATAATCTCAGTAACACTGGATTTTTAATTGCGTATACTCTTTTTAAATGCAATACAATGAGTTTTGATCTAGCCTAACGATCAAACACCGAATTCCAAATGAAATGGCATCAGATAATAACTCAATCACCACGCTATATTCTGCAACATTATTTTTTGTTTGACCAAGGCTTACCCCATGCATAGAAACTAACTCGTTAGTGGGTGAATAGATAACCCAAGCTGCGGAAGAAATATTCCATGTACTATGACAAACACCATCAGAAAAACCAATGTACACTTGAAGGGATGTCGACATCTGCAATATCAAGAGTAACCAAGATAAGCAGTGATAGTAGTAAACACAAACTTAAACTAGACACACTCATCTAATCTAAAGCAACTAACTAGAAAAATATCTAATGTAAAGGTGAGATCTTCACAAAAATCAAGCATAATATCTCTTCAGATAAAGTCCATTTTTGGGTTTATCTAAAGAGACCATGTCATAATCAATCAATTAATAAGACCCTTTTGCAAGCACTCACTTGACAATATAAGAACCATGCCACATTGGTTCGAATTTCCCAGCTCCTGGTTTATCGTTAGCTTGATCATATACCAAGACTAGGTCACCTTCTGAAAAAACACAAGGTGTAACACTTTGGTCGTACTGAGCTTTAACGTTTTTTTTATGAGCTTCGGCTGCTAATGCAGTAGTGCGCCAAGACTCATCTAATTGTGCTAAGTACAAAAAGTATTTTTCCTCTTCAGAAGTAGCTGGTAGTAACTCTATGGATAATTCGAGTGACGTTATTTCACATTCAATCGGTAACACAACTTATAAACCATAAACTAGTTGAAAAGGAGTGAACCCTGTTGCAGTTTTTGCTGAGGTTTGGTATGCCCAAAGTGCTGATAAAATCATGGTATGCCAATTCGATTTATGAATTCTGATTATCCTTTTAATCATGGTGGTTAAAACTTTATTAACGGCTTCAACCTGACCATTAGCTTGTAGGTAATATGGAGTAGAGTTATCATGGCGTAGGCCAAGTTGGTCGGAAATTTTGGTCATCATGATGTTTTAAAAATGACTCCCATGGTCAGTAATGATAGCTTGGGGTACACCGAATCGAGAAATCACGTGACTGAATACAAACGTAGCTGCAGTTTTGCCATCTGCTGCAAATGTAGGCATTGCCTTGGCCCATTTGGTAAAATATTATAATGCGAGAATAATATACCCATGCCCCCCGGACGAGTGAGGGTTACATGTGATGAAATCGATGCCCCATTTTGCAAAAGGACCGACAACAATTATGGGGTGAAGTCATGGTGCATGCATCTTTCGATCAAATATATGACAGTTGTGGAATTTTCAAACTGCGAGAATGCAATCTTTGAATAATGATGGAAAAAAATAGCCAGCACACAATATCTTTTGGGCTGTGGCATACCCAAACATATGAAATCCACATGCTCCAGAGTGGCAGTCATTCAAAACTATTTTAGCCTCTAGTTCATGAGTTAAACACCATCGAAATACAGAATCTGTACCACGACGATAAAGTGTGTCTCCAACAATATTGTATTGTTGAGATTGGTAATGGATCTTTCATCGATGTGAACATGAAAGTTCAGGCCAAAAAGTTTGGGTTTGGAGATAAATGATGATATCTCCATACCAAGGATCTAACGTATTGATAAGAAACAAAGATTCATCAACAATCAGATGCTCTACCATAGTTTCTGTCTCAGTATTTAGGAAGTCACACATATGTTCAACGAACACCATTGATTTATTTGATTTTGATTTTTCAAATTCTAAATCAAACTCCTAAAGGATAACAATCCATTTAGAGTATTTGCCCTCGAGTAATTTCTTAGTCAGAATATACATCATCGGGTTTCAATTAGATATCACAGTTGCTTTTCTTAACAAAATGTAATGACGAAATCGTTGGCCAACTTGAACTGTTTACAAGGCCAATTTTTCCACAAGAAAATAATTAATCTTTGTTGGATTGAGATTTCGACTGAGATAATAAATCACGTGCTTGTTGTGAAATTCATCCTCTTGAACTAATACCATTCCAATGGTGGAATTAGAGGCTGCTAAGTATAAAAAGTAATCCTGGGTGTAATTTGGTGGATGAAATAATGGTGCATGGATAAACACATATTTTAAAGCATCAAAATATCGATCAATGATGTCATCCCAAATAAAAGGAACATTATGTTTCAACAACCTAGTAAAACCTTTTGTTAACTCAACATAGTTCTGGATAAATCTAGGTAGAAATTTCACTTTCCCTTGCAAATTTTGGAGTTGGCAAAGTGTGGAAGGAGGAGGTAAATTGATAATAGCCTCAACCTTCGAAGGGTTGACACGAATGCATTCTTTCGAAACAAAAAATCCCAGTAATCTACCAGATTTCACACAAAAAACACATTTGTGGGGATTGAAGCGAATCTTATAATGCCTACATCTCATAAAAATTTCTCGTAAATGAGTAGGATGATCTTCCCTGTGTAATTAATGAGCAGGTAAATCATTGAGATAAGGTTTTACAATGTGTTTAATGTCATGAAAAGCGTAAGACATTGCCCTTTGAAAAGTTGCACTAGCATTCTTCAATCTGAAAGGTAGTTTACAGTAAGCAAATCTTCCCCAAGGATAAATGAATGCTTTTTTTGGTTGATTAGCAGGGAGTATGTTTATTTGATTGTATCCGGAAAATCCATCCATAAATGAATACATTTTATTTTCGGCACAATCATCAATGATTTGGTCGATATAAGGAGTTGGATAACTGTCCTTAGGACAAGCTTTGTTAATATCCCTATAATCGACACACACTCGTATAGTTTCTTGTTTTTTAGTAACAGGAATGATATTAGATACCCAATCCGTTAACAGGATAGGATAAATAAAACCTGCTCTTAGTAATTTCTCATCTTCGGCTTTGATAGCAGCAGCTTTTCGTGGATGTATCGGACGTAGTTTTTGCCTGATAGGTTTAGCATCTGGGTAAGTTTTGATTTCACGAATGACAATTTTGGGATCAATTCCTGGCATTTCTTCATAAGACCAGGCAAATATGTTGCAAAATTCTTGAAATAGGGCTTTATATGTAGAAATTTCATCTAACATACAAGAAGCACCTATATGAATGTTTTCAATAATTCCTAGTTTAACTGATATGTCAATGGGAACCATCGAAGAAAAATTTCCCAAATTAATTTCAGAATTTGAATTTTTGATTGATATTGGACTCTGGGGTTCCTTGACATGGTCAATTAGAAAAATAGATGAAAAATTATTTTCTAATTTATCAAG
Source organism: Pinus albicaulis (assembly GCA_034641835.2). Taxonomy (NCBI): domain Eukaryota; kingdom Viridiplantae; phylum Streptophyta; class Pinopsida; order Pinales; family Pinaceae; genus Pinus; species Pinus albicaulis. The sequence goes on along the minus strand of CM076575.1, from coordinate 784,735,171 downwards.
ATCGAGTAGAAATGATGATTTTGGCTTGAGGGGTCCTGACCCAGGTTCGGAGTTCAAGGTTTTCCAAAAAACCCCTATACTACTGGCCCTTTCGGCAGTGACCTGCTTGCGCAGGTCAAAGTCTCACCCGAAGTAGTATGGGTGGGTGCTGGAACTAGGTTTCTGCACCCTGAGAAAGGATAGGTAAGGCAAGCAGAGTTGCGTTTGGCCCTATGATACCCGTATCGCCTCTTTTTGCATAGGGTCAATAGGTCTGTATTCGCATCCACGTGCGCTAGATCTACATGATATAATTCTATGGAAGTAGCACAATATTGCATAAAACAGAACATAACAGACCCAGATACAACAAACACACTTACACAGATCTTTCACAACTTGAATACAAAATGCACATAATGCAGTAACTACAATGATTCACATAAACAATACACATAGATTCAGTTCTCAAGCAACCTTTCTTATTCATCAATTGATTCTTACAATACCCATCCCAACCTATGCACACAACAGCAGGGTCCGCACACAGCTAGACTCTGGATCTCCGCGCACACAGCCAACAGGAGTCCTTTCCCCAAAAACCCAAACAGATATCTTAAACCATAGTTCGCATCAATAGCTCTTCATTTCCTACCTTACAATTCAAAATGTTCCTCTATTTATAATAATCTAGCCTAAACTTTCCTATGGTCTTCAACCGTGGTTTTCGGACCCCTGGTTTACCCTTTTTCCCATTACAATGCTTTTGGGGCTTTGACCCACCCCAAAACCCCTGCGCTAGACTAAATATAATAAAAAAGATATCAAATCGGACCAGTTTCGCAGCTCGTAGGAGACCCTATTCCAATAGTCCCCCAACACAATCTTGTAACTCGTCCCGAGTCACTGTGGTGGTACGTCCTCTATCTGCGCACACAAGGTATTGAACGCGATGATGAGTAGAGGGAGCACTTCCTGACTTTGGGCAGCAGTGCATTGTGCGATATTGACAAGCTTTAGGGAGGCAGGGTCTTCCGGAGCCGTGGTAACCTGCTCCAACATTCGGTGGAGGTGCATGATGGCGGTATGAGCACCTTGAGATATCTGGAAGGCAGTATCACCCCAGGGTTTCAATAACTTTCTGACGACATGCTTGGAGCGGTGGAGATTTGCAATTGAGTATATGAAGGCATTGCAGGTTTTTAAGAGGGCTAGACCCTGCGAAGGGACGAGGGAAGGCAAGGTAGCTTCGACCTGATCGAAAGCAGCTTCCATTTGTTGTAAGTCTTCCTGGACATGCCTAAGCATGGGGTGGAACCGGACCACTGTCCAGAGCTGCATAGCTACCTCGACCAACTGATTTCCCAGAGTAAGCTGCTCCTTAATAATATTCGTTGCTTCCATAATCAATGCAACCCGTTGTGCCCGAACTTTCGGGGCTATTTCACATTGCTACCGTGCAGTATGGTCACGGTTACGGATATATTGCAACACAACATTGTATAAAACCTATAACGCCTCATGGGGTAGCTGTGCCAAGTCTATTTGTAGGTCCGTAGCCATCGGGGCGTGGTCGCCAACCATGATAGTGTGAGGGAGTGAACAAATATTTTTTTCGCTGGTCAGTAGTCTGGAACTGCAGAGAAGTCGTAGCGTATCCCTATATCGCTTTATTCCTTTCGTGCATAGGACTAGCTGCGACTTGACTGCATCAGTGTTGGTGGAAAACTGTGGCAATTGTGTACCCTCCTTCGTGGTATCGTCTGAGGCCATCCGGTTGGGTCCTGTGATCATTCCAGGGTTGTAAAGGTCGGGAACTCCTGTCGTGCAACTTTGGTGCCTCTCTGCATGGGGTTCAAAGTCAATTCTCCCTGCAGGGAGCCAAAGGCTAATCATTTTATCACTCTCAGCATCCCTAGACCATCTCAACATGATGTCTGCAGGCACTGAACTGATAGGTGCCGAAGCGTTCGGTGGGTTAGGGACCGCCATAGCAACAAAAGGACAGGCTTCCTAGAAAACGTTAAAGATCTGAATAAGCAAGCAGGAGAATAATAGAGGTAGGGTACAGAGACAATATGGAGCCCTGAGCAAAGTTATCATGTTGGCCTTATACTGTTCGGGGCTATCTAATGGTAGAGTAAACCTCACTTGAAACTTACCATCGATCGTCCGGAACAAACTTACCATAAATTTCTGTATTGATGGCCAGCCGCCCATTTTTCGTAACGGTAAGGTTCCCTTCTCACCAAAGTGTAGTGGTCTGATGGTCATTATTCGTACCTGAGGGCTTTCCCATGGATTTATAGATTTTGGATGATGCCTGCGTGCTGCTCGCGTATCCTGAATTAAAGCCGATGCCAGGTGTTTTGTAATACAGTCCAGGTACCACTTCAGCAACTTGGCCACCGTACCTTTTGACAGGCGTGCTTTTCCCTTGGTCAGGGCATTTGTGTGTGGTAGATATGCGTTGAGAATCCTTGTGCCATCTGTCACCTTAAATTTTCACAGATACTCAGCCCACAAGCTCTCCCAATTGCACGTGTATTGGTGCAGCTCCGCATCTAAATACCACGTAGTTAGATGTAAGCCTAGGTCATGGATAACTATGTGATCTTGTTTGTTTGGGGTCCTATTGCACCATTGTGCTTCCCATGCCAAAAAATATCTGTGTGGGTCGAACCTCTCGATCTGTCTTCCAGCTAGGGCTCCAAATCGCGGGATCATCTTATCTCGACACTCCTCCCAAGTGCGGAATACTGGCCCGTGCGTATCCCACCAATGCGCAGACGCTCCGCGCAAGGCTAGCGGAAGTGCCCCTAGCCTGCGTTATTTGGGAAATTCGGCTTCGAATGCATGTAAAAACTCCTTAATTTCACCTGCATCCTCAAGGTAGGGTAGGTCTCTTACCTCGGCAGAGATGTAGCGGAAGTTCCTTGTGACCTGAAGACATCGTAGCGCCAAAATCTCGTGCAACCGGCCTTGCCAATTCTCCAGTTCCCCATCAGAGTCAGAAAACCATTCACTGTCCTTTTCCCAAGAGAGTACTCCTTCTGCTGTGGGGTTAATCTAGTCTTCATCCTGCGTAGTCAATTTGTAAATGTGATCTATTTCTTCCTCATCGCGTGCTGGCTTTGTATACTGTGCACCTTCTGCAGGATCCAATGGTACTTTTACGCGTGTACCGTTATTTTCAAACACCATGCTGCAATTTTTGAGATTTATGACACCCCCCATATCTATAGCCCAGTCTAGTCCTAGGATTGAAGGGTAGGGATCTGCATCTTCCACAATTTCTATTACTTCAAAGTTAGCTAGGAATTTTACCCCTGCGATATCTACCATGACTTTCGGTAGCCTTCCGAGAGGGATGATCTTCTGTTGATTTTCCATGCGCAGTTGGATGGTGGACCATTCCAGTTTAGGCTCTCCCATTCGTTGCCATGTTTGTTTTGGTAATATGTTCGCATATGATTGAAGGTCTAAAATAACTTGATCCATCTCATAGTTACCAATCTGCGCAGTCAACCGCATTTATCTTCTGGTGCGTTTTTTATATCTGTATAGCTTGTGTACATCCTTGATCCTGGGAATCAGATCGGGCTGAGCTTCACAACTATGCATTAATGCTTGAAGGTTCTCTACAGCCTGTGGGTTACGTAGCAGCTTCAGACATTCCTGCAGAAAGGGCTCAACCCCTTCCTCTATCTTGAGGTGTGTCAACATCTGTGCAGTTTATGCTATCATTTTTTTTCCCTTGCTGATGTTTGATCCTTCCTGAAAGGTCATAGGATCCCTAGCAAATGCTTCCTTTACTCCCTGGGTGACCATCCCGCTGCATGTTATGACTTTCACACTCGGGTCTATGCTTTGTAGCTCAGCTTTAACTCTTTTCACATTCTGTGTAGGGGTGGGCTACTTTTCCTGCATCTTGGCTATTAAAACTGAGCAATATTCAACCACATGGTCCAGCTGTCTACAATATTTGCACGATTTCCTGGTGGGATTTGGGCAGTCCTTGGTGAAGTGTCCTAGCTCCTCGCAATTATAACAGATTAACTGCCCACATCCTCGTCTTGCACTTCCTCCCTGACCTCCTCTGCCCCTTGCTGGAGAACCTCCGAAGTTCGCAGAAGTTCTTGGCGATGCAGGGTCTAATTGTACCCTATACAAGTTCCCACGATATATCATCAAGTTGTAAGTGCGACAATTCTACTCATCGTGTTGTTAGAAAATTATATATTATGGAGAAATGCAACACATAAAATATGCGAAAAATACAAGCACATAAAACACATAAAACCAGAGAGACACAAATATATGTGGTTCACCCAGTTTGGGCTACGTCCACCCCGAATAGCCAATCCTTCCTTTCTATTATCTAGCAAAAATGAAGAAGCAAAACCTATAGTAGATCCATTGTAATATCCTCTGTTCTCTCTCACAGTCTCCCTATCTATTTCTTGCTCTGAGAATACACACATAATACACAGCCGCAATACAATACCCTCATATATACAAGGGGGTTGCCTTATAGGGCAAAAAAAACCCTAAACTAAACATAACTTCTACCATTAGATCATTTGCCTATGAACGACCCATATTGACTAGAAATTACTATACTTTTACAAGGCAATTTTACATTTGTTTTTAGCTTCGGGGGCGCTACCCCTGAAACCCCTCGCCAGGGGGGGGGCTCCGAAAAGCGTTGCCGCCCCCCCCTGGACCCCCCATGGCAGCGATTAATTACGGGCGGCGTTGCCGCCCCTTTTAAGGTACAGGGGTCCAATGCTGTGATACAAAGTAAACAAGATAATCAGGCTCCACACCCAACAATCTCCCACTTGGAGACTGATTGTAGCAACTCCACCGCTGCTTCATTTGCTGGACAATGACTCCTCTTTGGACATGGTTGTTCCTCATCTTCATCGTCATCCTTGAAGACCAATTGAAACTGAGCACATTCTCAGTTTCTCCCTGGTTACAACTTTTGTTAGCATATCTGCAGGATTCTGGCTAGTGTGTATCTTTTCCAGCTTCAACTCTCCATCTTCCAATACTGACCGTATGAAATGGTACGTGAGATGTATGTGTTTAGTCCTGGAATGAAATGCTGAGTTCTTTGCAAGATGAATAGCACTTTGGCTATCACTGTATAGTGTGCCCATATCATGCTTCTTACCCAATTCATCCATAAACCTTTGTAGCCAAATCATTTCTTTACTAGCCTCTGTAGCAGCAACATACTTGGCTTCTGTTGTTGAAAGTGCAACAACACTTTGGATTTTTGAAACCCAACTGACAGTTGTTCCACCTACAGTAAATACATATCCTGTAGTGCTCCTCCTGTTATCTCTGTCACCTGCCATATCTGCATCAACATATCCTTGTAGATCAATGTTTGAACCACCAAAGCATAATGCTTGATTTGTGGTACCTCTCAAATATCTGAGAATCCATTTTACTGCCATCCAATGTTCTTTTCCTGGATTGTTCATGTACCTGCTTACAACTCCCACTGCATGTGCAATATCGGGCCTTGTGCAGACCATTGCATACATTAAGCTTCCAACTGCTGATGCATATGGAACTTTAGACATATAATCCATGTCTTCTTGGGTCTTGGGGCACATCTCCTTACTAAGTTTGAAATGGCTAGCAAAAGGTGTACTAACTAGTTTTACATTCTGCATATTAAATCTTTTCAACATATTTTCTATGTACTCATTCTGAGATAGTGTTAATTTGTGATTTTTCTTGTCTCTAGCTATCGTCATACCAAGGATTTTTTTTGCAGCTCCCAAATCCTTCATTGCAAATGAATTTGCCAATTTTTGTTTGAGCACATTTATTTCCTGCATGTTAGACCCTGCAACAAGCATGTCATCTACATACAATAATTAGCTGCCATCATTTTTCCTTTTTAGATAAACACAATGATACGAGTGACATCTAGTATAACTTTGTTCAGACATAAAATTGTCAAATTTTAGATACCACTGCCTTGGAGCCTATCTTAAGCCATATAAGCTCTTCTTTAACCTGCACACCAATTTTTCTTTCCCTTTTACCTTATATCTTTTTGGTTGCTGCATGTATATCTCTCCCTCCAAATCTCCATGGAGAAATGTTGTCTTTACATCTAACTGTTCAAGATGTAAATATTCCATTGCTACAAGACTTAAGATATTTCTGATTGAAGTCATCTTAACAACAGGAGAAAATATTTCATCAAAATCAATACCTTTCTTCTATGCAAACCCCTTCACCACAAGTCTAGCTTTGTACCTTTGTTTTCCTCCATCTTCTTCCTTCAGCCTGTAAACCCATTTATTCTGCAATGTAGTTTTACCTGCAGGCAACCTGACTAAGTCCCAAGTCTGGTTATGCGTTAAGGAGTCCATCTCTTCTTCGATGGCTAGCTCCCACTTCTTCCTACTTTCAACCTGCATTGCTTCTTCATAACATTTGGGTTCACCAGAATCAGTCAGCAATAAATAATATAATGAAGGAGAGTATCGTTCAGGGGGTCTACTTATCCTGGTAGATCTTCTAACACCACTTTCAAGTGTTTGAGGTGCCTGTTGCTATTGTGGTGGTTGTTGCTGCTGTGGTTGTTGATTATTATTATTTTCAGGCACCTTTACTTTTTCAGATATCTCATCAAGAACCGCGTATTCCTTGCTTTCTTTTTCCTGTTTCTTTTCCTGCAACTGATTCTTATACAAAACCTTTTCATTGAATATTACATCTCTGCTCCTAATGATTTTGTGATTTTCATAATCATATAAGCGATATCCAAAATCATTAACACCATATCCAATAAAGGTACATTTCTTTGATTTTGCCTCAAGCTTTGTTCTATTTTCTTTATTAATATGGACAAAGGCCTCACAACCAAAAGGATTTAAAAAAGAGTAGTTTACCTTTTTACCTGTCCATGCTTCCTCTGGAATACCACCATCCAAAGAACTTGAAGGCCCTCTATTTATTAGATAAACAATAGTATCTACAACATCTACCCAAAATTGTAAAGGCAATCCTGCATGCAATCTCATGCACCTTGCACGCTCCATGATTGTTCTGTTCATCCTTTCTGACACACCATTTTCTTGTGGTGTTCTTGGAACTGTCTTCTCTCTACGAATTCCATGCTCTGAACAGTACCTATCAAACTCTTTACCGCAATATTCACCTCCATTGTCTGATCTGAGACACTTCAACTTCTTTCCTGTCTCAATCTCAACCAAAGCTTTCCATTTCTTGAAAGTATCAAATACATCAGATTTATTCTGAATACAATAAATCCATGTTTTTCTAGTTGCATCATCAATAAAAGTAACATAATAACGAGAGCCATCGAGAGATGATACCTGAGCAGGTCCCCATACATTTGTATGCACAAGCTCCAATTTTTCGCTCTTCTTTTCTTTCCCAACTCTGAGAAATCTGACTCTCTTCTGTTTTCCATAAATGCAATTCTCACAGAAATCCAAATCAACATTCTTCAAACCTGGCAACAAATTTCTTGAGTGAATAATCTTCATTCCCTTCTCACTCATGTGTCCGAGCCTATGATGCCATAATGCTGCATCTTCTCCTTTGGAAGTTAAAGCATTAACAGAGTTAGAAATACCATTGCATAAATACAATGTACCAACCTTTTCACCTTTTGCTATTACCAGCGCTCCTTTGGTGACATTCCAAGTTTTATCTGTGAAAGTTGTCACACAACCTTCGCTGCCTAACTGCCCTGTTGAAATCAAATTTTTCTTCAGATCTGGAACATGCCTTACCTCCTTTAGTAGCCATTGGTTTCCATTCTGTTGTTTTACAAGAACTTTACCCATTCCAACAATTTTACGGGGTTTATCATCACCCAAACGAACTTGTCCAAAATCTCCTTGAACATAGTCATGAAAATATTTCTTATCAGGTGTGGCATGGAATGAAGCCCCTGAATCTACAACCCAAGAATCAGTAAAATTTTTGAAAGAAAGAATCAAAGCATCTTGTAACACATCACCTGTCACATTTGCTTCATGATTGTTTTCTTGTTGTGCATCTCCTTCTTTTCCCTTCCAATATCTACAATCTTTCTTTAGCTATCCTCTCTTTTCGCATTTCTAGCACACTATCCCTGATCTAGACTTGGAACTGCCTTTCCTTGATTTAATGTGATAACCCGAGCTCTTTCCTCTTTAAATTCTTCTTCCCTTGGACTCTACACCCAAAGCATTACCTGATGTCTCACCAGAGCTTTTCCGTCGCATTTCCTCGCTAAGGATAGCACCAATAACATCATCAAAATTTAAATTACTAGATCCAGAGACAGAGTTACTAATGGCCATAACTAAACCATTCCATCTTTCTGGCAATGAGCACAGAAAAAAAAGAGCCCTAACTTCATCATCAAAGTTTACCCCTACAGAACTTAATTGACTGGTAACTGTATTAAAATCATTTAAATGGTCTTCAACAGATCCACCTTTCGACATCTTCATATTAAATAATCGTTTCATAAGAAATACCTTGTTTGAGGCCGAGGGTTTTTCATATAGTTTCGCCAACGTTTGCATCAAACCCTCTGTTGTTGTTTCCTTCGAAATATTGAAGGCGACTGATGCCGCAAGGCACAACCGTACTGTTCTGAGTGCCTTTCTATCGAGAATTTTCCATTCCGAGTCTGTCATGGCCGCCGGCTTCTTTGTTTTTACACTCAATGGTAGGTACATATCTTTCTGATACAGATAATCTTCCATCTACATCTTCCACAGCGGGAAGTTTTGGCCGTTAAATTTCTCGACCCTAAATTTACCATCTTCCTCCATTGCTCCCACTCGAACCAGGAACACTTCTTTCCTGCAAGTTTATCATCCAAATAGACATTTGGCTCTGATACCAGTTGTCAGAAAATTATATATTATGGAGCAATGAAACACATAAAATATGCGAAAAATGCAAGCACATAAAACACATAAAACCAGAGAGATACAGATATATGTGTTTCACCCAGTTTGGGCTACGTCCACCCCGAACATCCAGTCCTTCCTTTCTATTATCCAGCAAAAATGAAGAGACAAAACCTACAGCAGATCCACTGTAATATCCTCTGTTCTCTCTCAGAGTCTCCCTGTCTGTTTCTCACTCTGAGAATACACACATAATACACAGTTGCAATATAATACCTCATATATACAAGGGGGTTGCCTTCTAGGGAAAAAAACCCCTAAACTAAACATAACTTCTACCGTCAAATCATCCGCCTATGAACAACCCAGATTGACTAGAAATTACTATACTTTTATAAGGCAATTTTACATCTGTTTTTAGCTTCGGGGGCGCTGCCCTCGAAACCCCCCACCAGGGGGGGGGCTCTGAAAAGCATTGCCGCCCCCCCTGGACCCCCCACGACAGCGATTAATTACGGGCGGCGTTGCCGCCCCTTTTAAGGTATAGGGGTCCAATGCTGTGATACAAAGTAAAAAAGATAATCAGGCTCCACACCCAACACGTGTCCTACCGACCGGCAGAATCTGCACCACTGTTGCTTCAGTTTTGGGACATATGCACCTAGCCAAGGGCAATGGTTCGTATCATGCAGCCCCACTACACGACAGTTGTCACACCATAACGCAGGTCCGCTCGAGCCTGGTCGTGACAGGATGGGTTCCCCACTTGCTCCTGGGCGTACCAAACTTGGTCCTCCTACCTGCATGTAATCTGCTAATAGAGGGCACTGATCCTTCATATGGATAGATACTCGACATCGTATGCACCATAGATCTGCGTGGGCTTCTTTTCCTCGCTCCTTTTGTAGGTTCTGAATTTCCATATGCATAGCTCCAAGTTGCTCTTGAATTTTTTGTACCCCTACCGAAGTATCTTCTCTGGGTGTAGCTTCTAGTTTCATAGTAACTTCCATAGCGTTTTCTTGCGACTCAAAGGTTTGGTGACTCATTGGCATACGCAGGTGGGGTAACAACATAGCGATGAACCATTCTGTATGTTGTCTATCATCATACTCAAACCCTCCTTCCTTGATTGCTTTCTTTAATCGCTGATTAGCCTCCCACACAGATTGAGACACACCTTTCTTGAAGTCCTTTAATTCTGCTACCAACTGAGAGTAAGATTTTAGCTTCCAGAAATGTTGCTTCAGAGCGTCTTTGATATCTTGAATAGATGCACTCCTGTTCTGGGAAATGTATTGCATATACTAGTCCATGGCTCTGTCCTCGAACATCAGGACAACTGCGCCCTCTTCACCGTATCATTTGTCACATTTTGCACAGTCCATACGAAGTCTGCAACAAACCAAAATTGGTCCATATCCTCATCCCCTAACCCCTTGAAGGTAGGTAGTCTCAAGTGCGCAGCCATATCACTGTCCAGCGGGGGTGGTGGTATGGGTGAGTTCTTACCTTTGTGCGGCTTGGGCGGCGGTGTAGCCGGAGGGTCTTGCGCAACCGATTCTCGCAAAAGGTTATAGGCAGATCTCCCCCCATCAAGTTTGGTCCAATAGTATTTGCCACTGCGCGTCGCGCTCTCGTCTAGATCCAAGGTCATTCAGTTGGTATGACTACACAAAATTCTCTTTTCACACAGTAATATCTTAATCAACAATGGTAATATCTTCATAAATTTGCCCTGGAACCCTTTAAAGAATTGTCGTTCGGCCTCATAGTAGGAGACAAACTGATCAATGGAAAATTATGTCACAAATCCTCCTAGAACACTGTCCACCGAGTGATCTACTATGCGAGTAATAGTATTATTAGTCCTCTCCAGTTGCTGGATTAGCTCTGAGGTCCACTGAGTGACTCGCTCATCCTTCCAACACTTCTGGAATTCTACGAGCCTAGCCAGCCACTCCTGAAGCTCAATTGAAAATGTTACAAAGAATATTTTGTAGCTTTCTGTAAGAATGTACCTATTTTTCCACCTTTCCGCTGTTAACTTCTCATTGTGATTTTCTTTTACCGCAAATTCCTGGGTCTGCTTTTCGAACCACTCCTCAATTTCCTTCCTTTCTGGCTCCCAATACTCTCTTGTCATTACCGATCCCCTTTCTCAAAATGCTTCAGGTCCTGACAATGGAACCATTTGTTGGCTCGAGGGGTCCTAACCCAGGTTTGGAGTTCAAGGTTTTCCAACAAACCCCTATACTATTGGCTCTTTCGGCAGTGACCTACTTGTGCAGGTCAAAGTCTCACCCGAAGTAGTATGGGTGGGTGCTGGAACCAGGTTTCCGCACTTTGAGAAAGGATAGGTAAGGCAAGTAGAGCTGCGTTTGGCCCTATGATACCCAGATCACCTCTTTCTGCACAGGGTCAATAGGTCTCTATTCACATCCACGTGCACTAGATCTATAGTGATATACTTCTATGAAAGTAGCACAATATTGCATAAAACAGAATAGAACAAACCCAGATACAATAAACACACTTACACAGATCTTTCATAGCTTGAATACAAAATGCACATAATGCAGTAATTATTAATGATTCACATAAAAAATACACATAGATTCAGTTCTCAAGCAACCTTTCTTATTCATCAATTCATCAATTCCTTCTTACAATACCCATCCCAACTTGTGCAAACAACAGTGGGGTCCGCGCACAGGTGGACTCTGGATCTCTGCGCACACAACCAATAGGAGTCCTTTCCCCAAAAACCCAAGCAGATATCTTAAACCACAGTTCGCATCAATAGCTCTTTATTGACTACCTTACAATTCAAAATGTTCCTCTATTTGTAATAATCTAGCCTAAACTTTCCTATGGTCCTCAAACCATGGTTTTCGGACCCCTGGTTTACCCTTTTTCCCATTACAATGCTTTCGGGGCTTTGACCCACCCCAAAACCCCTATGCTAGACTAAATATAATAAAAAAGATATCAAATTGAACCAGTTTCGCAGCTCGTAGGAGACCCTGTTCCAACATATGACCTATGATGGAGATCATCCCATGGTAAATCATCTATGGACAAGAATTCATGAATGCTTTCATCAGTATAAAAGACTTCTTTAAAAGGATCGAGAATTGATGTTATAACTGAGCTTGACGGTGAAAACGATTCTTCATTGATCACATTCATTGGATCAGAATCAGTTGATGGTGGATTGGAAAATGACTGTACTGCTTGATATGCTATCTCAAAAGGACTCAAAGGCATTGTGCCATTGAATGAATCTACTTCTGACTCTAAAGGCACTACCCAAGGATCATCAAATGGAATAGTGCTTGCTATAATCATATTGATATTAGTAGTAGTATGTGGTATGTTAGGTGGAGACATAGAAAAAGTTCCCATTAAAGCGGAATCTTTAATTAAACCTACTCCAACATCCTCATAGGGGATAGTTGATTTTCCAATATGTTGAATATTATCTGTAGAAGCTGGGTCAGACGAATAATATGAGAGCTGATTGATTTTCACAATTTTTCCTTGATGAGGAAACATGATTAATCGAAAGACGGATGACACGACAACAATCATAGCATAAGAAAAACTTCGATCCAGAAGAGGGTTGTAATCTAGAGGGGCGTCAACTACCTCCACATCTAAATTAACGATTTTACCTTTGACCTCTATAGGTAGATCCTACAAAATTATGAATGGATGGAATCCTCTTCCGTCAAAAGCTTTGAGGATTGTCAGGAATTGGTTAAGTGTCAGAGAACCACGTGATTTCCAACAGTTTAACGACATAATACATGTAGACGCCCCTTCATCAATAACAATACGAAAGCAACGTCTGTTTTTGACTAGTACTCGAATCTGAAAAGCCATTTGATGAGGGAGTCGTGGCGTAAAATTTTCTAAATCAAAGACCATAAGGTTCAAATCCTGAAGATCTATAGCTCCAATATCTGATAAGAGTAATTTCCTTTTTTCCAGACATGATTGCAACACTTCTGAGGCCGAAATTGCTGAAGGAGATATTGCTAAATCTTCAACAATGTTGTAGTTATGAGCAACTCTCGCATGTGGATTGAAAATTGATTTACGAAGTACACATTTAGTGGGCGGTTTGATTACTAGATCAGGATTGGGTTTCTCGATATGAAGTGGATTAGAAACTGAAGGAGATGTAGCTGGTGCTGAATTATAATTTTCTACTTCTTTACCAGTAACAGGATTTTTACTTCCATAGTCTTGCGATCGAGTCGCAACCATTAATTGAGACATCAAAAAAATATCCGCTGATGTATTAGAAGAATGTCCAATCATTTTTCTATCTTGAAAAGGAAAAGGACCCTTCAAGACAATGGGTGTGGGTGAACCTTTGACGAACTTAGATACCTCAGACCTATGTAGACATTCCTTGGTGAAATGATCCTCATCACAGATAAAACAAGGATAACGAGGTTTCCGTTTATCATCAGTCGGCTCATTTTTCTCAGTTTTTTCCTTGGGAGATGAAGTCTATTTACTTTTATTCTTCCCTTTCTTGTTGTTGTCATATTTTGACTTTGTGGTAGATGAATCTAAAATGTGAATATCGGCAGAAGTTTCCAGGGAAGAATCTCCTTTTGGTGAATCAGGTAAAGTTATTATGGGAGAAGTAACCTTTGAAGATTTCTTCTTACTCTTAATCGTACTAACTGAACTGATTACACCATCAGTGACATGAGACCCTAAAGGAGTTGCTGTTATCTGACCAAGACATGGTAAATCAAGAATTTTCTCGTATAAAGTACCTGACTGGGTATATACCAAGTCAAGATACTGAGCTTGAGCAATGACTTGTTCTTCTGTAACAACTCCTCCTTTAGCTACATCTTCTGTGATTTTTGGGAGTAATGATTTTATAAACCATTCTGCCAATATCTGATTCAGAATAAAAACTTTCACCAAACGTCTTCTACATCTCCATTCATGTATATGATCTGATATGTACGTAGATGTAGATTTTTTTAGTGAAGTTAATAATTCAATGCCATTTTCATATCTGACTAGTAACTAAAAATGAGTTAAGAAAGCAGTTGCTAGAGCATTGAAATTGTCAAAACGAGCCTCGTGGTAGTTCAATGTACCATTTTGCAGCTAATCCTATTAACATTCTTTGAAAAAGTCTTATTCAGATGGAATCGTCGATCAATGAGTTGGATGCACACCAGAGGTGGTAAGTCATGACATGGTTAGAAGGATCCTCTCCTGATTTTACTTCAAACTTTGGGATATCATTGGGCAACTTATTTGGCATTGGTGGCCAATACAAATGATAATAGATGGGATCATTCATAAGTTGTGACAAATCAGGTAAATCCAAAGTTGCTATGAATGGAAACCGACTGTTAGGGTCTTGCTGATAACCTTGTGAAACTAAACCAGTTCCAGGAGGAGGATATCCAGAATATCCTGGAATAGCCGGTGCATTTGGAATCATAATGCCCCCTGGATAACCAGGAATAACTGGACCATTCTGGGGTTGAACAGGTGTTTGATATGTATACCCAGGATACGGCTGTTGCTGGTAAATTGGATTTTGTGGAACAGGTTCATATTGATACTGCCCTTGATACGGTTGATAAGTAAATTGAGGTTGATTTGTTATAACTGTACTTGTACCAGGTTGTCCTGCAGGCATCTGGACAATATTCTAAATTGTAGGTCTAGACTACGGAGCAGAAACTTGAGGAATATGTACCGATATTTGAGGGGCAGTAGTAATAGGAGTTGTAGACACTCTAGGAATAGGTGTGGTAGGTTGAACAGAAGTTTGAGTAGCAGTTTGTGGCAGAGTTCTGGGTGTACTCGGACCAGGCTACTAAACAGAACTAGATGTAGGTATTTGGCTGGCATGCTGGACTGGTTGTTAGGTTTTATTATAACCAACCTGTTGTATAGCTTTATAATAAGGTACTTGCACATTGGGCTGTAAATTTTATTGGACTTGGGATGGATCCCACACCATATTTACTCTGGGATATGAGGGTCCCATTGAAGGTTGTACATAAGAAGGACCATAACTAGGTTGAACATATGGCTGATAATTAGCTGGATAATTTCCACCTCCTTGTAACATTTTCTGTTACAGGTAGAGTTGTTGTCCTAAAGTAGGTTGCAAACCTGGAGCAGGGTACTTCCCTTGAGGTTGATATTGACCTTGAGGCATGTACTAACCTTGAGGCATATACTGCCCCTGGGGTTGATATTGACCCTGAGGTATGCACTGTCCTTGGGGTTGATATTGACCTTGAGGTATGTATCATCCTTGAGGTTGCCCCCCAGGTGGTAAATTACTACCTTGAGGTCCAGGGTTTGGAATATTTCCGGACATCATATAAACTTGTTCATTGTTCAAAGTTACAGTATTTGATTCATTCAGGCCAGATGACGATATTTTTTTGTTGGGAAAAAGAGATGCTCCTGAGAAAGTACCAGAGAGTGACTAATATCCTGCATGAAAAGAAATACCACCATACAAATTTTTTTATAGATATTCAAAAAACATAGATGACTCACTAGACATGTTTAATGGAGGTCTATAACCTATTGGTGTAAGGTAATAAGGAATTCGGGGTGGTGAATAATTCAGACCAATGTTTTGTAGAAAGTCTGTCAGTGAATAATACCAAGTGTCTTGTCTAAAAGTACTGTAAAAAAATGATTCACGTTCTCTAAGTTCTAAAGTTTCCTGAGTTGAAGGAAGAACAACTTCTTCCTCTGTGTCAGTAAATTCTTCAATACTAACGAGACCAGGAGGAAGATCTTCTGTGATCCGATCTCTCACTCTAGGTGAATTAGGACGTCCAGGAGTTGGAGTAACGAACTTTAAAGTAGGTTCAGACATAGTAGACTCAGTTTCTGGCTCATAAATTTTAGGTTCAGAAGGTGATAATTCACTTGTTGTAGAGGCAAGTTCAACTAGTTCGGAAATAGAAATTTTCTGAGTATCCTCTGTTGCTTGCGGTTGATCTACTTCGTAATCAGGTTGGATAATAATAGATGTTTCTTCCTGTTTTATTGATCCAGTCCCCAATGTTTTTCCTTTTTCAATTTTATTTTTTTCTAATTGTCTTGGTGTATATTTAGGGGGTTTCCCCTGCATTCTACGTGATTGTATCGGTAATTCAACCACAATTAAAACCTTTAACACACGCAATCAAAGAAAATTTTAATAAAAATCCTAAATTCGATAAGGAAACAATCAAATGAATCACATGCCTATAAAAATCTAAGAGATCAATCCACGCACAAACAATAGATTCCCGCACTAAAAACACTAGTTGGTGATGAAATCCAACATCGTAGAATTTTAATGCAGAAATGGCGGTTGGAATAGTTACCCTGACAACCTGCTTAATGAAATAGACCAGTGCAAGTTTCTCCACTTAAACCATCTCGAGTGAAGATAACCCTTCGGAGAGTCCAAGTGAGTCTAGTCGACGTTTGATCTAAGTACAGTGGGACCTTCCCTCCACCGTCACCTTGGGAAATAATCCTAAAGTTTATAGCCACTAAGGTCACCAACGAGAACACATATACCTGGGGGAACAGTCTACGATCCGATATACATGCAAGGGCAGAGTAGCAAGCTCAATCCCCTTGAAGGCTCCTTGACATAATCCAAGGTTTACCGACAAGTGCCCCAGGCTCCTCGACAATGGTCTGTCTGAGGTTTACCATTTTTTATACGTGCACATTTGCTATCTTTCCCAATGAGATAGATATGATTACCTCACTGGTTTGGATATGATCTCGTGCTTGACTCTTTTAGGAGGAGCTTACCAGAGCATACATGCTACAAATGGATTTTCCTACCGCAATATTGACTACTTGTTTGTTTTGACTGTCTTGTAAAGCTAAATAAAAACTATTCCAAGACACTAACCTAAGCTATGTTGGTGGAAAAGAGCCCTAGAAAATAAAAAAATTCTAGATTGATTTTAATTAAGCGTTACTTTTAGTTGGCTGTTTCTTAGGACAAAAGGCACGAAGGTGAAAATTCGATGATGTTTAATGACCTGACTCAAAATATGTTACAATACATATATATGAGAAACAACTCATTTCTTTTCAATGAAATCTAATTAGAGGAAAGAGTTGAGAGATTTCAATAATTTTCAAAACATCAATTCTTTCTTTCCTACATAAGAAACTTTGAAAAGAAGACAATTCAGAGAATTCAATTTCATAGAAAAAATATATTTTCCTCAAAATGAAATTCCCTATATCATTTAAATCAGAAACAAGAATCAAAATTCTTCCAAAAGAAAGATAAAAGTTTTAAACATTATAAAATTCAAAACTAAAAGAAAAAATCTAATCTTGAACTCTATCTAAAAGTTGGAGGATGTTTAAGCTCAGTTTGTAATCTAACCAAGAACTTTCTGCTTATTCCAGCAAGAAACTTAAAACATCCAATAATGGTTTTAAAATGAAATTCAAACCTTATCAAGCTAAAGGTTTTTTAAGTTTTCAAATGAAAATATAATCAAATTTTCATAAGAGTAATACTTGTATCAAGTTCAATGACTCAATCAGATAAAATGATGACATACCAAATAGCAGAGGTATATGAAAGTTTCTGATTCAGAGCAACAGGAAGACAAGATAAACACTTACTCATAAAATGCAAACTAGTTGAAAAGATCACTTCAAACACAAAAATTTCTAAAAGAAACTCACATAGAAGTCTTTGACAGCCAAGACAAATTGGGATAATAACAAAGAATCAAGTAATTGGATTCCAAAAAACAAAATTTTTATTTCTTCAAAAAATTTCCAGAAGTCCGCAGTTTTTAATGGAACAAGGTGGGGTACCGCACTATATTGTACTAAAATCTGCGGAGTCTACTGCTCTGTTTTGAAACAAAAAGTGCGGAAGGTAGGGAAAGTATAGAAAAAATAAAAATACATTTTTACAGTCAGGGATCCTATTGAGTCTTCTACCCAACCCAATTTTGAGCTAATCAAAATCAAAGAAATATCAAAGAAATATTTCAAAAATCAAACTGAAAATGAAAAAGAAAACTAAGTTCAGATTTTCCCCACTGGAGTTGCCATTTTATTAGATGAACATATCCTTCTTGTAGACAAGAACGATCTCCATAGTATCCTAAGGATATATAGAAACAAACAGACAAATAAAAACCATTTTCTCTAGACCGTTATGCTTCAGAATTATTAATTAACTATATATGGAGAGATGCTCCTACTTGAAGTCCAACGCTTATTTCGATCTTCAATCCAGTCACCCTAGAAGATATCGATCCAACATGTAAAATCTGCGATCAAAGACAAGCAAAAGGGATAAAAAGCACCTGCAAGATATAATAATTTAGAAACAATAATCTATCTTAGTGATCAAGGAATCCAAGAATTAAATTATGTAGAAATTTGAATAATAGATGAATTATTCACCGAGATTATCCTGATTACACACTATTTGAGCTTCATGCATAATACATAACCTCTTCTACAATTGATCATCAATTTGCGGAAATAGAAGCAGTCGCATGCGCACATTAAAACATAATCAAGCACACATATAACACAGTATGTAATGGGGAAATCTTACAGCTAAAAACCCCCAAATATCTGTATATTATAATGATAGAGAATATGTAACAATACATAGCACAAAGCTCCTCACAGCTCTCAGCACTATCTCACATGCTACACACAAACTAGCTCAGATATGAACAAGTCACAAGTTCAAATCTCTTCCACCTGTCTGCCTGCCTCTACTGCGCAATCCAAGATGAATAATGATGAGATCCAAGTTCAAATCCCACTGGCTTGTACTGCGCAATCCTCATTGGCAATCTCAATCAATGTGTGTGCAAATATCATGCACAACTATAGTCACAACTGATAGTAGACTCACCCTTTCACCCACCTCTAACACTGGTCTCCACTGAACTGTCCATGCATTGCAGTTAACCGATGTATTCTTTAGTTGATTTATGAGTTAATAATTAGTGAATTAATTAATAATTAATTCACACCACTCATCACTAGTGTATTTATCAGTTAGACTAAATACAACTAGTTCAACTAAGTTAAACCGAACACAACTCCACCAACTGTCTCATCAACTCCACCAAACTCCGCCACATGAGTTCTAACTGAAGTAAACCATGCAATAGCTCAACTAACCCTTAGGAAAAGCGTATTTCCTTCTGTCGGCTGCATGTGCCACATCCAAGCATCAAACTGAAGTGCTCCAAGAGGATAAGATAATGTTTATAGTCTAAATATTATTAAGGGTTAATAATATTTGACTGTTCTATTTTTAGCTCGACAGTCTAAAAATAGAAACCGCCCAATGTTTAAAAATAGAGGTCCATATTTTTACCAACTCGTTTTTACCAACTCACCAATCATCCATAAATATCATCCTGCAACTCATAGACCATGATCCATATGTCTAAAAATAGACTTTGCGCCAAAAATAGCCTGCGGGCCCACTTAGTGAAGGCGACTTCTTTTCACTAAGCTCCATCATCTTGTTGCATTTTCAAAAAATCATTCAAAGAGATACATTAACAACTTAATGAGAAAATAGAATCCATTTGTATTAACTTTGAATGATAAGAAGTAACCTTACAACCTTGACGCCTTGATGTTTGTACAGGTTCTTCCGGGATCTTGAACAATTGTTTCCCTCATTTTGACAAGACTCCAACTCTATGAATTAGCATGAAACTATGGTAATGAGTATTTAATCCTTCTCATGCCAATGGTGCCAAATGTGTAGAGTATAATTTATTCAGCAATTCACCTCAAAACCACCAAGTTCTAAGTACCCTTGAGACTGAAACATGGTATCAATTTATAGCAGAAGGGAGATAGTTTCAGTTCCAATAAGGAAGGGATAAAGTCCTATCATAAAGGGATTTTAGCTCCAAAAACCAAGGGATAGCTCCATTAATGAAGGGATAGAGGTTCATGAATGGAAGGGGCGAAGCTCGACCAGATAACTCTTCTAGAAGCCTCTAGCTGGGAGAATATTCAACCAACTGGGCTTCTAGACTTACTTTTATTTTATTTCACCTTTTACGGGGGTCCATAGTTTTAATGAGCAAAACGTGTGGGATGTGCCACAGGTTTTAGAGCAATAAACCATGGTACCACAGGAAATGGCTAGGAAAATTGCGAAGTTAGGCTTTTTAGGGTTTTAATGAGCTTTTCTCCAATTCCAAGACTTGATTTAGGAACTTTATGATTTTGGACCTCTAAGGGAGCAATAAATAGGTAATGATGAACCCATGTAGATAACTAAAGGTCATGGTGACAAATTTCAGTGTAACACCCCTCCATTCCCTTCTCTCAATTCAACAGTCCCTTTTTCCCCTGTTTTCCCTATCATACCCTACCCTTCCTTCCTACCTAGCGAGGGTTTTATCATGAAAATTGAAACCATGGAAAGTGAGAAGAAAAAGTACAATAAACGTGGAAAATTTTCTAGGTTTGAGCCAACTCAGACTCAAGAAATCATGGCCTCATATTTCATCAAGAAATCCTTTGCAAATGTGGTATGCCTTAGTTTTTGTGAAAGGATTTAAGAGGAAGGCTGCCATGCCAAATTGACAAGCCTCTTTGCCACTAGTTTTAGGAGGGATAATGCTAATGTAGGAGGGGTTTACTTCACCATCTCAACAGATGCCATATTATTAGCCACAAGTATCCCTAATCGTGGAGAAATCTAGTTTAAAGGGATGGATTTGGACATTGAGAATTACAAATTTTTCCTAAAGCCACACTGAAAAGATGCTCCTACACACATCTTTCCATTCATACAATTTCATGAAGATGATCATGAAGTACTTTACCTGTGAAGGGAGGTTTTCAAGACTATATCAATATCACATAAGGCTATTGATGTATTTCACAGCAATCAAACCTTTCAACCTACCTCACTACTTATGCAGAAGCCTTGTCAAGATGACAAAGAAGGTACAAATTAAAGGGAAAGATCACCAAGCTAACCTATTTCACCATGGCTTGGTCAAAGTCATTGTCCTACATCAACTTTCATAGATCAAACTACCTTGGGAAGCATTCATGCAATCAACTTCTCTTTTTCCTACTACTAGTCAACCTAGAAGTCCAAGTACTCCATTGGCACAACTAAGGCCACAAGAGGTTGGATCTTCAGGTAAACCGTAGGTGATTAAAACCCACAACAGAGATAAAAGGCTTGTATTTTCTCCTCACAGTGTGGAAAGAGTTCAACCTAGTATTGTTAGAGAAGGAACATCAGGAGACCAGCATGATGCACCCTTGTATGAGGAATAACATTTACCTTTTTATGATGTCATGACTGACCTACCCGAGCATGTGAAAAAAAAATTAGCAGAAAAAATAATTCAAGAGCAAGAAGTAGAAATAAGAGAGCTTAAGATTAATCTCTCAAAGAAAAACTTCATGATTGCATTTTTGCAGCAGGAGAACATGAAGCTTAAGGTAAATAAATTGTTGCTCAGTAAAACTAAGGCAGATTTGGTGGCAGAGGATGATAAAGGTAAGGTAGTGATTGATGTTGATCAACTTGAGGATAAATATGTGCAAATGAAACCAAGGAGGCCAAAGGCTAGAGGACTAGCCAGACAGAAAACACATGGAAGTGAGCCATCTTCTCCCCTAGGTCAATAAGACTTTGATAATATGATTGCAATTAAGATTGAATAAGACAATGAGTTTTGGCTTGGTAGGGTCAATTATCACTTGGAGATTCTCTTTAAGAAGGATAACATAAACACCAAGCTTCAAAGACACATGGCAAGGCATTACTCACTAGGAACCAAATTTGTAGAATTAGGGTTAGAAATATGAAAAAGAAGTTAAGGAAAAACCTAATCACGTTAAAAAAGAGAGACAACCTTTGTTTTATTACTGATGCATCATTGATTGCATAATAAATCTCTCAGAATGAAAAATGAAGAAGTGTGAAACAAATTTTGTGAATTTTGGGTAAAATTTGAAGTTTTTGGAATTTTTGGCTATTTTGGAAATTAATGGTGCACAAAAGCGCAACGAGCACACGTTTCACTTCTTATCAGAGCTTTAAAATGAGGATAAATTTGCATGGATGGATATCCCTTGACTTGTACATCATGTATATACACTTGGGTTTCCATGTTGGCTCACCATTTGGGAGAAAAAGTCAAAAAACAGGTCAAAAAAATGTTTCTGCCTCCTTTTTGCCCCCGTCGTTGCGCTTCTGGAGTAGCTGTGGGAAAATTAGTTTTTAGGTGCCTTAGAGAAGGAGTTTTTCAGGTTTAAAGCTTCAAATGGCTAGTAGACATCCTGAGGTATCTTCAACAATCTTCAGTTCAACATAATGATCAAGTTAAGCCACTCAAAAATGCCTTCAAAGTAGCACGCTGCGCTTCTATATGTCATGTTGCGCTTCTGAGAGAGCACGCCGTGCTTCTGTCAGCAAGTTGAATTTTTGAGTTTTATCAGTCAAGGTAAAATTTTCATGGTGTAATTAGACTTATTGAGTTTTAACATGATGTAATTTATTGTAATGGAGCAGGTAAATTTCAAATTTATGTAAATTCATGGTCTTTAATGCTTGTAAAAGTCAGTCAGCGGCTAAATGGAGAGTTATTTCCTAACCTTCCTAGTTTTAGGTTTGGTTAGAGAGATTGGTGTAATCAGTTCATATCATCGTGGATTCAACCCCTGAGAGGGGGGAATGTAGTTTTAAATCTATATGTAGTTTTTTTTTTCTCAGTCAGATTCAAGGTTGGACATTAGTTAATCAAAGGCTTAGAACTAGTGTACATGATGTTTTTGCAAAAATATAAATAAAGTTGCAACTATTATCTTAGGATTCATGTGGTATGCTTTAGTAGCAATTTTTTTCTTCTGTTTCAACATTATATTGAATGTTTAGTTCTCCTTAATCCATTAACATGCTTTTAGTGATTATATCATAAGGTTTTAAATAGATTTCATAGTTTATATGCTCTATTTTGATGAGATTTTAATTTTATGTCTCTTTTCTTCTGATAAATGAACTCATAAACCTATGCTCATTTTGATCTCTCTCTATTTCTATCCTATACCATAATGACAACTCCAATATTTTATTGAAGCATACCTACCTTGCCCCATTGTATCCTGACAACTAAATCATTTGAAACCCTAACCTAGTTCCCTAAACCCTCGAGTCTGATCCCACAAACCCTAAACATCAAACCCTAACTGAGCTTCATAACTAGCCTAAGATCTATTTGTCTCTCCAGTTACTTCATTGGCTGTGAGATTGCAGAGAGAGCCCTCTTTGATTTGGTAGGGATAGCTACCAAGTCAAAAGTGGTCCGAGGTTACCTACTTCGGTCTCCTTTCTCAACCTTGGGACACTATGGAGGATAGCCAAAACAACATAGGATCATCAAATACATATCCACATCATGAGCAACAAAAAACTCTGCATATATGAATCAACATGACTCAACCATATGAGTATCCAACACATCATAAGAAACATCATGCTCTCTCTCTTCATGAATTTTCAACATATAATCCAACCATATAAAATATATCAGCAACATACATGATTCATCTAGAAGTAAAAACATAAGCAATGAGGTACATAAATTCTAAATGATCCAACTAGAAAAATGTGAAAGCAGTAATACATATAATCTTGCATAAAACAATGTAAAACTTATGCCAATCCATTAGGAAGTTGTTGTAGTACTCAACAACCCCCCATTAAAGTTAATAGTAGGAAAATAAATAATGGGTACCCTCTTAAATTTTTAGATACAATCCCTTTATTTGAATAAAATGGGACAATTCTATTTTTTTGTTATAAAAAAATGACTTTAAATAATAAAATTACCCTATCGGAACTATATATCAAAGTTTAGGTTTTAAAAGAAATTAATCATAAATAAATCACTCTCATATGATTTTAATCTTATTAGGATCAGAAATTTTATGTACACCATGCCTCTCAAATAAATATTTGATATAAATCCTTCAATGAAGAGTTCCAAATAGTTTTAAAAAGCCTTAAATTAATACAAAATTTTCGCGAAAATAATAATTAAAGGTTGGACCCCACAAAAATACTACATGGAATTTGAGAGTTCTCATATCAGGGGCTTCTGTATGAGCATCCTCCAAAAATCCCCGATCTCCAATATTCTCACTCCTATGATACTTGAATATTTCGATTCCCCGATCTTTAATATTTTCCATCGCTCATTCTCCGATCTCCGATATTTCCCATCGCTCATCCACCGATCTCTGATAAGCCCTTATTCATGATATAATAACAACCACATCGCAATCCCATATCACAACCTTTGATTTAATGTCACTCTTATGAAACCTTCGATATGAATCCTCCGATATGAAACCTTCGATAACATTTCCCACCTATCCACATAGTCGTTACATAATAAAAAGGTTATCAGGAAAAAATATTTTGCATGTTTTAAAGTTACAACCTAAATATTTCTCCGATATCAAACCTTAGATATGATGACCTGTACAAAAGTCCATGTGAAACCACGTTTCATCAATTATTGGCCAAGGGGAATGAATTTATGTTTTTGAAGTTGTAAAGGATTTGATTTGTTGTGACTTAATATCGATAGTTTTTTCTCATAAAAGCACGAATTCATATGAAGTAAGTCATTTGCTTTGGTGAATTATTCAATTAATAAGTTGCTTCTCGTTCGTATGTTTTCTCATAGGCTAGCCTCGACAAACATAATACAACATAAATGTCTAAAACTACTAAGGCAAAGAATAATGCTACGAGACTACAACAACCGCCTCCTCCTCCTATGGAAACCACTTATTTTAGACACCA
Organism: Pinus albicaulis; assembly: GCA_034641835.2. Lineage (NCBI taxonomy): Eukaryota > Viridiplantae > Streptophyta > Pinopsida > Pinales > Pinaceae > Pinus > Pinus albicaulis. Next base: position 784,710,391 of record CM076575.1, on the reverse strand, counting down.
CATGCACTCCAGAAATTGCAAATTGTTCATGGGAAGCTATGTATAAGCTATTTGAGGATGAAAAACCCAGGGTAGAAGAGAGAAAAAGCACAAATGATGATCCTACCTCAATATTTGATTCAACCTGGAGCAATGTTGCCAATTATTTCTACACAAAATTGCGGCCCGACAAAAACTCTTTCCATACACAGACATGATTAAATGGGTCATCGAAAAATTGAATATTTTAGAGAGAATTTTTCTAACTTCTAAGAAAATAGTAATTGGATAGCTTACTAAGGAAAATGTATCACTTGTCGTCGCCCCAAAACAAGTACAACATAGAATTTGCGTAGAAGTTCATTAAGGAAAATGAAGATCAAGTAGAGCCCATCAGGTAGTGGAGAAGAGATCCTAACAAACACAAGAGTGGTGATAGGGGTATGTATTCTATTGCCTCTCTTGCTAGGCCATACTATTATATAACTTCCATGATGTGTAGGATGTATGGACACCCTAATACTCAAAATTTCTCAGACGAGTGGGTACCTTTGATAGATGCTACCTCAGATGGATACATAATGGATTGGGGAGATATATTATCAGATTAAATTGCTTCCCAAATCCTTGATTATAGAAACAAATGCAAATTTTATCAGAATATTGTGCCCCCATTCTACATGAATGCTTATATAATGGATGTTGTTTATTTTACCTCCGGTTTTACATCTATGGGATGGAAATGGACCATTGAATATGCTATGCCCATACAATTCTACCATGATATGTTGTGGGAATCTAAATTCTAGCCACATCTCTACAAAATCTACCATGGAGTTATGCTACTGATCTATCAATATGTCTTTGAAGAGAAATCCCCCAGAATTTCTAAAGAAGCTAATAATGACTTGTTATCTATAGGGATATGCTTTGGTGAGGAATCCTTTACTTATATTCGGGTTTTTGGCAGTCTATCCAATCCTAATGTGTTTTCTCTCTATGCGCCCGATAAGCTCTTAGCTTGAGAAATAACTTATCAAACTATTGGGAATGGCCCCTCTAAAGTATTGAATCATGCTAAAAAAAACCATGTGGCCTTCCTTTCCTATTTCCTGTGAAGTCTATGACCTGGACAATTTCAAGCATGTTGTTCTTGAAATTGATCAAATTCAATGTTTAAAATTCCCAACTGTCCCCAACAAATGGTTTTATCCTAATGATACCACTAAGTATGTCAGAGCACTAGTAAAAATAAGGCAGTTGACACATGAGCCTAAAAAATATGATGACTTATTTGAATCATCCTCCACTTATTCACAAGTTGAGAAATTAGCAGCTAGATAACTTATTCTTGAAGAATTGGCTAAGTTTAACCAATATCAGAACAAAATAATAACCGATGTGCCTTTGGATTTGTTAAGAAGTCCTAAAAAAAGAACACAACAAGATAAAGCCATGAATGTTTCAACAAAGGATATTAATGCATCACAAGCCAAGGAAACAACCTCTTCATCTATTGATCAGTCCAAAAAACCTCAAACTGACAACAAGATGGATGAGATTTGGGAACAATTTAACCAGGCTATACATACAATAAGGACTCAATAACTAAAGACTCTAGTGAAAAAGGAGCTTACACATACCCCTGAAGTTATTGGGAATAAATCGCTCACTAATGGGGCTTACGATAAGGCCATTTTTGGCTTGAGGGGTCCTGATCTAGGTTCAGAGTTAAGGTTAACCAACAAAACCCTCTTACTACTGGCCCTTTCGGCAGTGACCTACTTGCGCAAATCAAAGTCTCACCTGAAGCAGTATGGGGGAGTGTTGGAACCAGGTTTCCACACCCTGAGAGAGAATGCAATAGAATCCCTAACAAGAAACCCTAACCAGGAAAATTTAGGTCAATTTACACAGGTTATCCTGCGTGAACGCAGATACAAATCCCACATTCCCTTAAATAGTCTTTAATACATATAATTTAAGTTTGATAGCAATAACCATTCATTTATCATTTATATAATGTAGAAAATAGTTGTGCAACTGATCTAAACACAGATAACACAATAAACAGAAATAACATGCAAAAGCAGATCATTAAGCAGAAGACAAATGCATTTGATACTCAAATTCCATCCAAAAAGTTCCTTTATTCATTCACAGTTCAGATCTTTCGTAAAACACTTTAATTCTACCCGTGCACATAGCCAACAGGGTCCGCACATAGCAGGACTAAGGTCTCAGTGCACACAGCCAACAGGAGCCTTCTAAACCCAGACAAGTTCACCTTTCAGCTCAGAACATTAAAACATATCAGACTTCTTTTTGCTACCTGTTATCGACTCAATCTATACTCCTATTAATACCTTTAGCTCGCGCTCATATAAGGTCTGCAAACTAGGGTTTGCAGCCCTAGTTCTACCCTTTGGCCCATTACAACTTGTTATCACTAAGTTGGTACAGATGGGCTGCTCCACCAGACAACCTAGAGTAACTACTTCAAACCAGCTTTTGATTGAAAATTAGCCTCTTTAGCCTGAGAGGTCTCTCTCAAAGAAGCTATTATTTTTCAATTATGATTTAAACAAATGGAAAAATATGTGACATTATCTTGGATGTGATTTATTTCAGGTGAAAATTGTGTAGGGTTCACTACCATTGGGCTTATGGAGTCAGTGTTAGGAAATTCAATGACAATGGCTCTCCTTGTGGAAGCTGAGGCTTGTAATGTTTCAATGATAAGACAACATATACATAGAAATACTCAATATATTAATATTGAAATGAAGTCAAAGCATGAAGAACATTAATTCTAAGTAATTAAACATCAAGATATTGAAAGCAAAATATTAAGATGCATAGGAAAAAATCTCATTGAAACACCAAAATAATCTCAAGTGAAGAAGAAAAACACAGTCCCTGTATATTACTAATCTTCAGAAAACTTTACGGTAATGTCGAGTAACATTCTCCAACCTGTATTCTTCAAAGTAATGCCTATTAATAATATTTAGTAATTTACATAGGATCTTCCCACATGGATAGATCATCGAACCATTTGTTTTGACACCTCACTTAACAATAAACTAGATACCTAGAAATAAAACATACACCTAATGAATTTAGACTTACAATCATATTAGGAATCTACCTACTATTTATTACATTCACTAACTATGGAGCTAGATAATTAAATCAATAAAATCCAAGTGCTCAAGTGGCAATAACCATCATCAAAACATAAATTCACCCACTAGATTTAGAAACCAATCACCCTACTTTTAAGGAAAACATAATCATTATATTTGATCACTGTGTCTATGCTGAGCTGAAACAGATGAAAACTTTTTTGAGGAGAAAATCTCTGGTGGAGTGTTCCACTGATACCTTTTAATGCCTCCATGTGGCTGGGTGACCTTCAATACACCTTAAAAATACGAAAATGCTACCAAATGCTGCTCATTGCAAAAACAGAGTAAAACAGGCAGTTTCATAGCGTGGTTTTGTAGCAACTCCATTTCACCCATCTATGCCAAGTTTCAGCCTTCTTCTTTGATTTGGATGTGTTGGTTATACAAAATGAACTAAATACAACTTTTCTCCATGTTTGGTTTTTCCCAAAACTGTGGTTTTTTACAAAAAGTCATCTACAGGGATTTCGTAGTGATATCTAGGCTTCAAGCTTGGGATTCACTACGAAATTGCCTAATTTCCAGAAAAACACAAAATTTTCCCTTTTCTCCAAAATTTCAATTTCAAGTATGGAAATGTTGATTCTTGAATGCTGCAAATTTGTCAATTTTTTTTTAGGCCAACTCATGTTTAGCAGTAGGAGGTTGCATCTCTTCAAGCTCATTTATCACTTTAATTTTAAGTCCTCTTTTCTTCAGTTATGACTGAATCATCTCCAGTTGATCTTCTATTTCTTTGACCTGTATTTTGAGTCTCTTCCTTTCATATTGTAACCATAAGTCTCTTTTCCTGGTGTTTTCCATCTCAAAGGAAGTGTCCCTTTAAAAAAATTCTTAGCATTGGTTAGTGATTTATCATATTGATTTAGCTGATCATTTACTTATTCTTTGAAATATTCCATTAGCTTTCTGTCTACCTTTTCCTCCTATAATTCTAATTTGATCTCAATGACCTCCTCTCTGGCCTCTCTTAATTGTTCCTTCAATACCTGTACTTCATTTTTTTCCACCATCTTCTCTTTTCCTTTCCTTTGCACAAAGACCTCTTCTATTGCTGGAGACAAGTCTATAATTTCTTCTATGATCGGTTGCTTGCCTTTGTCAACATATTTTGTCTTCTTATTTTCCATGACACCCTTTGCAAGTTGCAACCTAGTAAGTGGTTTCCTTGGATGAAATAAGAAACATGCATCTTCTCCTACAAAATCAAGCTTTTTAACAATATTACCTTTCTTTTTCTTCTTCTTGTCATCTTCAATGTCTTCAAATCTAACAACTAGAGTCTCCTCAATATATATAGATTGAAGGATGTCTTCAAGGTTTCCCTTTCCAATTGTTTGACTTCTAGTTATCCTCCTAATACCATGCTTACTAATATTTTGTTTGTTGCTTGTAGATGAAGGCTGTGGGATTTCTGCCTCTTGTATGGGTTATGTTTCGACATCAATTGGCTCTAGGATAGGCTCCGCCTCTACTTCATTTAAACCTTTTTTCAACACTGGAGATTTATCATTTTTATTTGATGGAGTAGCTTTTGGCTTTGGTGTTTTCTTAGGTATCACTGAATCAACTTCATAACCACTAAGAAAAAGAAAAGTAGCCCAATCTTTATTTAATTTCTTCAATTCCTCCAGCACTAAGAGTTTAATCAAACCATGGTGAAACATTGATGTCTCATTACCTTCAGCCCTGGCTTGAACCTTATCATACACCTTCCCTAAGCTTCTAAATAAAAAGAAAGGAAGATCAAAGGACTGCTTACCAGTGAAGTGTAATAGAAGCCTGAAATGGTACAGGTAAACCATATTAAACCTCCCCTCACAAGTAAATTACTTATGGATCACAAACAACAGTTTAGAATAATTCTCCTTCATATAACTCCTTGGAATCCTAGATGCCATGTCAGCTCCAATGTGTTCTAGTTTAACAAATTCATCACAACTCTACATCTTGAATTTAGTGGCTTTGAACCACTCTTCACCCTCTCTTGGTATATTTGTGGCCTAAGAAACGATATCACGTGACACTGTAAACTTTAAAACCCCTACCTTCGAAGCTGTTCCTGTAAATTTTACTACAAAATCCTTTGATATTTGAGCATGAAATCCTTGGAGTTTTTGGAAAAATTTCAGGCATCTGACATTGTTGAATGCTTCCATAAAATTTGGGTCTTCATTTAATAACTTGAGGTCCATGGGCTCCTATCTCACACAAGAACCTACCTAGTTTACTTTCCCCTTCATAGCCATATGTTATGTGGATTAATCCCTCTTACGAACAAGAGTGATCTCCCTAGTATCCTACAGATAGCTAGAAACAAACATCAATTTGTAAATCGTTTTCTCCAGATTATTTGCAATTCAAAATTATTATAAAAAAATAAAGAGGACATGCCCCTACCTTGAAATCCAACGTTCGGTGCAGTATTTTATCCAGTCGCTCCAAAGAGGCTTCTTTAGTAAGTAGAACTTGCAATCAAAGACAAAAAAAAGAATTAAAAGCACCTGCAACATAAAATAATTAAGAACAACTAATCTAACTTAGTGATCAAGGAATCCAAGTATTGAATTATTCAAATAGAAATAAGAACAACTCAATGAGAAAAGGAGATCCATATGTATTATCTTGAATGAAAGAGTAACTTTACAACCTGATGCCTTGATGTCGTACAAGTTCCTCCCGGGGTCCTGAACAATCGTTCCTCTTTTAGATTGGCAAGAATTCCTCTCTTTGAAGTAGCATGAAGTTATCGACATGAGTGTGTGATCATTCTCATATCAATAATAACTAATGTAGAGAGTATGCTCTCTTGGGAATTTCTTCAGCAATTACCTTATACAAGATAGGTACAATATACAAGCTACCCTTGAGACTGAAACATGAGCTCAATTTATAGGGAAATGGAGGTAGTTTCAGTTCCATGAAGAGGGGGATAAATTCTTCTCATGAAGGGATTTGAGCTCCATAGACCAAGAGATAAGCTCCATGAATGGAGGGACAAATCTCCATGAGTGGAGGGATAAAGATCGAACTAATTGTGCTTCTAGAAGCTTCCAGTTGGGAGAATATTCGACTAGCTGGGCTTCTAGAACTTACTTTTTCCTTTATTTGACTTTTTACAGGGGTCCACAGGTTTTATAAGCAGAACGTGCGGGAGCTACTAGAGGCTATAGAAAAAATATCTGTGGACCTGCAGGAAAGGGCTAGGAAAAGTGCGGAGTTATAATTTTAAGGGTTTTAATGAGATTTTCTCCAATTCCAAGACTTGGTTTAGGAACATTAGGGTTTTTGAATTCTAAGGGAGCACAATATAGGTAGTGATAAACCTATATTGATAGTCAAATGTCGTGGTGAAAAAATAACGTGTAATAGATTGCCCCCTAAAGTGTGAAGTCTGAGGTTGTTGTGAAGAGTGAAGTGCTTTATCATTTCGAGTATTGGATTACAGACACACTGGTTGAAAACCTGTAAAAATATTCAATGCACGCATATATATATATATATATATCATCGCTGAAGTAGGCATTCCCATACTCAGATCAAAACTAACTAAATGTTCTGGTATATATATGATTTTAATATTACATCAATAGTAGACACAACATGGGCACAACCATCTGTCATAAGTATTCTACTATATCATGAATAATAAAACTCCTCGTGACCTGGATGGTGGAAACTAGATCCAAGGTCTTGATTTCCGCTTCCCGAACTAGTACAATTCTTTCCATGCGATTGATTGTGTCGAAGTCGAACATGGTAGAAACCACTTGATTACCAGTCAATGATGTGAACTATTAACAAGTGTGAGAGAAACCACCAATAATGACAATGGCTCTCAAAGTACTCAATACAATCCATGAAGTGTGAATGAATTTTTTGCAGTTGAACACTTCACATAATCATTCGATCAAAGGTCAATGATACAACTTGTCATCAAAGGCGATAAAATTTCCATTAGAGCATGCAAATCCCAAGGTACTGATAGGATTATAGATCAAATTTCTAGATGATGAGATGTCGTCGATAGAAAGTGACCCGTCGCAGGAAAACCCATGACACGAAACCATTAGATAAAGTTTTGAAGAAATATTTGCAAGGACTGACTCAAGGATGGTCAACGCAAATGGAGACAAATTTTTGCAATGAATGGTTTATTTGAACTGTCTCTTGAACACATAACAACACTACATATGGTTTGGTAATAATTGACCTAAAGCTAATACCTAGAAACCGGCTGAAGACTTTCAATGTGGTTTGATTAAATGTTAGACAAAGGATTTTCCCAATCTAGGTACAAGTGTGACAAAAGTGTCATGTTCAAGAGTGGTATATTGCTTTTCAAACAAGGGTGACAACTTGATTCTTTTTCTCTCTTTCTCCCCCACCATTACTGACAAGTACCTCTTTATTTTTGACAATATTGAGGAGGATAAAATTTGCTTGTTTGTGTAAGATCATCCTTCAGATGATTCCATATTAGTATTGAAATTGAACCCTAAGGAGTGGTTCAGTCCTGTTGTAATTGACAGGTCCTTTACTGTTAAATTTTAACCAGTCCAGTATAGGAGAAACTCGATGTTTTTCAGTTTTAGGGAGTCAGAAGAAAAACATAAGTAAACTCTGTGGTTGTAATTTTTCGTAAATTTAGTCTCTCAAGCCCGAAAAAGGATAAAATAATACAGGAGAGAACTCTATTGACCATGATTAGTCAATTTATACCTTTTTCGTAAATAGTCCATTTCAGTCCAGAAAATGGGTAAACTTATACTGAAGGGATGACTGTTCATTTACTTTAATGACTTTGAATAGTCAAGTACTCAGTGATATTTTGATATTTAGAGAGTCTGAAAAGGGCTTAAAAGATAACTCCATGATTTCACCTTTTTCATATGTTTTAACAAGTTGGAAAAAGTGATAAAAAGTGTACTCCTGTGCCCGAATTTCAATTTAATTACGAGCAGGAAAAGACAGAAATAACTCGGCATTTTCATGTGTTTTACGAGAATGAAAGATAGCAAAAGAATCTTGGGATTTTCATGATTTTAACGAGTCTTGAAAATAATAACTGAAATGGACTCAAGATAAGTTTCATTTTAATACAAGCTTGAAACACAGAAAAAAGTATGCTTGAGAGTGGTTTCATTTTAACACAAGCTTGAAACGTAGGAAAACTGTGCTTGAGAGTGGTTTGTTTCATTTTTACACAAGCTTGAAACATAAAGAAAACTGCGCTTGAGATAGGTTTGAATGCCCCCCCAAGCGTAACTTTCTAGAGAACATGCCCCCCAAGCTTCATTTAATTCAACTAAGTAGACTACTGGTTACTAATAGGTGGATGGAATGAAGGTTCCTTTACGAGATCAGATGAAAGACTCGACTTGACACTTACGAGATCTAGTCAAAGACTTGACTTAATTAGGAGAGGATTTGTTTCATTTTTTAATGAGCTTGACATAGGAAAATAACTATGCTCATTGTTTGATTCATTTTTTAACGAGGTTGAAACTGGAAAAGAACCATCCTCATAAGGGCCTGTTTCATTTTTTAACGAGGTTGAAACAGTAAAATAACTATCCTCATGGTGATCTGTTTCATTTTTAACGAGGTTGACACAGTAAAAGAACTATCCTCATGGTTACCTGTTTCATTTTTTCACGAGGTTGACACAGTAAAGGAACTATCCTCATGGTGACCCGTTTCATTTTTTAACGAGGTTGACACAGTAAAAAAACTATCCTCATTACCTGATTCATTTTTTAACGAGGTTGACACAGGAAAAGAACTATCTTAATTACCTGATTCATTTTTTAACGAGGTTGACATAGGAAAATAGCTATCCTCATGGATCCTTGTCATGGATTCCAACTAGAAGAAACACATGTCAAGGGACACAATAGGGATAAGAACATCGCATTCAAATAATCCCAGAGGGTTTGCCATGTCAATTACTGGATCTAAGTCAAAGGAAGTCGAGAAAACAATGAGAGGCTCGCTTGCATCGGTAACTGAAAACATGGGACTGGTTGCCACATAATTATCCCGTAGCAGGGTAGATACCACTTCCTTATAAGTAAAATTCATGGATTTTCGGATTATTGGTAGTCGAATCAAGACTAGCGAATGAAAGTTTGTCTATAGTCACAATGTTTCCATTGTGAGGGAAAGACATCAAGCGAAAGAGTGTCGATACGACAACTTTCATTACATAGACATAGTCTCACCGAAGGAGTAAATTGAAATCCAAGGGGTGTTGGACTACCATAAGATCAATATAGAAAGTTTTACCTTCCAAGGTAATAGGAAACTTAGGAAGGATCCCTAAAGGTTGACTAATGGTTCTGTTAAAAATTGACAGATTATGTGTAACAGGCACAAGTTGAGGGGAACCCAAAGCTTGCCAAGCAGTTGAGGATAAAATATTAACAGAAGCACCTTCATCTATATTTGTGTAGTGCACATTCTTACCATAAACCTTCACAATGATTTGGAAAGGAATGGAAGAAGGAATACGAGGTTCTGTAAGTCTATTCCAATCAAAGGAAAAGACCTCAATACTTGGAGGGGGTTTTGAATAAACAAGTGAAATTCCCCCTGGCATAAAAGAATCTGATGTGACAAGAAGAACCTGAGTAGTATGAATTTCAGTCTCTACATGGAGAGTGGGATCGACCGAATGTGAAATCAAGTCGACCACTTGATCAACTAATGGATCATCAACCTGAGTGATATGATTTTCACTCTTCAATAGAAGAGCGGGATTGACTGTACTTGGAATTAGATCAATCACTTCATTATTTGATGGTAGGTTGGGAGAAAGTTTACGGTAAGCAGTTGGAAGATTTTGCTGTGGAACAGTAAGGTTTTCTAAAAAATTTGAGGCTTCATCCATGTGAGGGAAAATGTGAGTTTGATGACTCCCTTTGCATAACCTACAAGGAAACCTAAATTTACCCTTTTTCCCAGGAACCTGAAAATCAATGGTTGATGGATCAATGGTAAGTTGATGATAATTTTTTGACCATACTTCCAAGACCTTAGGAATAACATGAAAATTGATAAGGAAGTGGTCACCCTTACAAATCTTGCAAGGGAATTTGGGTTTACGATGCATGGTGGAGGTTTCCTCAACACTACTAACACTTATAGCCATGGTTGGTTGGTTGAATTCTTTTTTATCTTGCTTCTTCTTCTTCTTCCCTTTCTTCTTCTTCTTAACCACCTTGTTACTAGCATCAAGGTTTTTACCAAGAAAAAAAGAAGAAATGGAGGAAGACATGTTGGGAAAAGAAGGTAAAGGGTCAACATGAGGTTGGTGATGTTGATATGGGAACTCTATTGAGGTGAAGCATCCGGTTGAGGTGGAAAAATTTGATTATTTGGGGCCAATGAAGTTGAAAATAACCATATCGGTAAACCTATTGTAAATCTGGGTAATGATAATGTAGCCATGTAAGGAGGGCTAAAATTTCCAAAGAAAAGAAAAGTGCTAGGATTTTCGTTAAGAAGGGTTCCTTGGTTGGTAAATTCTGGAACAGTTTCCATTAGATTCAACTTTAGTGAATTTTATTAACAATTTTTAAACATATTAACAATTCAAATTCACAATCCACACCTAAGGTATCTAAAAGTAAAAACAAACAAATGAACACGCGCTATCAAATCTAAGAGTTAAACCACACATAAACAATATGTTTCCACAATAAAAACACTAGTTGGTGATGAAATCCAACGTCACAAAAATTAATGTGGAAAACTGGCGGTTGGAACAATTACCTTGAATACCTGCTTAATGAAACAGACCGGTGCAAATGCCTCCCCTATGCCATCTCGAAGTGAAGTGCACCCTTCGAAAATTCCAAGTGAGTTTATTCAACGTCTGCTCCAGGTACAGTGAGACCTTCCCTCCACCGTCACCTTGGGAAAAATCCTAAATATTATGGCCACTAAGGTCACCAACTGAGACAAATGCACCTGGGGGAACAGTCTACGATCCGATATACATGCAAGGTCAAAGTATCAAGCTCAATTTCCTTGAAAGCTCCTCGACATGGTAAATCTGAGGTTTGCTAACAAGTGACCCTAGGTTCCTCGACAATGGTCTATCCGAGGTTTACTGTTTTTAATATGTGCACATATGCTATCTTTCCCAATGAGATAGGTACGATTACCTCACTGGTTCCGACATGATCTCGTGCTTGACTCTTTTAAGAAAAGCTTCCCAGAGCACACTTGCAACAATTGGAATTTTTCCTTACCGCAAGATACTATTGTTTGTTTTAATTGCTTTGGAATGTTAACTACAACCTATTCCAAAGCACTAGCCTAAGCTAGATTGGTGGAAAGAGCCCTAGAAAATGTAAAAAATTCTAGATGAATTTTATTAAAGAGTTGTTTTTATTTGGATGTTATTACTCAAAGGGTAAATGGATATGAAACCAGTGGTGTTATGACCTGACCCAAAATTGAATGCAATCGAATATGATAATGTAATCTTTTCAATTAGATGAATCCTAACTAAAGTAAGGAGAGAGGTTCCATTCACTCCAATAATGCAAAAATTGATAAATAAGAGAAAAGATAACAAATTCTCTAATGCAGTAATTTTATCAAGAAAAACTAATTCTTTTTCAATTCCAATTTTTTATTTTTATGTTTTTAAAACAAGCATAAAAACATGTAAATTGAAATCAAAGAAACTAATCTAAATCTACGATTGATTTTTCCAGAATGTAAACTATGCAGTTGTAATATATGCACAATTCACTTGAAAAGTATGCAAATGTAATCTATGCACATTTTTCGTTCATATTCTGAAAATGATAATTCTAATTATGCAAATGTGATCTATGCAAGAGAATTCTCAAACACAAGACGATTCCAATGTAATCTAAAGAACCAATCAAGTGCAAGTAAATAAAATTGGGTGAGAATTCCAAAGGTCAAAAAATAACAACACTCAAAGGCGATTAACACAGACACAATTTAGCCAAAGGTAAAAAACAAAAGAAAAAAGATGCAAAATTGTTAAGATACTGCGACAAACCTCAAAGTAATGACCAAAGGAAAACAAATTAAGAATTTCTCAAAAAAGAAACTCAAAACACCCAAATAACTTAACAGAGACTGATGCAAAAGTTGTTGAAACAAAATTCACACATAAGATTTGACAGCTAAGATAGACTGGGGAAAACACAAAGAATCATGTGATCTGGCTCCTAAAAAGAGAATTTCTATTTTTTCAAAAAATTCCACAGGTCCGCAGGTTCCAATGGAGAATAGAGCAGTATCGCACTGTTCTGAACTAAAAACTGCGGAGGCTACCACATTGTTTTGAAATAAAAACCGCGGAGGCCAGGAAAAATACGAAAAAAATAAATATTCAGCTTTTCTTTTCAGGGATTCTTAGAAGTTATCTACCCAACCTAGTCTCAGACAAATCAAAATCAGAAAAATCTTAAAATTCAAACTGAAAATAAAAAAGGAAAACTAAGTTCTATTCCCCAGCGAAGTCGTCATTTTGTTATGCGGATTAATCCCTCTTGTGGACAAGAGCGATCTCCCTAGTATCCTATAGATAGTTAGAAACAAACATCCATTTATAACTTGTTTTCTCTAGATTATTTGCAATTTAGAATTATTATAAACAAAGAAAGAGCACATGCCCATACCTTGAAATCCGACGTTCGGTGCAGTCTTTTATCCAGTCATTCCAAAGAGGCTTCTTCAGTAAGTAGAACCTACAATAAAAGACAGACAAAAGAATTAAAAGCACCGACAACATATAATAATTAAGAAAAAATAATCTAACTTAGTGATCAAGGAATCTAAGTATTGAATTATTCAAATAGACATAAGAACAAATCAATGAGAAAAGGAGATCCATATGTATTATCTTGAATGAAAGAGTAACTTTACAACCTGATGCCTTGATGTCGTACAAGTTCCTCCCAGGATCCTGGACAATTGTTCCTCCTTCAGATTGACAAACCTTCCTCTCTTTGAACTAGCATGAAGTTATCGACATGAGTGTGTGATCATTCTCATATAAATAATAACTAATGTAGAGAGTATTCACTCTTGGGAATTTCTTCAACTATTACCTTATACAAGATAGGTACAATCTATAAGCTACCCTTGAGACTGAAACATGAGCTCAATTTATAGGGAAATGGAGGTAGTTTCAGTTCCATGAAGAGGGGAATAAATTATTCTCATGAAGGGGTTTGAGCTCCATAGACCAAGGGATAAGCTCCATGAATGGAGGGACAAAGCTACATGAGTGGAGGGATAAAGCTCGAACTGATCATGCTTTTAGAAGTTTCCAGTTGGGAGAATATTCAACCAGCTGGGCTTCAAGAACTTACATTTTCCTTTATTTGACTTTTTACAGGGGTTCGTAGGTTTTATAAGCATAACATGTGGGAGCTACCACAGGCTATAGAAAAAATATCTGCAGACTTGTAGGAAAGGGCTAGGAAAAGTGCGGAGTTAGACTTTTAAGGGTTTTAATGAGCTTTTCTCCAATTCTAAGACTTGGTTTAGGAACATTAGGGTTTTGAATTTTAAGGGAGCACAATATAGGTAGTGATAGACCTATATGGACAGTCAAATGTCATGGTGAAAAAATAACATGTAACACCATCCTCATTTATAACCACGCCGTCTCCTTAACTCTGACACCTGCATAGAGAAACAATAAACATCAAGCTGCTTGCGATGGGAGTCAGATTCTCAAAGATGATAGTGGTTTGCTACATGCAAAACTTGAACAACAGATGATAGAGAGGTGATTTGAGATGGGTTTAAAAAGTGGAATTTGAAAGTGGAGAACATGAAAATGTGGGAGTGAAAGATAATGATGAGGGTATTTACGATTTTGCATGCTTGGGTGATCATGATAACGAATTAGATGACCTCACCTTTATCCCTAACCATTAGAATTTTGACAACTCATCGTCCTCTGCTTTTATGCAGAAAAACATGATTCCAAAACAAAAACAATTATAAACCTGATAGATTCGCTACAGACTAGTCAGGTGATTCCATAGCAAAATATTGCCAGTTTGCAGTTATATTCGCTGCAGAAAAGTGAAAAATCAGATAGGTTTCATTACTTTGATTTGAAACCATGCATGTGAACCTAAAGTGGAGTTTGGTGGATATGATTAACATGACATGAATAATGGAGTGTTTTAGACTTAGGATAAAGGCCTTATTCCATGGATTTTTCATCAATTTCATGAACCGACCTATTGAAACAAAATTAAACCTCGGTGAGTGACCCTATCAATCAAAATTAAAAATTTATGTTTGATAATAGTGGCTCCACTAGGGATGGTGTGCCCTTGTGGTACAACAAATAACTTGTAGTTCTAGTGCTTTCTTTCAAGAAAAACAAAAGATTTCTGAAATCGATGAAGACTTCTTCAAACTCTTATGGCCTTCTCCTCATGCTCAAGCTTGATGATGAACTCATATTTATTAGAAAAAAATCATAACAACAAATGAAATATGCACAATGGAGTGAAATTTAGTAAAAGGGATTAGGAGGAATAGTGCTTTAGAAACCTGCCATTGACAGGTCCTCCTCCACACAGTTTTCCATATATCTCCTGAAGCAGAAAAGTGTTGTTTCCATGATATGCAGCTATCACAAATGGCCCCTTCCAGATGTTCTCAAACTTTCCATGCTTCCCCTTTTCTTCAATTCCGGCTTCCCATTTCAGAACTACATCTTGGATTTGGAAATTTTTTTCTTTATTTTTTCTGTCAAAGGTTTTCTTCACTTTGTTTTGTGATTGTTGATGGATGTCATACACCTCTTCCCTTTTCTCTTGTAAATCTATAAGCTGGTTTATCCTCCTTTGGATAGAATTTGGCTCCTCTTCAAGTCCTTGTAGCAGTTTCATTACCGGTACTCCCAAAGAAGTGGGAAAAATAGCTTCAGCTCCATATACTAATTCATAGGGAGATGTACCAATGTATCACTTTGTGCAAACTCTATCAGCCCATCGAGAAAACTTCAGCTTTAGATGCCATGATCTCTTGTTTTCTTGCAACACCTTTTTCATGATCCTCACTATGATTTTATTGGATGATTCTGCAAGGCCATTACCTTGAGGGTAATAGGATGTGGAATGTCCAAGAGTGATATGATATTGATGATGAAAGCTAATTAATTTCTTGGATTTAAAATATGGTTCATTATCAATAATAATCTTCATAGGACAACCAAACTTGGACAAAATATTGTTCTCCAAGAATTGAATGATGACTGAGTCAACAACCTGCCATGTTGGGATTGCTTTGATCCACTTAGTGCAGTAATTCGTGGTTGTCAAACTCCAGCGATGTTGCCTTAAGGAATTTGGGTGTATTTCACCAATGAAGTCCATCCCCCATTTCTGGAAAGGAGCTTCAACATATATTGGTTTCAAAGGTAAAGGAATCAACTTCTTCTCACCATCAAAAACTTGGCATTCATGGCATACAACTATCTTCTTGTAGATGTACTTAAACATGGTAGGCCAATAATACCTTGCTATGAGTATCTTGTTCGCTGTGGATTTCCAGTAATGGTGTCCTCCACAATCTCCCTTATGGAACTCTTCAATGAATTTTTCATCCTCATCTTCCAATGAACAATTATAATTCCACCAGTATGTTTTCAATACATTTTTTTTTTCAAAATGAAGCATCTCAATGATTTCATCTTCAGAAACATTGACTTGGAATTAGTCAACTGAGGAGGAGATTTATGATGATGTAGGACAAATATCACATCTCTGTACCATTCAAAAAAGATGAATTTCTCTTCCATAGGGACCAGATATTCTTCTTCCGTCAGCTCTAATTTCTGCAATGAAATTCATGTCAAGACATTCAAAATTTGATTGTGCCATCAGTTTTTCCAATCCCTACCCTTTCACCAACTTAGTAGGCTTAATGTCTATGTCATATTCCAGCAAAGTGGCAATCCATTTCCCTCTTTTTCCATCAGGATCAACTCGTGTCAAAATATTTTTAACTATAGTGCTAGGCACAAATGAAGTAATATGAGAATGCATAATGTAAATTCTGAAATATTTGAGAGATTTGACTAAATAATATGCCCATTTTTCCAAGATGTTATACTTAAATTCAGAGTTGGCAAGAGTCCTACTAAAAAATGAAATAGGCTTCTCAACACCTTTCTTCCCTTTCTGCAATAAAACTCCAGCAATGGTATTTTCAGAAGCGAATGTAAGAACCAGAAGTTCACTTGAGAATTCAGGACTTATAAGCACTAGGGCTTGAGTGAGGGCTTTCTTTATCTCTTCAAATGATTGCTTAACTTCAACAGTCCACTTAATATCAGATTCCTTCTTTAACATCTTGGTAATGTTCTTGACAATCTCAACAAAATTTGGGATAAACCTTCTAACAAAATTTACCTTTCCAAGAAAAGACTTAATATCTTTCTTATTTCTTGGCAGGTATATCTTCTGAATTGCACCAACTCTATTAGGATCAATATTTATTCCATATTTTGATATAATGTGTCCTAAATTTTTTACAGAAGTTAGAGCAAAGATGCTTTTAGTGGGATTAAGAGAGATACCAAATTTTCTGCATTTTTGCAGAATTTTCTCCAAATGTTTCAAGTGATCTTCCTCCTTTCTTGAAAGCATAGTTATTTCATCCAAATAAACCACAACTGATTTGTCTTTCTCCTAAGTGAAAGCAACATTGCCCTTTGAAATTTTGACCCTGCATTCCTCAAACCAAAAGGCAACTTGGCATGTATGAATGTTCCCCATGGCATGGTAAATTTATTTTTCTCCTGATCTTCTGGATGTACCAATATATTATAGTAACCTAAAAAGCCATCGAGGATGGAAATTATTTGAGAGCCAACAATATTCTGCAAAATCTTATCCATCTTGGGAAGAGGGTAGTTCTCCTTCAGAGATTCCTTGTTCATATTTCTAAAGTCAATACAAATTCTAATCTCACCACTCTTATTTCTGACAGGTACTAGATTAGCAAGCCATTTTGAAAACCTTATAGGGACAATGATCTTTGAATAAAAAAGTTTCTTAGTCTCTTTCTCAATCAAAGGCATGAGCAAATGATTAATTCTTCTCAACTTCTGCTTGAAAGGTTTTTCATTCTCTTTGATGGGAATAGTATGTTGGATAATGCTAGGATCATACCTTTTCAGATCAACATAGCTCCATGAAAAAACATCAGTATATTTCTTCATCATATCCACATACTTCCGTCTCATTTCCATAGAAAAAAGCTTAGAAAGTTTAACCATTTTAAGCACTTTTGCTATACCAAGATTGCAAATCTCCACCTCCTCATCATTAGCCTGCATTCTAGGAGATTTGAAAACATCATTTTGATCAAATAGTTTCTCAAGGGGAATAAGGCCTTTGGGAATAATTTATTTACTTATTTATTTTCAGCTGCAAGACTTCAAGGTTGACCTTAGTTTCAACAAACATATTTTGCTGATCTAGTTGGATATTCTCAAACTCCTCCTTCAATTCAAGGAAATTTCAGACTTGCTAGTCATTCTCAAAAACTTGCCATGAATGATGTTGTCAGGGATTTCTGGCCTATGTCTGACCTCAACCTCATATTTCTCACTGGAATGAGTAGGGATGACAAATAAACTTGCAGAGACAGCTAGAGAGTCAACTACTGAATTTTGGTCTCTAGTTTTAACAATGAAAGCATATTTCTGAAAATTCTCAAGCATTTCCATGATCAAATTTTTGTATGCCCTCATCCTTACATATTTGGTTTGATAAGAATGTTCAACCTTCTTAATCTAACTCTGAATCACCACACACTGATATCTTTTTGGCACCTAATTTTTTCAAAGTCTATAGACCCAAATACAATGACTCATATTTTTCCATATTGTTTGTGCAATCAAAGTTAATTTTGAAAGAGAAAAACTTACTTTCAACATTATGAGTAGTGATCCATATCCATGCTCCACTTCCCTCTCTTCCAGCAGAGCCATCAAAGTGTAAAATCCACCAGCCTTCTCCTTTTTCCTCAACACATCCCTGATTTTCTGCTTGCTGATTTTCTAATTTTTCTTTAATTTTTGCCTTATCGGTGGGTTCATTGAATAAAATTTAGGACCCCAATTCAGTTTCAACTGCACAAATAGGAAAATTTTGAGGCTTTTCCTTAATAATCACCATGTAGGCCATCCTAATTTCCTTATACAACCTCCTTTGCTCACCAAAAACCGAAATGCTGGCATATGTCATATCCATCTGCATAGTCCCTTTAATTTTGGCTACTTAAGATCTGGATAAAAGCATACCAAAATTTGGAGGAATATCAACTACCACTATGTCCATCACCACTGTTTTAGCAAGTACTTTTATTAGGCCAAAAAAAAACATATTTAATAAGACCTATGCATTGGACTCTCTTGGAGTCAAAGGAAAACAAATCTTTGTAAGGTCTAGTGATCTCTAAACCCATCATTTCCATAATCACTTTAGGCATAAGGTTGTGAGAATTACCTGAGTCTAACATGGCATTGTGAAAAGTCATATCATGAATATTTATACTTACATAAAAAGGAGGGAGTTCTTCATTTTTTTCATATTCTACCCTTGGTCTTAGGAAAATGGTGGGATGATCTTCTTATATATTGAGGATGTATGAAGGTCTAGGCTGAGAAATTAACATGTTGACAATTTTACTTCTATACTCAGTGATCTTGATAATTTCTCCAAAGGGAGCTGGAATTTTGATTTTGGAGATCTTTTTTTCTAAACTGAAAGTAGATGAGGCCTTTTTAACTTATTTGACATGAGGTGTTGGTGGTGTATCATTATTTGGCTCAGCAGTTTTAGGAACATATTTCTTTAGCTGAGCTTTGTTTGTTGTAATGGGGAATTCATATTTCTCAAATTGTATTGTTTCTTCATTTCAAAGATGGCATGTTGATAACCCTTTAAGTAATTAGATTGTCCCTCATTCTTCTCCAAATCATGACTAGACTCATCATGTTCCTCTTTAGTTAGAAACATCCCAGACATGTCTTCATCTAAGAAATGAATAATATCCTCTTGGAACTTAGGTTTAGCTTCCTCTTCATTAATTAAATTATGTGGAAAGGGATGCCTCAATTGTGTGTCAGGCTGATTTATGTTTTCTCTCTGTCTTTGCTGATTTTGAGGTCTCCTAAATTGTGGATTTCTAATGTGTGTATCTTGTTATGTAGGATGCAAAGGAGTGGCTCCAAGAACAAGTCTATCCATGAGTTTTTCCATGGTCTTCATCATGGAATCAAACTTAGCATCTGATGATGAAGAAGGATTCTCCTCTTCTTTCAATTTTTCTTTGCCCATCTTAGACCTTTTGGCAGCTGCCATGTTCACCTCTACTTTCACTGCATCATTCTGCATTTATGCTAGAGAAGCAGACTCTCTTTCCCTTAACAATATGGAGAACTCATAATCAAATGCCTCTGCATAGTGTAATTGAGCAGCTCATGGAGGAAGTTTAATATGAGTAGGTATGGAGTTATAGACCTTGTTAAATATATTAGAAAAGTCTTGGATAGATTCATCTAAGGCTCTTTTTAAATTGTTATACTCAGTCAGAGCTTGTACTATATTTACCTTAGTCCCCCACTTAGTCAAAAAACTATCTTGTAGCTGATCCAAATTCTGAAAAATTGCTGGAGCTAGAGCCTTAAACAATTTTATTACTTCACCAGTGGAACTCTGAGACAATAATCTCATTTTTACATCTTCATGGTCTACCTCCTCTCTGTCAACGAAATCATTAAATTGGTATACAAAGGTTTTAATTCTAGTTGAGTATCCATCTAGGAGGTCATGAAGGACAACAGGGAGGAAAAGTGGAGCATATCTTGCAGGTCCAACAGGAGGAGAAGGAGGAAAAATTCTAGCCATGATGACAGGGACTGTGGTATGTAGAAGGACAGTAGATGAGGTTAAATTTTGACTTTTGGAAAACAAAGTAGGTGAGGTTGAATTGTTAGGAGATGATGTAGATGGCATTTGAAATCTAGATATGAATGAACTCCATTCAAGAAAAGGTATACCCGATTTTATTTTCAACAAAAATTCAAATGGATCCAACTCTTTTAACTTTCAAATGACTCCCTCTCTAACAACAACTATGATGTGACTGTTTTCCAGAATTATTCTTTTTCCTTCTTAGATACTAGGGATGATGTGTCAATACCTAGTCTCTGTAGGTCTAGTATTATGTCATTTAGTTCATTTTCAATCTTAGAACTAAACAATACTTCTTCAATTTTATCATCAAATTGTTTATCTTTAGGACTTCGAATAATTTCAAAGGACAAAGCTCTTGAATGTGATGGAATACCTAATTTTGAAGAGATGATTCCAATGCCTCTAAGGATCCTTTCTGGATTATCCACAATTGTAGGTGGGTTAAGATCTGGATTGCTCCTTGTGTATCACTTTCTCGAAGCCACCTTTAAGCATGAAGATATTTAGTGGAGTCACCAAGGTAGTTTTGTTGATTTATGGTAGCATCGGATGTGCTCTAGCCTTGTAATTTTGAATATAGGCTAAGAAACATGTATTCCATAAAACCCATAAATGGTTTTGGAAAATTCCACTTAGAGATGATTTAATTAAATTAATTAATAATTTTTAAATGTTTTCCTAAGTCTAAATTTAGGGAATTTGATTAATTAAAGTGTATTAATTAAATTAGTGTGAATCTTCTAGATAAAGTCATGGATCACCTCCAAGTTAATCTTAGCCCTTGATTATGTTTTAATCTGGACCGTTGAAGAGTAAATGGAAGATTATAAGAAGGAGGGTGAGGGGCCTATGGAAAATACACTTGACACTTGAGCCTTTGAGCATTTTCGAATTTGTGTGAGGAGACACAACTTTTGATCAAGAAAAAATCACTAGGCCTTAGTTTTCTAAGTGATTTCATTCAGTGATCAGATCAGGAGAGGAGCAGAAGCATAGATTGGTCAGGAGGGCCAAGAATACATTTCAGAGAGAGGCAGCATCAACACAGGAGAGAGAAAATGCAGTTTCTAGCTAGGGTGACGTGGTTACTGCAAATAATCACGTAGAGCCAAAGCAGTGTTTCTTGGAGTCAGTCCAGAGAAAGATAGAGGCTAGGGTTCTGAGCTAGGAGGGCTAAGATCCAGCTTCAGATCAACCATATTAGCTACAGGAAGGGGTGACGCAATCCCTCTAGCTTGCCTATGCAGGCTTACGCAGATCCAGTGTAAGCAATCACGTAATGGAAGTGAGGGCTTCATCAATGTTGTTTTGATCAGCGAGAGACTTGTTGAGTGAGGTATATATCACAGTCATTTTTGTTGTCTAGATTTATCTAAAGGGTTTGCCAGATGTTGGCACCCTAGTTGTATTCAAGATTCTGCTTCTTAATAATACAAACCCTCAGATCTGCTGCACCGGTTTTCCCAAGTTGGGTTTTTCCGAGGACTTAGTCCAAAAATAACTGTGTCAATGTGGTTGCTTTTCATTGAGTTTTGTTTAGATTGTTTCAGCACTTAGATTTATTCCGCAGTATTATTTGTGTAGACTGCTTCAGTAATTACTTCGATATTTCAATGTAATAAAATACTTATCAAATAATAGGAGAAGTAATTCAGATTTGTTGCAGTAGGAATCCATATCTAGGATTTTTCACAAGGTATCAGAGCTTGTTTAAGCTGAAGTGTAGGAGAAATGAAGAGAACCAACAGTTCAGTGCTGTAGAGTCTGGGATCTGCATAAGCATCAGTAGATCCTCCTAGAAAATACGATGTCTAGGCCAGGAGGGCATTCCAGTGCAGAAAAGGCTCCCTCTGAGAGAGTTTAAAGAGGGGTAAGCTTTTCAGTTGTAGAAGAGACATCGTAGCAGAGCAGCATAGCTGAAGGACACATTTACTACATAACAGTAAGAGGTGGTGCATAAGCGTCATAAAATTCTGAAAAACACAGTTGGTGATTTCTTGATCTCAGAGGGTTTCTTACTCAAAGAAACTCAGTTTTTTCCCGTGCAGTAGCAGAAGAAGTGACTTACTCCACAAGGAGTGCATAAGTCAAAGTTGAGTAGAGGGTTAGAGCAAGGTATCGACAGTTGAGGAGATGGCCAACAACAGACTGCATGATCAAGATAGATTGGAGGGTGCCTCCAACTATGTTATCTCGAAATCAAGGATATAATTTCTCCTTTATGAACACGATCTGAAAGCCCTCATAGATAGGGATGGAGTGAAGGATCACATTGTACCTCACAGAGAAGCCAAAAACATTGCTAGAGAAATGTGGGTAGGGCTAGAAAAGCTGTACCAAATATCTTCCGAGCAGCGGAAGATGTACCTTGAAGAGAAGATGCAGAATATCAAGATGAAGAAGGGAGAGAGTTTTGGCTCCTTCTTATCTCGGATTTAGGATAACTGAGATCAAATATCTACAGTAGGATCTACCCCTGAAGACTCAGAGCTAGTAAGGCTCACGCCGACTCTATTTCTAAATATTATCAAGTCTTCGCCCAAAGTATATTGGGAAGAGAAAGACTTCTAGGATGGGAAGCAATGTGGGTAGCGTTACAGCAAGAGGAATTTAGGAGAGATCTCCTAAAAATCCACTTGGAGGATGGCAGTGGTAGTTCAAAGGTCAATAAGGAGGAAGAAGATAACACTGCCCTTGCATCAAAATGGCAACAGAGGCAGAAGAAGAAAGCTATATCCAAGATCAAGTGCTTCCGGTGTGGAGAAATGGGGCATTATGCCACACAATGTCCTCTTAAGAAAAGGGATAAAGAGGAGAAGGAAGATCCACAGGCAGGAGCTGCCAAGATTGAGGCAGAGAAATATTGTGCTATGTTAGCTCATATTCCAAAAGGAGAAAAGTGGGCTGATTTTGATTTGTAGATCCAGAATCTACAAGGAGGCAAGATCCTTGAGTATTTCCGAAACTCTTGGATCACATGTGAGATACAGCAGCCTAAAGACAGTAGCAGGATGGACAACAACAATAGAAGAAGATGAGATGATGCAGTGGCTAGCAGTAATAGAGCCTGATCAGTGCAGAGAAGAGGCAGCAGCAGCAACATCTGAGAAACATCAATGCAGTGCAAACTGGTGCAGCACAGTGCAGAAGCAGAAACATCACAGTATTTTTAGAGAGATAGTGCAGAAACTAGCAGCAGTCAGTCTTATTTTTCAATTGCAGATCTACTTTTCCAATTTCAGTTTATTTTCTATTGAAATTAGCAATAGTAGCAGTAGTGAAACAACATTAGAGATGAGCAGTAGCAGCAACAGATGAGCAACAACAATGCAGTGGACAGAGAGGCAGCGCAGTGAAGAGTGGTGCTCACGCAGTGCAGAGCAGTGCTCACGCAATGCAGCAACATGGTTGCAAAATTTAGAGGGAGTTGCAGTACAGTGGCAGTTGGCAGCAGCGTGCAAAGCCAACAACAGTACAGTTGCAACATTTTTGTGCAATGTTGGTGAGCAGCATCAACAACACAACAGAGATGTTCTAGAAGTCATATTAGCAACACATTGAGGTGCTTTTTTTAGAGCACTTTCCTCGCTAAGAGGGAGTGTTGATTTATGGTAGCATCAGATGTGCTCTAGCCTTGTAATTTTGTATATAGGCTAAGACACATGTATTCCATAAAACCCATAAATGGTTTTGGATAATTCTGCTTAGAGATGATTTAATTAAATTAATTAATCATTTTTTAATGTTTTCCTAAGTCTAAACTTAGGGAATTTGATTAATTAAAGTGTATTAATTAAATCAAGTGTGGATCTTCTAGATAAAGTCATTGATCACCTCCAAGTTAATCTTAGCCCTTGATTATGTTTTAATATGGACCGTTGAAGATTCAATGGAAGATTATAAGAAGGAGGGTGAGGGACCTATGGAAAATACACTTGACACTTGAGCCATTGAGCATTTTCTAATTTGTGTGAGGAGACACAAATTTTGATCAAGAAAAAATCACTAGGGTTGGGTTTGCTAAGTGATTTGATTCAGTCATCAGATTCGGAGAGGGGCAGAACCAGAGATTGGTGAGGAGGGCCAAGAATAAATTTCAAAGAGAAGCAACATCAACGTAGGAGAGAGACAATGCATTTTATGGCTAGGGTGATGCAGCTACTACAGAGAATCACACAGAGCCAGTGCAGTGTCTCTTGGAGTCAGTTCGGAGAAAGATAGAGGTTGGGGTTCTGAGCTAGGAGGGCCAAGATCCAGTTTCAGATAAGCCAAATCAGCTACAGGAAGGGGTGACGCAGTCCCTCTAGCTTTCCTACGCAGGCTTACACAGATCCAACGTAAGCAATCACACAGAGGCAGTGAGGGCTTCATCAGCGTTGTTTTGATCAGCCAGAGACTTGTTGAGTGAGGTATATCTCACAATCATTTTTTCTATATAGATTTCTCTAAAGGGTTTGCTGGATGTTGGCACCCTATTTGTATTAAATATTCTGCTGCTTAATAATACAAACCCTCAGATATGCTGCACTGGTTTTCCCAAGTTGGGTTTTTTCAGGGACTTAGTCCAAAAATAATTGTGTCAAAGTGGTTTATTTTCATTGAGTTTTGTTCATATTGTTTCAGCACTTAGATTTATTCCACAATATTATTTGTGTAGACTGCTTCAGTAATTACTTCGATATTTCAATGTAATGAAATAATTATCAAATAATAGGAGAAGTAATTCATATTTTTTGCAGTAGAAATCTATATCTAGGATTTTTCACAAATTTCTGCAACCTTGAAATGTTCTAAGCTCCTACTACCTCCATGAGTTCAACTTCACTATTTGAGCAAAAAATTTGGGGAATATGTCTTTAGAATCTCGACAGACGCACCCAAATGTTATCACTAAGTTGCTATAGATGGGCTGCTCCACTAGACAACCTAGAGTAACTACTTCAAACCAGCTTTTGATTGAAAATTAGCCTCTTCAGCCTAAGAGGGATCTCTCAAAGTAACTATGATTTGTTAATTATGATTTAATCATATGGCTAAATCTGTCATATTATCTTGAATGTGATTGATTTCAGGTGAAAAACGTGTAGGGTTCACTACCATTGGGCTTATGGAGTCAGTGTTAGGAAATTTAATGATAATGGATCTCCTTGTGGAAGTTGAGGCTTGTAATGTTTCAATGATAGGACAACTTATACACACAAATACTCAATAGCTTAATGTTCAAAGGAATTCATAGCATGAAGAATATGAATTATGAGTAATTAAACATCAATATATTGAAAGCAAAATATTAATACACATAGGAAAAAATCTCATTGAAACACGAAAATAACCTCAGGTGAAGAAGAAAAACACAGTCCGTGTTTATTACTGATCATCAAAAAACTTTACAAAGTGGTAGTGTGAAGTAATATTCTCCAACCCTATATTCTTCGAAGTACTACCTATTAATAGGATTTATTCATTTACATAGGATCTACCCACATGGCTGATCATCAAACCATTTGTTTTGACACCTCACTTAACAATAAACTAGATATTTGGAAATAAAACATACACCTAATGACCTTAGACTTAGAAGCCTATTAGGACTCTACCTCCTATTTATTACATTCACTAATTGTGGAACTAGATAATTACATCAATAAAAGCCAAGTTCTCGAGTGGCACTAACAATCATCAAGACATAAATACGCTCACTATATTTATAAACCAATCACCCTACTTTTAAGGAAAAGATAATCACGATATTTGGTCACTGTCTTTATGTTGAGCTGGAACATATGACAACATTTTCGAGGAGTGAATCTCTACTGCAGTGTTCCACTGATACCGTTTAATACCTCCACGTGGCTGGCTTACCTTTAATACACCTTCAAAATACCAAAATGCTGCCAAATGTTTCTTGTTGCAAAAACAGAGTAAAACAGATAGTTTCGTAGCATGTTTTTGTAGAAACTCCATTTCACCCATCTATGCCAATTTTAAGCCTTCTTATTTGATTTGGATGTGTTGGTTATACAAAATGAACTAAATACAACTTTTCTCCATCTTTGATTTTTCCCAAAACTGTGGTTTTTTACAATAATTCATCTACAGGGATTTCGTAGCGAAATCTAGGCTTCAAGCCTGGGATTCGCTACGAAATTGCCTAATTTCCAGAAAAACACAAAAATTTCCCTTTTTTCTACAAAATTTCACTTTCAAGTCTAGAAATGATGATTCTTGAATGCTGTAAAATTATCAAAAATGTTTTAGGCCAACTCTTCAAGATTTGGGAGCTTCATCTTTAGCAGTAGGAGGCTGCATCTCTTCAGGCTCATTTATCACTTTGATTTTAAGTCATCTTTTCTTCAGTTCTGACTGAATCATCTCCATTTGATATCCTAATTAATTGACCTGGCTTTTGAGTCTCTTCCTTTTATATTGTAACCATAAGTTTCTTTTTCTAGTGTTTTTCATTACCCTTCTCAAAGGAAGTGTCATTTTCAACAACTTCTTAGCATTGGTTAGTGATTGATCATATTGATTTATCTGATCATTTACTTCCCCTTTGAAATATTCCAATAGATTTCTATTTACCTTGGCCTCATGTAATTCTAATCTGATCTCAATGACCTTCTCTTTGGCCTCTCTTAACTGTTCCTTCAATACCTGCACTTCATTTTTTTCCACCATATTCTCTTTTCCTTTCCTTTGCACAAAGACCTCTTCTGTTGTTGGAGAAAAGTCTATAATGTTTTATATGATAGGTTTCTTGCCTTTTTCAACATCTTTTGTATTCTTATTTACCATGAAACCCTTTTTAAGTTGCAACCTAGTAAGTGGTTTCCTTGGCTGAAATAAGAAACCTGCATCTTCTCCTGCAAAATCAAGATTTTTAACAGTCTTACCTTTATTTTTCTTCTTCTGGTCACCTTCAATGTCTTCAGATCTAACAACTGGAGTCTCCTCAATATCTATAGCTTGAAGGATTTCTTCAAGGTTTCCCTTTGCAATTGTTTGACTTCTAGTTATCCTCCTTCTACTAGGCTTACTAATATTTTGTTTGTTGCTTGTAGGTGAAGGCTGTGGGATTTCTGCCTCTTGTATGGGTTTTTTTTTTACATCCATTAGGTCTAGGATAGGCTCCGCCTGTTCTTCATTTACACCTCTTGTCACAATTAGAGATTTATAGTTTTTATTTGATGGAGTAGCTTTTGACTTTGGGGTTTTCTTAGGTGTCACTAAATCAACTTCATTACCACTGAGAAAAAGGAAAGTAGCCCAATATCTATTTAATTTCTTCAATTCCTCCAGCACTAAGAGTTTAATCAAACCATGGTGAAATATTGATGTCTGACTGCCTTCAGCCCTGGATTGAACCTTATCAAACATCTTCCCTAAACTTCTAAATAAAAAGAAAGAAAAATCAAAGGACTGATTACTAGTGAAGCGTAATAGAAGCCTGAAATGGTACAGGTAAACAATATGAAACCTCCCCTCACAAGTAAAGTACTTCTGGATCAAAAATAATAGTTTAGAATAATTCTCCTTCATATAACTCCTTGGAATCCCAGATGCCATGTCAAAGCTCCAATGTGTTCTAGTTTAACAAATTCATCACAACTATGCATCTTGAATTTAGTGGCTTTGAACCACTCTTCATGCTCTCTTGGTATCTCTATGGCCTAAGAAATGGTATCAAGTGACACTATAAAATTTAAAACCCATACCTTCGAAGTTGTGCCTGTAAAGTTTACTGCAAAATCCTTTAATATTTGAGAATGAAATCCTATAGTTTTTTACAGAATTTCAGGCATCCGACATTGCTGAATGCTTCCACAAAACTGGTGTCTTCATTTAATAACTTGAGGTCCATGGGCTCATATCTCACACAAAATACTCCCTTGTTTACTTTCTTCTTCATAGCAATCCTCCTTTATAACCAAGTTGTCTCCTTAACTATGACACCTGCAAAGAGAAACACTAAACAACAAGATGCTTGCAGTGGGAATTAGCTTCTCAAAGATGACGGGGACTGCTGCATGCAAAACTCGAACAACATATGACAAAGAGGTGATTTGAGATGTGTTTAAAAAATGGAATTTGAAAGTGGAGAACATGATGCCAAATGTGGGAGTGAAAGATAATGATGAGGGTATTTACGCTTTTGTATGCTTGGGTTATCATGATAACGAATTAGATGACCTCACCTTCATTAGGGGAATTTTGAGGTCTAAAATGGGCCTCCTAAGGAAATAATAAAATAATATCTAAACCAATAAAATAATATTTATAAATTTGCATTTTACTTTTTGCACCACAATCCATGTAACTATGGTTAAATTCAATTGAAAAATGTACCAAAATAAAATTAATAAAAAAATTGTATTGATGTGACTAAAAATAAGAATGAGTTTTCCAAGAAAATGTCATTATCATTGAACAATTAATACATTTGTCCTTTGTACTTAAATAACTTAAAATAAATTATAAATATAAATTCATAAACTCTTAATTGTATTATATACTATTAATTAAAATATATATTATTTAAATTATATAATAATATGTAATTAATATACTATATAAAACTAAAATAAAATAATATAATAAATGTAATATATTATTTTATGTATTTTTTTATATTACATATTGAATTTATTTGATTTATAAGATAAGAAAAAACAATATATAATATAAAAATGAATATAATATATATTCTATAACATGTAGATTATTTTTCATAATATTATCTATAATAATATATAATATTAATATAATCATAATGAAATTAATTTAGTTGTATTTAAAATTAAAGAAAAAAAAATATTGAAATAGATTTAATTTATATTTATAAGTATAATATAAGATTTATATACATTAAAATTTAGATTTTGTTTTGCCCCAAACTATGTTGAACCTAATATACATTTTTTTTTAATGTACATTTTTTCATCATACAAAACTAATATATTTTTTTTCTTTAATTTTAATATGTTTGTATTGTTATTAATATTATAATAATATCATTCATAGATTTGATTTATCATAAAATTACAAGGTTACATTTTTATTTATCTTGATTTTATATGTATAATATATATGTATAGATATTAACTTATAATTAATTTGAAATTATAATATTAAATATAGGAAAATATACAAATATAATATTTATTGAAAAATGTGTAAAGACATGAAGATTATGTAAGGAAATGTATTGTTTATTTCAAAAAAATATAAAATGAAAATAAGAATATTTTATTCAAAAAGTGTGAAATGACATTTATTATTAGTACTTTACTTTATGACTTTAAAAGTACTTAGAGAATTACCATGGTTAATCATAAGTTTTTATCCACCATTGAGAATGTAACAAGTAAGTACCTTTAACTCAAGTAATGCCGCCTCAACCATTGGAGCTGATGTCATCCCCTAAAATGTGACTGGTTGATGTCATCCCCTAAAATGAATATTGATTGTACATTTTCCTTAAGAGGCCCATTTTAGTCCTCAAATTTCCCCTAATGTAACCCTAACCATTAGAAATTTGACAACTCATCGTCCTCTATTTTTATGCAGAAAAACATAATTTCGCAGTGAAAATAATTATAAACCTGGAAGATTTTCTACGGACCGGTCAGGTGATTCTGTAGATAAATCTACCAGTTTGCAATTAGATTCACTGCAAAAATGTGAAAAAACAGACAAGTGGCATTACTTTGATTTGAAACCATGCATGTGAAAATAAAGTGGAATTTGGTGTATATGACTCACATGACATGACTAATGGAGTGTTTTAGACTTAGGATAAAGGCTTATTCCATGGATTTTTCATCAATTTCATGAACCAACGTAATGAGACAAAATGAAACCTAGGTGAGTGACCCTATTAATCAAAATTAAAAATTTATGTGTGATAGAACAACTCATGAGAGGCTTTGACCCGCCCCAAAGCCCCTTGACCTATGCTTTTCTTAGCGTGCACGACTTAACTTACAAAAAATTACAAAAAATACTATATTTTTACCCCAAAATTCGGTCCTGAGGGATCTCGCTTCAACAAGCCCCCAACACAATCTTGTGACTCGTCCCGAGTCACAATGGTTCTAGGTTCTTCATTTTGGTTTACAATTATTTAATGGCAGAAACAAAGGGCACCAGGACGCCCGTGATTTTATCCGCTGCACTTTGCGCTATGTCCACCAGCTTCTGTGATGTCAGCACTTATGCGACTAGATTGATGATTTGATAGGTCTGATTCAGATTCTTAACAGTTGCATCTAGGTCCTGTGACAACTTCATTGCCTCGTCGGCCCACAGCTTCATGTGCTCTGTCACGATTTGATTTTTCCTCTGCAACTACTCTACTTCGTCGTGAAATATTTGACTTGTCTGCAAGTGGGCCATGCGCTGAGCAGGGACAAAAGTGGGCAAGGCCTCTTGGAGGTCGTCGAATGCTTGCTCCTTAGTGCACAATTCTTGAGAGATCTTCCTTACTAGTGGATCTGTCTGCACATATTTCCATAGTCCCATTGCTTTTTCAAGAAATGTGAAGCCCTTTTCAACGGTGGCAACAATAATTTCTGGTGCTTCCTTCACCAAGGCTGCCCATGGCGCGTGCAACTTCATGGAGTCTTTGACTGCAACTTAGCTTGTAATGAAGCGATCTACCGCTTAAATTCTGCCTTGACTATCTGCACCTCAGACCGGGAAGCTTTCAGTGCTGCGACTAAGCTTTCAAATTTGACTGTAGTGCCGCAGATGCAAGAATGGCTACCTCTGGGAGGTCACCACACATTCTGTCAATCAAATGCTCAAGATATTCTCACTGCGTTGCAGTTGCCTGTTGCATTGTCTAGGCTTGGATTGAATCTTTAGTTTTAGATACAACCTTCTGCTCCACTTCGGTCAACTGCTGCTACACGCGCACCTCCATGCACTGCAACTCGTCGGTGATGATGGTTTGAATAACATGGAGCTTTCCACTCGACAACATTGAGAAATCTATCCCGACCTCTTGGCAGGTCTACACCTGGGCACACAGTTTCGGCTGCTCCAAAGTGACTACTACGCTCGGGAAGGGACATATCCTACTGTCTGATGTGGCGATGATCATTGTTGTAGGCAAGATTGCTTGATTCATGTTCACATGTATATTGTCAGTATTTAGCTGGAGTATTTGTAATCCAGATTGTAATGCCTTGACCACAGCCCTGTACTACTCTTCCATGGCAGTCCATCTGTCATTAGAGGCAGAAGAAACTGTATCTACGAACTTGTCCAGGTCATCTTTTGTCAAGGTGACCTCTTTTATGCCCCCAACCTTGGAGCTTTTCCTATTCTTTCATGAACCCTTGGGGGTGTCTGCACCATGATTTGTTCCACACGGAGATTCTTTTCCAGTACCATCCAACCCATTAAGGCCTCCAAGGTCCACATCGGTTTCACCTCTGAGATCTTGCTACATGTTCTTTTCTGCTTCTTGCTCGGGATCCTTTCCACCATCCTTTTTTGCGCCTGTTTCTGCATCTGTTTTAGTGCATGACTCATCTTATTGTTCTTTGGCTCCTGGAGTTGTCCCTTTTCCTGAAGTAGATGTTGTAACGGGTTGGGTGGAGCTGAGCCCATATTTCCATGCCGCTGGCCAGGTCGTGATGACCTGGTCGATATCTGCTTCAGTCACCATGAAGGGCAAGATATACCATACCAGATCGTTGCGCTCCTTGACCTTCACATGGTGCATGGTAATCTAAAAGTATGTAATGTTTTTATACTTCTCATACACCACAGGGGATAATCTGGGCCACGAATGGATTGTTATGGCCAACACGCCCTCAAATAGCACCCAAAATATTTTGTTTTCTTTCACGCGCATGGGGTCGATTGAATCCCAAATATTGGCATAGCGCGCGCCCTCGCATACGCCTGAATCAAATTCTGGGAATACTGCACCCTCTGGAGTCTCCCATGCTACTAGCATAATCAACAACAACGGCTATGAGTAGCAAAACTTCTTGCCTTCTTCCAGTGCCTCACACACATTGTCCAAAAATTCCTGGCAAAGATATTGGGACCAGTTGTAACTGACTCCCTTCTCACATCATCCTGCTAATGCAATCACATGCGCAGGGACTGTCTTCGGGTGGCACTTGTGCATCAACTTGCAACCTAGGAACAAGGTTCCTAGGCGCACACCTAGGTCTGCAATATGCTGTACCAGGAATCCTCGGGCATCTCGTTCGACCTAGGAGTCTTTCTTGACCTTCGCAGCAACCTTGAGCTCATTTCTCTTTCTGAAACTTGCCATAGGATGAGGCCCCTTTTTGGGTAGGCCGGTGATCCTGTGGATTAGTGTGGCGTCTATCAGAATTCGTCCTTGAATCCATAGGCATCCCTCATGCACTAATTCTAGCAACTGGCACACGCACATAGTGGTGATAGGGTACCTCCCAAAGTGAGGAATCCTCATCAGATTGAGGATCCCTGCATTGCTCAGCCCACGTGCCCATGACATAGGCTCAACATTCACCACAATGTCATACATCACATGCTCTAGGTAATACTCTGGCGCCAAATCAGGGAATGTCTCCTCATTTGCTAAATCATAATCGTCAAACTTGACATGGGGGATTTTTCCGAACATATCTTCAATCAGGGGGATGACCTGCGGGACTAGTGGCATCTGAAGGTAATCCATCACCACGTCTGCATTATTTGGCACGAGAAATGAGGGTATGCGTGGCTTAACATATGTTGGGCGCCATGAGATTGGCTTAACAAGAAAGACCTCCTTAGTGGTGCTCATTGGTCTCTTCATAGGATCACCCATAGGTGACCTATCCTTTGTATCTTGATGCGGGGATGTCGCATTCCTTGGAGAGGTCCGCGGCTTGGAAGATGACCCCTTGGTCATCTTTCCCTTCCCCTTAGCCGGTGTAGACACGACTTCTTCAACCTCTGGCACCACTTCGTGGACATCATCTAACCCTGGCTCTGTTAGGTCCCTATATTACTAGTATAGTCCCTTATTGTTGTTAGTGTAACCCCCTTATTGTTATTATTGTACCCTTGTAACCCCCATATTTTTATTATTGTGCCCTTAAATTATTATTGTTAGGTCAGCTAGGATTACATTGTGGCTCCACTAGGATTACATTCTGGCCCCATGGACTCCTATATATAGAAAGGAGGTTTTGTAATTTGAATCATCCAAGAATTGTTCATTCATGTAATTTATTGGAGGTTTCCCCCTCAAAGTGGCTTCTTTCTAAGGCGTTGATATCTTTTTTCTTCTCTTTTTGGAGCTGGTTTCACAACATTTGGTATAAGAGCTTTGAGATTCTAGGGTTTCGCTCCAAACAGGTCATTGTGGAATTTTCACTATAACTTATTTTATATGAAGGTTTAGAATCTGAAATTTTTAGAGTGAGAAGCCAAAATCTTGAGGAAAATCATCGAAAAATTTCAGAGCTTGGTTTGCAATATTTTCGGAGATATGATCTGTGCAAGTTAGGTCATTTTGTAGGCTCTTGAATTTAACCTAAACAGGTCATCGTGGTATTTTCGTAATAACGCTTTTTATATGAAGGTTCAGAAGCTGAAATATTTAGAGCACAAAGCCGCAATCCTAAGGAACATCGTCACAAAATTTCAGATATTGGTTCGTAATATTTTCGGAGATATGATCTGTGGAAGTTAGGGCTTTTTGAGGCTTCTGAATTTCATCTCAAAGAGGTGATAGTGGGAAAATATTCATAGATCTCTCTTTGAGCATCGGATTGGAATGCTGTAAAAAGTGGCCACAAGTACACATAATGCATTTTTTTCTATCAATTTCAGATCCAAAGGAGGAAACAATGACACGTGACAATTCATACAATTTCGCTCTACTGAACCAGTCCAAAATTGGGTCATTGTGGGAGATTGGACATAACTTTGCCTTGAAGAATCCAAATCAGATAAGACCTATGACATTTGAAAGAAGCTTCAGAGGGCTACTGCAGGGCTGAATGTCATATATTTAGGATCCACAATTATAGAGATAATTCAATTTCAATATCGAGCTCCTCAAAAGCAAGTAAAAGGTGTGCATTTTTCTTTTCTGAATTGCATAAGTCTTGTTTGAAGAGTCAAGTTGAATTGATTCCAAGGGAATATTGCAGAATAGATATTAGTATTGGATTCTAAAATGGCCCCTAAAAATAATTCAACACCCATTAAGCCTTTAGAAATCTATACTATGACTCATGAAGACGAAGAATGACAACATGACATATCAAAATTACAAGAGCAAGTGCAACAAATTTCGCTCTCGCAAAGAGCAACAAAAAAATGACATGGAAGTTTTGAAGAAAGGTGTGGAAACTAATATGGATGGTTTGAAGAAAGGCGTGGAATATAAGATGGATGGTTTGAAGAATGGCATGGAATCTAAGATAGATGGTGTGGAATCTAAAATGGATGGTTTGAATAATGGCTTGGAATCTAAGATAGATGGCATGGAAGCTGGCATGGAATATAAGATGGATTACATTGAAGCTAAGATCGATGAGAAAATGGAAAACATGAAGAATGATCTAAACGTAGATATGGAAGGTTTGACAAAGTTGATACAAGAAATGTTTCCTAATGGTGAAAAGATAGTAGAGGAAACTCATGATGAGAACAAAATAAGTGTTAATCGTGATTTCATAAAATCTAATGTTGGCGGGAAGAACCATCATATTCCAAAAATGGATATGAGGAAGTTTGATGGAAAGGATCCTGTAACATGGATACTACAGATGGAGCAATATTTTGATCTACATATTGTGCAAAACACACAAAAGGTACGCATTGCAACTTTACATTTAGAAAAAAATACATTTGTATGGTATCGATGGCTTTGCTCCTGTAAAAAAATTGTCACTTGGTAAATTTTTACGGAGGAAATGATAGCACATTATGAGGATACAAAGAGAAACACCTTCTTTATCCAATTGATAAATCTCAAACAAAAGGGTTTAATGGGGGAGCACATTGAGGACTTCCAAAGGTGAATATAAGGGTGATATTCGAGAGGAGAACAGGATTGATCTCTTCATAGGTACTTTAAAGGATAACATCCAACATGAAGTTTCATTTTCGAACCTGATTCATTGGAGAAGGCATTCAGGTTGGCAAGAAAAATTGAATGTAAAATTATGGCGACAAGGAAGCCTACCACTCACTTCTCTAAAGAGGGAAGTGTGGCTACTCCTAGATTTCTACAACCTACAAGGTTGACACCACAAAAATTGGAAGAGAAAAGAGAAAAAGGGCTTTGCTACAGTTGTGATAGCAAATACACTAAAGGTCATAAGTGTGTTGAGAAGAAATTATTTTACATAGATTGTGAAGAAGAAGAAGAAAATTAACAAGAAGAGGAAATACACCAGGAACCAACCCAAGAAGTGGAAGAAATGAGTCTGAATATATCATGTAATGCATTGGTAGGAATTACCACTCCTCAAACTCTCAAGATAGAAGGACATATCAAGAAGAAAAATGTAATAGTGTTGATTGATTCAGGTAGCACCCATAATTTTATTCATTAGCAAGTATCAGGAATTGAATTGTTTCCTATACCCGACACCGGAATGTCAAGTGATGGTTGCAAATGGAGGAACTATAAATTTCTCTGGAAAATGCCATAATATCAAGATAACCATGGGGGAATATGTATTGAATAGTCCAATGCTTTCCATTCTGTTGGGAAAAATACTGAGAGGGGGGGGGGGGGGGTAAATCAGTATTTAGGGCATACTCAAATCTTTTTACTTTTTCATGCTCTAAAACCCATACGCTACTTTAATTGATCAAACTCGCATATATATGCGGATACCCTTCACAAAACTCGCATATATGCAGAGATCTTAATATGCAATTAATTCATTACTTAGATCCATGCATTTATTCATTCATCAGATGTTTATAGCAACAGACATGTGCAGTAATAACAGAGTAAATCATCACACATAAGCATCACACATGAACACCAGGATTTTAGGTGGAAACCCAAGTCGGGAGAAAACCACCGCTGTCGTTGTCTCAGCCTTCAATATTTTATTATAGAGAAAACACCTTACAACCATGTACTGGTGCAGACTCATACCAGCACGCAGTACTCCAATCGCTTCCTCGCTTACCACTTCTCTCTCGAAGGGAGTCTACGACTCCCCTACTCTCGCTTACCACTCTCACCTGGAAGGGGAGCCGGCGACCTCGCTTCTCGCTTACCAAATTTCACCTGGAAGGGAGCTACAACCCCCTGACTGAAGGCTACAACCCTCAGCACCACCATGGACCACGTTTCATCAATTTTCATACTGGATCCAAAAGCTTCCTTTAGAACACAACTTGCAGGCCACTTTTCATCATATTTTCAGACTGCACCCACTCCATACATTTGAGCTCAATCATACATCATCAACAGATAGCAGTAACACAACAGAAAAAATCAGACATTTGATACTTCATACTTCAGCAAACCCTAATCTTCATACGCGCTTTCCTTTCACTGATCCTGCGTATATACGTGCCTTCGACCATACATACCCGCGTATACTTTTGTACATATTACAGAGCTAATTTTACTGCCCATACGCGCTTTCTCTTCAGCAAACCCACGTATATATGCGCTTAATCTGCGGTTAACTAGCGTATAGTTATTCAAAAATTTAGGTCATTGCAATTCTTCAGAATAGATATATCACTCAGATTTTACCCTTTACTTCAGACATATGTTCACCTCATCTCAGATCTAATCATTCCATAAACAGATCTAGCAGATACAAATACATTCCAGATCTAGATTCCCTTCTTCATAATTTCTTCATTGGTGCATCATACATTCAGATCTTTCCTTCCACTGTAACCCTTTCCATTCAGATATGCTTCGAGAGAAGTATTCATTCAAGCCTCGATTTTGCCCCCCGCTTGCACAATGAATTTCTTCTCCTTAAATAGATTTGGTCTTTATGAATACCATGAGCCAAAACCACACAACTTTCGATGGTATTCCTGGATGGGATCAAATAGATAATCCAACACTCAATACAATGGGTCAATACCATGGTAATGCCCCTAGCTATCATAGTTTTTAGAGCGCAAAAGGCATACACGACCTTGAGCGTGTGTATTCGCGTGTATATGCAACTTTTCCTCGTAAAAACTGCGTATATGCTAACCCTGAATGTATACGCAGGTTGCCTTCACAGAAGTAGAGTATATACGTGGGTTGCCTTCACAAAAGTAGCATATACATTGTGACATATTGTATTTATCATTTTTCTGGCACTTACTGGAAATGTTTTCTTTGTCACATCTGAACTGATCTGTAGATACATCATTCTTACATCTTTAGCACATAGGTTGCTTATCATAGGAAACTCATCAAGTAGGTTTCCATCATCCTCATCAAGTGGTTGCCATCAAGGACAACACTCAAAATCATATTGCCAACAATCTCCCCCTTTGGACCTGATGGCAACCACAATGGTGTTTGATCACCACAGCAGATAGATACATTAAGAATACAATGACACCATGTCACTCTTGACACCATTCTTTCTCTTTATTCAAACACCATGTCACTCTCCCCCTTTGTCATCAAGGGCAAAGGGGACATCAAGGGCAAAGGGCGGACAAAAACCAACACAAGGTTTTTCTCCTCATGTAGATAGAAGAGCGCTATAGATCTGATGTACATTGAAGTGACCATGCTCCCCCTGAGTTCATGCTGAACCCACAAACATATTTTTCAATGAAGTACATGACTCTATGATCTTCTTATCACCAATGACGTACATCAAAGATCCATCCAAGTGGATTTACATATGAGACTCAAATACCCAACCAAGTGGGTTTACACATCTCAACTCAACTACCCAACCAAGTGGGTTTACAAATTTGACTCAGCTACCCAACCAAGTGGGTTTACAAATTTTGAAAAGTCCTTACATGACTAAATATTACAATTTTACATCATGGGTCTCAACAAGACCTTTTTATCAAATTACAAGTATGACTTTTTATGACCAATACCAGAAAGACCTCAAGAGAGAGATCATATTTCAGAATCATCATAATGCCAACAATGCATTATACTCAGCAAGACTAGTGCTCCCCCTGAAAATGTGCATCCAAACATCCTTTCCATATGTCCAAGGCTCCTTCTTAGCTTGTGCAATCTGAATACTTTTAACAGCAAGTCATCAGCAACAATCTCTGCATGATCTGTCCGGATCTCCGAATCATAAGACTTCCATCATATCCAAAAGATATTCTTCATCAAATAAGCAATCCGGGCTCATCCATAATATTCAACATAAGAAACCATGTATCATTTCATTAGCATGAGTATAACCAGAATAATGCTAACAGTACAATCATTAGTAGTCAGACTAATGCTCCCCCTGAACCTCTGCTCCTGATCTTCAGCTGTCATCCCAATTCTCTTATCATCAATGCATACACGATTTTGTCTGCTGGAATTCGCGTGTATACGTGGCTTTAGTTCACTTAACCTGCGTATGGAAAGTTAATTATAGAAAATTTCACATTCCTCCATCTCCCCCTGAATTTGTCCTTCCTATACCTGTCTTCTTCATGTCAGATGCTCTGTCAGCAATAATCATAACCATATTTGCCAAATCAACCATGAGAATCATCATACATCGCTCCCCCTGTGACGATACATTACTAAGCTCCATAATGTATCTCACATCACTTCTACAGTCATTAAGAGAAGTAAGCTTCAGAAGCTGATGACTACAGTAGGGTCAATATTCCCTACGTTTATGACCGGTCCTCCTTCTTTTTCAAACTTTGCTTGAACTTTCTTATTGTGTGCTGGAAGTTCTCCAATTGTTCAGATCTATTCATCCTGCATTCTTTTTCTACATGTCCATACTTGTTACAAGTATAGCATCTTATGTGACCAGAAAAGTAAGCATAAGGATCATAGTATGTTTTTCTATTCTTTCTTCTATTGCAATCAGCTGCTTTGTGACCATATTTGCTACATGAAAAACAATATCCTTTGAAGAAACTAGAGTACCTTTCTGTGTAGAATCTGTTTGTTTGTGACTGAAATAATCTGCTTCTGCAATTGGCTGCAACATGCCCATAATTATGACATTTAAAGCATTCAACATTATTGAATGATTTCCTTTGAGAATTCATGATTGTAGGTTGACCTTTAGTTTCTTTCAACACTTCAGGTTTTGCTTTGACATCCTTTGAATCTTTAACACTTCCTTGCGAACTAGATACTCCTTTGACAGTTTCATGAAAACCAAGACCAAGTTTAACAGAAGGAGACCTTTGACTACTAAGAATATTGTCTAGAATCTTAGTACTATCTTGAAACCTTAAGAGTTTATCCTTTTCTTCTAATTTACCTTTGAGAATGTTTACCTCAACCTCCAATTTTTGGCATTGCTTCATCATGCTTTCTTCAACCCTTTTTCCTTCTTCTACTTGATCATTCAAATTTAAGATCTCTTCTTTCAACCCATTTTCTTGCTCTTCAAAGATTTGTAAAAGTTCTTCATTCTTATTATTTGATTTTTCCAGATCTTCTTTGAGCGAGATGATTTCTGCTTCAAGTCCTTCCTTTTCAAATGATTGTAGCAGTTCTTTATTCTTCTTATTTGATGCTTCAAGATCTATTCTCAGAGAGATGATTTCTGCTTCAAGTCCTTCATTCTTCTTTTTTGATTTTTCCAGATCTTCATTTAGATCATTGATTTCTACTTCAAGTCTTTTATTTCGATTGCTTCCATAATTGTACAACTTTTGATACTTGTCTACTTGTTCATTTAGAATTTCTATCTGTCCTTTCAATTGAGAGATCATCTCATTGTAGATACCGTCTCTTTCTTTAAATGATCTTTGTTGATCTTCATCTTTAATCTTGAGAGATTCTTCTAGATCCATAACATTACTTTCACTATCTTTACCATTGCTTGCACAAGAAAGTGAATCACAAGAACCACATTCAATACCTGTTTTATCTTCTTCATTTTCTGTTGCACATGTTTTCTAAGAAATCTCCTTTTGAGTAGCCTTCTTCTTTTGCTTCCTTGCCATGAGCACTAGTAGATCTTGGTTAGAATCTTCTTCATCTTCACTTGAAATTTCATTATTATCTTCATTTGCATAATAACTCTTCCCCTTTTCAAATTGTTTATAAGGAAATTTAGCAGCATAATGACCCAATCTTCCACAATCAAAACATTTGAAGGGAAGCTTACCTCTGAATCTTCCAGTACCTGGTTGGAGTCTTCTCACAAAGTTTGCTTCTTCTTCTTCTGAAATATAACTTGATTCCTTGACAACTTCCTTTTCTTTTCCTTTTGCACACGCCTTAAAGGCAGCTTCTTTGATTTGAGAGGGACCTCCTTGTCTCATTTCATAAGCAGTCAGGATACCATGTAATTGAACAATAGTAAGAGTTTGCAGATATTGCCTTTCTTCAATAGCCGATACTTTAGATTCAAATCTTGAAGTCAAAGATCTTAATACTTTTTCCACCAGAGTAGTATCGATTATGGTTTCACCCAAACTTCTCATACGATTTACAATATCATCTAGACGTAAAAATAAACTGGCAATACTCTCATCACTATGCATCCTTAAATTTTCATATTCAATTCTGAGAGTTTGGAGTTTTGCACTTTTTACCTTTGTATCTCCTTCATAGCTCAGAATGATTTTGTCCCATATTTCTTTCGCTGAATTTAGCTGCATCACTTTGGAAAATTCTCGTTCAGACATGCTTCCTAACAAAACATTGACTGCTTTGGCATTGACTTCATATTTCTTCCTTTCTGCTGCATCAGTAGGAATACTTGCCGGATATTTATAACCTTCTTCCACGATTGCCCATACTTGTGCACCAAGACTTTGCAGATATGATTTTGTTCATATCTTCCAGAATAACAGATTAGCTCCATTGAATAGAGGTGGACTTATATACATTATTCCTTCATGACTTCCCATTGCAACGGATCTCCTTCAAGTGATCAAGCTTCTACAAAAGGACCTCCTCTGATACCAATTGTTGGGAAAAATACTGAGAGGGGGGGGGGTGAATCAGTATTTAGGGAATACTCAAATATTTTTACTTTTTCATGCTCTAAAATCCATACGCTACTTTACTTTATCAAACTCGCGTATATACGCGGATACCCTTCACAAAACTCGCGTATATGCAGAGATCTTAATATGCAATTAATTCATTACTTAGATCCTTGCATTTATTCATTCATCAGATGTTTATATAGCAACAGACATGTGTAGTAATAACAAAGTAAATCCTCACACATATGCATCACACATGAACACCAGGATTTTAGGTGGAAACTCAAGTCGGGAGAAAACCACTGCTGCTGTTGTCTCAGCCTTTAATATTTTATTATAGAGAAAACATCTTACAACCATGTACCGGTGCAGACTCATACCAGCAAGCAGACATCCACCTACTCTCGTTTACCAGCCTCTCCTGGAAGGGAGCTACGACCCCCTACTCTCGTTTACCAGCCTCACCTCGAAGGGAGCTACGACCCCCTGCTCTCGTTTACCAGCCTCACCTGGAAAGGAGCTACAACCCCTTGACTGAAGGCTACAACCCTCAGCACCACCATGGACCACATTTCATCAATTTTCACACTGGATCCAAAGATTCCTTTAGAACACAACTTGCAGGTCACGTTTCATCATATTTTCAGACTGGACCCACTCCATACATTTGAGCTCAATCATACATCATCAACAGATAGCAGTAACACATCAAAACAGATCAGACATTTGATACTTCATACTTCAGCAAACCCTTATCTTCATACGCGCTTTCCTTTCACTGATCCTGCGTATATACGTGCCTTAGACCATATAAACCCGCATATACTTCTGTACATATTACAGAACTAATTTTACTTCCCA
Organism: Pinus albicaulis; assembly: GCA_034641835.2. Classification (NCBI taxonomy): domain Eukaryota; kingdom Viridiplantae; phylum Streptophyta; class Pinopsida; order Pinales; family Pinaceae; genus Pinus; species Pinus albicaulis. The sequence continues at coordinate 784,668,255 of CM076575.1, read as the reverse complement.
TACACGCTTTCTCTTCAGCAAACCCGCGTATATACGCGCTTACTCTGCGGAGAACTAGCATATAGTTCTTCAGACATTTAGATCATTGCAATTCTTCAGAATAGATACAGAACTTAGATTTTACCCTTTACTTCAGATAGATTTTCGCCTCATTTCAGATCTAATCATTCCATAAATAGATCTAGCAGATACAAATAAATTCCAGATCTAGATTCCCTTCTTCATCATTTCTTCATTGGTGCATCATACATTCAGATCTTTCATTCAACTGTAACCCTTTCCATTCAGATATGCTTCAGAGAGAAGTATTCATTCAAGCTTAGACTTCTTGCACCCCCTTTGCACAATGAATTTCTTCTCCTTAAATAGATTTGGTCTTTATGAATACCATGAGCCAAAACCACACAACTTTCGATGGTATTCCTGGATGGGATCAAATAGATAATCCAACACTCAATACAATGGGTCAATACCATGGTAATGCCCCTAGCTATCATAGTTTTTAGAGCGCAAAAGGCATACACGACCTTGAGCGTGTGTATTCGCGTGTATATGCAACTTTTCCTCGTAAAAACTGCGTATATGCTAACCCTGAATGTATACGCAGGTTGCCTTCACAGAAGTAGAGTATATACGTGGGTTGCCTTCACAAAAGTAGCATATACATTGTGACATATTGTATTTATCATTTTTCTGGCACTTACTGGAAATGTTTTCTTTGTCACATCTGAACTGATCTGTAGATACATCATTCTTACATCTTTAGCACATAGGTTGCTTATCATAGGCAACTCATCAAGTAGGTTTCCATCATCTTCATCAAGTGGTTGCCATCAAGGACAACACTCAGCATCATATTTCCAACACATTCCTATGGGAGGTGTTGATGTTGTACTAGGAGTACAATGGTTACAATCTTTTGGGACAATAGCTTTTAATTTTCAAGAACTTTTCTTGAAATTTTTTCAGAAGGAAAGGAAGTTGAATTATGGGGTATTGCAGGGAAGCCAGGAAAGATAATAAGCTCTAATTTCATGACAAATCTTCTAAAAAAAGAATGAGGCATAATTGCACAATTATGCTCACTAGAAGTTCCAACATCAAAATCATCTATTTTTGCAGATCTCCAAAAAGTCTTGGACAATCATTCCAAGGTTTTTGAAACTCCAAAAGGACTCCCACCTATTCGTGATCATGATCATGCTATTCATTTGATTCCAGGAAGTGTTCCTCCAAACATCAGGCCTTATAGATATCCTTATGTCCAAAAGAGCTAAATTGAACGTATGATTGCAGAAATGTTAGAGGCGGGTATAATTCAACCTAGTCAAAGTTCTTTCTCTGCTCCTGTAGTATTGGTACACAAGAAGGATGGATCATGGTGCATGTGTCCTGATTATAGGGAGCTCAATAAGCTCACCATTAAAGATAAATTTCCCATTCCTGTGATTGATGAATTATTGGATGAATTACATGGAGCAATTTATTTTACCAAGTTGGATCTTCGTTCAGGATATCATCAAATTAGAATGAAGACTGAAGATATTCCAAAACAACATTTTGAACTCATGAGGGTCATTATGAATTTTTGGTCATGCCTTTTGGCCTTACCAATGCACCTTCTACATTTCAAGGGTTGATGAATTCCATTTTCAAACCCTTCCTTAAAAAATTTGTTCTAGTATTTTTTGATGATATACTAATCTACAACAGGTCTTGGAAGGATCATGTTCAACATGTTGACAAGGTGCTCAAACTATTACAGGAGAAACAATTATATGCAAAAACATCCAAATTTTTCTTTGGAGTACAAGAGGTGGAATATCTGGGTCATATTGTATCTCACGAGGGTGTTAAGGTAGACCCTAACAAAATTAAAGCTATTAAGGAATGGAAAGTCCCCACAACCATAAAGTAGTTGCGAGGATTTCTCGGGTTAACAGGGTATTATCGCAAGTTTGTTAAGAATTATGGGAGAATAGCAGCACCTCTAACAACATTATTGAAGAAAGATGCATTTTCACGGACTCCTGAAGCAACTAAGGCCTTTGAACGTCTTAAAGAGGCAATGTGCCTAGCACCGGTCTTAGCTACACCAGACTTCACAAAAACCTTTATTGTGGGATGTGATGCCTCAGGAAATGGAATTGGTGCAGTTTTAATGCAGGAAGGAAGACCCATTGCTTTTGAAAGTCGTCCAATCAAAGGAAAGTATTTACAGAAACCTATTTATGAGAAGGAAATGTTAGCAATACCACATGCACTAAAGAAATGGCGAACTTACCTAATGGGAAGACACTTCAAGGTAAAAACTGATCATGATAGTCTTAAACACTTTTTGGAACAAAGACTATCTTCAGAAGAGCAGCAAAAATGGGTCACAAAGATGTTGGGTTATGACTTTGAAATAATATACAAAAAAGGGAAGCTCAATGTTGTTGCAGATGCACTCTCAAGAAATAATGAAGAGGTGGAAGAATTTCTTTGTGCCATTTCTATTATCCAACCAGATTGGATAACCGAAGCAAGAGATGAATGGAATAAGGATGAAGACGTGTGGACACTAATTCAAAATTTGCAGCAAGATCCTAGTACATCTGATAAATTTAGTTGGAAAAATGATTCCTTATGGTACAAAGATCGCTTATATCTTTGTAAGAATTCCCAACTAAAACAAAATATTCTTTTGGAATTGCACACTTCTCCTTTAGGAGGACACTCAGGATTTTTAAAAACTTACCACAGAGTGAAGAAAGAATTTTTTTGGGATGGCCTTAAATATGATATTCAAAAGTTTTTGGCGGAATGTTTGGTTTGCCAACAGAATAAAGTTGAGACAATTAAGACCCCGGGTCTTCTACAACCTTTATCCATTCCAAGTCAATGTTGGGAGGAGATTTCAATGGATTTTATCACAGGTTTACCTAAGTCTGAAGGAACGAGTGTCATCATGGTGGTAGTTGATAGACTTACCATGTATGCACACTTTTGTGCGTTATCTCATCCATTTAAAGCAAGTACAATTGCTACTATATTTATGGACACAATTCAAAAGCTACATGGAAACTCAAGGGTTATTGTGAGTGACATAGATCCCATTTTTACTGGAAATTTTTGGACGGAGTTATTTTCTTGTTTGGGTACTCAATTAGCTCATATCTCATCTTATCATCCTCAATCCGATGGTCAAACTGAGATAGTAAATAAATGTTTGGAAGGATATCTTCATTGTTTTGTATCTGATAAACAAACACAATGGGTCAAGTGGTTGCCTCTAGCTGAATTGTGGTATAACACTTTCTTCCATACTACAGCAAAAATGACCCCATTTATGGCACTTTATGGATATCATCCACCATCCATCACATCATCTTTAAGAGAAAATTCAAAGGTTCAAGTAGTGGAATATCACATCGAGCATCAACAAGAAGTTCTCCAACTCTTAAAGGACAACCTGAATTTGGCACAAAATCGAATGAAACAATAGGCAGATCAACATCGCAGCGAGAGAAGTTTTGATGTAGGAGACTGGGTATTTTTATGGCTACAACCATATAATCAACTGTCCCTCAAGCAAGCTAAGAAGGATAATAAATTAGCGCCAAAGTACTATGGTCCTTACAAGGTGTTGCAAAAGATTGGTACTATGGCATACAAATTGGAGCTTCCTGCTTCTTCATGAGTGCATCCAATTTTCCATGTTTCATGCTTAAAGAAGGTTATAGATGAAAATCTTCCAGTTCAAACAATATTGCCAGAACTTGATGAGGAAGGAAAAATCATATTGGAACCTGAAGTGGTCACAGAAAAAAGAACTCAACAGCTATGGAATCGATCAATTTCAGAGTATCTCATCAAGTGGAAGAACTTACCCACGAAATATTCTACATGGGAGGATGAGAATTTTATATAGAAGCACCCAGAGCTACTCAAGCGTTGAGGACAACACTTTTTTGAAGGAGAAGGGCATGTTAGGTCCCTATATTACTAGTATAATCCCTTATTGTTGTTAGTGTAACCCCCTTATTGTTATTATTGTACCCTTGTAACCCCCATATTTTTATTATTGTGCCCTTAAATTATTATTGTTAGGTCGGCTAGGATTACATTGTGGTCCCACTAGGATTACATTTTGGCCCCATGGACTCCTATATATATAAAAGAGGTTTTGTAATTTGAATCATCCAAGAATTGTTCATTCATGTAATGTATTGGAGGTTGCCCCCTCGAAGGGGCTTCTTTCTAAGGCATTGATATCTCTTTTCTTCTCTTTTTGGAGCTGGTTTCACAACAGGTTCTGTTGACGTCGTGAGAGGCACAAAGTGCTCCTATGATGACATGCTCTCTGGATTGGTGGCCGTCATTCCTGGATGAAAAATAAAATATTGATTACTCACGTAGGATGCAGGCATTTCTTGGACATAAATATAGTGCTCACAGACAAGATGACAACGTAATTCACGGATAGGCTCAGGGCACAATGTACTCAGAAATAAAAGGAACTAAATGTGACCCGCTCCCTTCCTTTTATAGGCAATCCAAGGTGAAAACAGTCAGATATCCATTAAATGCAACTTACCTTCGTAAAAATGGTCAAGAATCTCTTAAGATCGCCTCATTAAATGCAGAAAAGCCGCTCCATCCAACGGTAAAATAAAATTATCACCCAGTTTCACTATTCCAACGGCTAGTTTCTCTTCTTGTGCATCACCTCGATGCTTCTGTCACACCTGTCTCCGCATTCCCTTGGCACCACGCAAAAACAAATAGATTCTGATTCTTTGGCCATATAGTCATTTGGTCGGCATAGGATTGTCCCTATATGACTTCAGTTGACTTCCATTGAAATACCCGGGAAGATTCTCATCGCGTAACGTGGCCAAGCGCACTGCACCTCCATCAGTGATTTCCTTCACAATGTATGGCCCCAATAGGCTGCCCACGGGATATGCTCAACCTTCATCACATTCTCATAGATCACGAGCTCTAGGAAATACTCTGGTGGCAACTCAAGGAATGTCTCCTCATTTGCTAAATCATAATCGTAAAACTTGACATGGGGGATTTTTCCAAACGTATCTTCAATCAGGGGGATGATCTGTAGGACTAGTGACATTTGAAGGTAATCCCTCACCACGTCTAAATTTTTTGGCACGAGCACGAAGGGTTTGTGCGGCTTAACATATGGTGGGCACCATGAGATTGGCTCAATGAGCACGACCTCCTCAGTGGCACTCATTGGTTTCTTCATAGGATCACCCATAGGTGACCTATCCTTTGTAGCTTGATGTGGGGATGTCGCATTCCTTGGAGAGATATGCAGCTTGGAAGATGACCCCTTGGTCATCTTTTCCTTCCCCTTAGTTGACATAGACACAACTTCTTCAACCGTCGGCACAATTAGTGGACATCATCTAACCCTGTCTCTGTCGACGCCATGAGAGGCACAAAGTGTTCCTATGATGATGTGCTCTCTGGATTGGTGGCCGTCATTCCTGGATGAAGGATAAACTGCCGATTACTCACGTCGGATGCGGGCATTTCTTGGCTAGAAATACAGTGCTCATAGAAAAGATGAAATGTAATTCATGGATAGGCTCAGGGCACAATGTAATAAAAAAGAAAAGGAACCAAATGTGACCTGCACACTTCCTTTGATAGGAAATCTAAGGTGAAAAATGGTCAGATATACATTAAATACAACTTACCTTCATAAAAATGGTCAAGAATCCCATAAGATCACCTCATTAAATGTAGAAAGCTCGCTCCATCCAATGGTAAAATCACTTTTTCACCCAGTTTCATTGTTCCAACGGCTAGTTTCTCTTCCTGCACATCACCTCTACGCTTCTGTCACAATTGTCTACGCATTCCCTTGGTGTCACGCACAAAAAAATGGATTATGATTCTCCGGCCATATATTCATTTGGTTGGCATAGGATTGTCCCTATATGACTTCTGTCGGCTTCCATTGAAATACTTGTGAAGATTCTCACCGCACAACGTGGCCAAGCACAACACACCTCCATCAGTGATTTCCTTCACAATTTATGGCCCCAACCAATGTTTCCTGAACTTACCTGGGTGGCACAAAAACTGACTATCATATAACAAGACCAAGTCTTCTTCCTTGAACACCTTCTGTCTAATGTGCCTATCATGCCAGGCCTTTTCACATGCCTTCTGCACTTTCTGATTTAAGTTAGTAATGAACCGATCCTTTTCTAAGGCAACCAACTATGCAAGAAATTCCTCCATGATGTCAGGCTCAACCATATTAGTGAATTCTGCGATGTGCAGGCTTGGGACGATATATTCCATTGGCATGATCACTTATTGCCCATAGACCATCCTGAAAGGTGTTTTCCTCGTCAACTTCTTGCAAGTGGTCCGATAAGCCCATAACATAGAAGGGATGTGCACGTCCCAATCATTTCGATTTGCATTACAGAACTTTGTGAGCGCATTTTCCAAAATTTTGTTGAAAGCTTCTACCACACTGTTTTCCTGAGGGTGATAAGGGGTACTCTTCTGGTGATGGATCTGAAATTCCTCTGTCAGAGATTCAATGATTTCATTAACAAAGTGCATACCTCTATTGTTGAAGGTTGCAACAAGAAACAATGAAGGAGGCATCTTGAAACATCATTCCTGATCCTAGTTGGAAAGTGATCACCTAAACTAGGTGGGGCCCACACAGGTGATTTTTGTCGCAAAGTCTATTTTTAGACTATGTCTATTTTTAGAAATGTCGATCATATTCTATGAGTTGCAGGATGCTATTTGTGGATGGTTGGTCAAGTTGGAAAAATATATGGATTTCTATTTTTAGACATATTGGGCGGAATCTATTTTTAGATTGCCAGTCTAAAAATAGATATGTCGAATATTATTAGCTCTTAATAATATTTGGACTATAAAAAATATCTTATTCTCTTGGAGCACTTCAGTTAAGTGCACAGATGTGGCACAGGAGCTGACAGAAGGAATTACGCTATTCCTGAGGGTTAAGTGGAGCTATTGCATGGAGACTTTAGTTAGAACTCATGTGACAGAGTTTGGTGGAGTTGATTGAGGTAGTTGGTGGAGTTGTGTTCAGTTTAACTCAGTTAGACACAGTTGAGCTAGTTGTATCTAGTCTAACTGATTGATACACTAGTGAGAGTGGTGTGAATTAATTATTAATTAATTCACTAATTATTAACTCATTAATCAACCGAAGAATACATCAGTTAACTACATGACAATCTGGAGACCAAAGGGGAGGATAGGAAGGGGCATGGACTATCTCAGCATCAATAGTGATTCATGAATGTACCTATATATATTTGGAGCTGCTTAATGATAATAACACAAGCCAAGGAGAGTGGATTGCATCAAATTGGCCTTGTAATCAGCGCTGATGCTAAAGGAGGCAAAGAAGGTGAGGGCTAAAATCTTGCATGGATTTGCAAGATTGTCTCATTAGTGTGACGATTGTATTGTACCTGAGTTTGAGGTACTAAGTTTTGTATGAGATTGTTACATGATCTCCATGATACATGCTATTATGATAGTTGGGGTTTTTAGCTTCAAGCTTTCCCGGTAAACAACTGTGTTATGTGTGTTTTTATTGCTTCATGTGTTTTGCAATTGTTGATTAAATTTCCGCAAGAATTATAGTGGAAGGATTCTGTATTTAGCAAGAAGATAAATATTGTTAGATCAGGAGAGTCCAGATATATACATGCATATTGTATATAATTTCTACATGGTATCGGAGCTATGTTATAGATTTTCTACATGGAATGAGAGTAGGAATTTTTGGGTGCGCGAGTTTGCAAAGAATATCTGAAAATTTGGGTGAAATATTTAAAAAAAAATAGTATATTTGGATTCCTTGTGAAAAAATACCCAAATTGGAAAAAAAAATCGGTCGAATCAGAGCTTGGATGAGGGAGATATCGTCGATTTAAAATTAGCTTTTTTGTTAGAAAATTTTGCGACGGCGGAACAATTGCAATGTGCCCGAGCCAAGAATCTACATGCACTGAGGTAAAAGATGCATGCAAAGATTTGAGGAGAAAAGCATATGTTAGTGACTTGGTGGTTGAGATGGAGCCTCTCAACATGCAGCGTGAGAAGAAGTCTCAGAAGGTTGTGGAGCAGCCACAATTGGAGATGTAGAAGAATCTTTATAGATTTGAAGTAGATGGGAATTCTACGGAGCTTCCTACTATTGGGAAGTGCAGGAAAGCCATGCAATTGAAGCTTGAGATGGAGCAGGATTTGCATGTAGGTAAGAGTGAACCTCAGGATGTGGAACAGCCACAAGATGAGGATCATGGAGTGGGAGCAACCACTCATGCAAAGAAATTTCGTGCCAGATGGGCAGAGGGAGTGTATGCAGCTATACCACCAGGTGAGAGGTGGGGCGACATGCATGAGTAATCCCAAGAGGAGATTTTTGGGCAGGATTCATGGAGATGGTGTGGATCTCATGAATTGAACTTGGCTACGAGGTGCCCACAGAGCAGCAGTAGCATGATCAGCTGGATTGATGCAGGCAGATCAAAGTGACAGTGTTGGATACTGGAGCGCGGTTCAGAGTTGACAACAAGTGCAGAGTGCATGGGTGAAGAGTTCAACAGCGCAGTGGTTCCTGAAGACATGTGCAGTAGCTAAGCAGAAGTCAAAGACTTTGATGATAGATGCATTAGACTGATTGAGTTGTTTGGAGCCTTTCAATTTCGGAAGTGTTGCAGCAAAGTTGCAGAGCATATGCATGGAGTTGCAGGGCGCTTGCAAAGGTTGCAGGGCGAATGCATGGAGTTGCATGTCGCATGAAAATATAGTCCTTTATTGTTGAGAGGGAGTGTTGAAGGCTGCAACAAGAAACAGTGAAGGAGGCATCCTGAAACATCATTCCTGATCCTAGTTGGAAAGTGATCACCTAAACTAGGTGGGGCCCACACAGGTAATTTTTGTCGCAAAGTCTATTTTTAGACATGTCGATCATATTCTATGAGTTGCAGGATGCTATTTGTGGATGGTTGGTCAAGTTGGAAAAATAGATGGACTTCTATTTTTAGACATATTGGGAGGAATCTATTTTTAGATTGCCAGTCTAAAAATAGATATGTCGAATATTATTAGCTCTTAATAATATTTGGACTCTAAACAGTATCTTATTCTCTTGGAGCACTTCAATTAAGTGCACAGATGTGGCACAGGAGCTGACAGAAGGAATTATGCTATTCCTAAGGGTTTACTGGAGCTATTGCATGGAGACTTCAGTTAGAACTCATGTGACAGAGTTTGGTGGATTTGATTGAGGTAGTTCATGGAGTTGTATTTAGTTTAACTCAGTTAGACTCAGTTGAGCTAGTTGTATCTAATCTAACTGATTGATACAATAGTGAGAGTGGAGTGAATTAATTAGTTAATTAATTCAATAAATAATAACTCATTAATCAATTGAAGAATACATCAGTTAACTACAGTGCATGGACAGTTCAGTGGAGACCAGTGGAGAAATAGGTGAAAGGGCAAGATGGACTATTCGTTGTGACTACTAGTGATGCATGAATTGCATCTATATATACATTGGAGTTGCCAATGATAATAACGCAGTCAAGGAGAGTGGGATTGCATCGAATTTGTCTTTGTAATCAGCTTGGATTGCGCAGTGGAGGCAGGCTAGCAGGAGGGCTAAGATCGGTGCATGGATTTGCAAGATTGTTCCTGATTAGTGTGTGACGATTGTATTGTACTGAGAGCTTGAGGTACTAAGCTTTGTATGAGATTGTTACATGATCTCCATGATACATAATATGATAGTTGGGGTTTTTAGCTTCAAGCTTTCCCGGTAAACAACTGTGTTATGTGTGTTTTTATTGCTTCATGTGTTTTGCAATTGTTGATTAAATTTCCGCAAGAATTATAGTGGAAGGATTCTGTATTTAGCAAGAAGATAAATATTGTTAGATCAGGAGAGTTCAGATATATACATGCATATTGTATATAATTTCTACATCTATCACTCATCAATATCTTCGAACATCCAAATCTAGTCAAAATATCTTCAAAAATGAAGTGTGCGGCGATATCTGCAGTACAATCCTTGACTGCCTTAGCTTCTGCCCATCTGGTTCCATAATATGTGGTAGTGATGATATAGTGCGCTCCAGTATTCTTCCCTGGAGGATTGATAGGTCCAACAAAATATATAACCCATTTATCAAAGGCATGCAAGGCCATTTGAGGCTGCAGGTGCATTTCATCTCTGCACGAGGGCTTACCCATTCTATGGCATGCATCATAGGCTTGGGAGTATGCATGTGCATCAGTGTGTAATGTGGGCCACCATAACCCAACCCACAACACCTTTTGCACAGTAGCCTTCCCTGCATAATGGTCTCCTGCCACCCCTCCATGAGCCTCAACCAAGATATCCTTTCTCTCATGTTCCAACACATACCTCCTTAATACTTCATCTGCTCCTAACTTGTATAATTGACCAACAATCAGGGTAAAATTAGTTGTGCACACAACCAACTCTTTCTTCTGCTGCACTAAATATTCAGCAGGTGCGCTTCCAGTGGTCTGAAAGTGTATAATATCAGCAAAGTTCTCATCAACCACCCTAATAGAAAAATGTTGCACATCGGGTAACCCCTCCTCCAGAGTGGTTGGTTCTTCCCCATTTTTGATGCATGACAAATGATCAGGTCCAAAATTTAATCTTCCAAGCTTCACAATGATTTCAAAGTCATATTCCTGAAATAAAAACAACCATCTGCAAATCTTACCCCCCAACACATGCTTATTGACTAGGTATTTCAAAGCAGAATGGTCAGTGAATATTTTGAAGTGTCCTCCTAGCAAATAGTGCCTATATTTTTGCATGCATAGACCATGGCCAATCCTTCCCTTTCTATGGTTGAGTAGTTGTGCTCTGCACTAGATAGCTTCCTATTGGAAAATCAACGGGATGGTCAATATCTCCTTCTCTTGGTTGCATTAAAACAACTCCAAGTGCTATACCAGATGCATCCACATGTACGTGGAAAACCTTAGACCAGTCTAGGAATATCAAAATAGGTGCAGTGACCGTATTTTCCTTCAGTAGCTTGAAGCTCTTTTGAAATTCCTCATCCTAGAAAAATTACACATCCTTCTTCAGTAACTTCTCCATTGGCGCAGTGATCAGAGGATAGCCCTGAATGAACCTCTGTAATATCCAGTGTGTCCTAGGATGGAGCGCAATTGTTTCTCATTTGTGGGGAACTCTAGGTTGACGATAACTGCTATCTTGGCTGGATCTACCATAAATCCTTCCTAACACACTATGTGACCTAAAAATATTTCGAAAGGCACACAAAACATACATTTCTTTAGGTTAAGAGAAATCAGGTGCTTTCTACAAGTGTCAAGCATCATGCACAGGTTTTACACATGCTTCTTTACCAACCCAAACACTGTCCAATCATCAAAATACACCTCCAAATACTTATGCATGAATTTGAATTCTTTGACAACATCCACTACTACGCGCGAGAAGATCACACGTGCATTCTTCAATCCGAAAGGCACGATAGTGTATTGGAAATACCCCCATTTTGTTGCAAAGTTGGTCTTGCTGCAATCTTCAGGAGCAATTATGATCTGATGATACCCCGAAAATCCATCAGTAAATGAATAAGACTCTTGTCCTCCCACATTATCTAGGATCTCATACAAAAATGGAGTAGGCAAGGGGTCATGCACACATGCATCATTTAGCTTCCGCAGATCTACAAAAATCCTTTGGGCTTACCCAATCAGACTACTCTACAGGCTCAATGATGCATGTAATAACCATATTCTCCAATTATTCTTTGACCTTCTTCTTATAATTTGGGTTCAATCGGTATGGTCACTGCTTAACAGGGCAGTCATCTAGTTTAAAGTGATCTTCACAATGCCTAGGTCTCCTACAATTCCTTTGAGCTCAGAGAAATTTGTAGGAAACAAGTCCTGATACTCTGTCAGCAGTTTGACAACCTTCCCCACTGTATCATCATCATCTATAGCAACATCTTTCTCAAACAAGAAGTCCAAAGGTGATCTTGGCAAGTACCCAAAACATTCCTCAAATGGCGATGTGTTTGTGGAAGAATGATTTGCCCTGTTGTATGCATGATGAATGTAATGCAATTGTTCATCCCACAACTTGGGATGTTTGCTGAATAATCTATAAGAATATGAATGGATGTCCTATTAACCACCTCGGTCTGACCATCTGTTTTCAGATGAAATGTTATACTCTTCTTCAACTTTGTGTCCATCGTGTCCCATAATTTTGACCAAAAATTCCAAACAAACCGGGAATCTTGATCACTTACAATAGAAGTAGGAAGACCAAAATGAACCCATACATTTTGAAATAAATATGAGCTATTTGTTCAGCTGTAGTTTTTTTTTTACATGGCATCAAAAGACACATTTTTTTGAACGTATCTACCACAACATACAATTAATGATGACCTTTCCTTGGCATTGGAAGACCACCTACAAAATCCATTGAGATACTCTTCCAAGAATGTGAAGGAATCAAAAGTGGAGTGTACAATCCAAGTTTCCTATTATTAGGCTTAATTATTGCACATAAAGAACATCCTCTAATAAAATGAGATACACTATCAATCATGTGTGGCCAATAAAATTACCTTTGGATATTTGCTATCGTCTTGCCTACACCGAAATGTCCAGAAATCAATGAAGTGTGTGCCTCCCTTATGATACTGTTTCTTTCTCCCTATGGTATACATAGCTTTCCCAAGTGATACAACAAATTGTTATGCACATGATAATCTAAATCTTCAATTTTGTTTCCTTGACCCAAGATTTCATACACATCCTGAAAATCACTATCACATGTGTTGAAGATTGCAACAAGAAACAGGAAAAGTGGCATCCGGAAACATCATCCTTGATCCTAGTGAAAAATCAGCACCTAAACTAGGTGGGGCCCACACAGGCTATGTTTAGGTGTATGTCTATTTTTAGAATGGTGAGCATATTCTAAAATTAGCAAGATTCTGATTCTAGATGGTTGAGAAAATTATATATTTAGATGATTTTATATTTTTAGAAGATGGGCGAAGTCTATTTATAGATCACCTATCTAAAATTAGAATGCATGTCGATTATTATTAGCCCTTAGTAATAATCAGACAATAAATAGTAACTTATTCTCTTAGAGCACTTTATTTCAGTGAACAGATGTGGCACATCAGTGGGCTAAATGAATTACACAATTCCTAGGGTGGATAGTGACTCATGCATGGAGGACTTAGTTATAACTGATTGTGGCAAGTTGTAACAGAGTCGGAAGAGTAGTTATGTGAGTTGTTATTTAGTTTAACTCAGTTCAGTGAGTTAAACTCAGTTGTGCTAGTTGTAACTGAACATACACTAGTGAAAGATGAGTGAATTAATTAGTTAATTAATTCACAAGTAGTGTCTTACTTGGAACTGAAGAAATACAACAGTTAACTACTTGCATGTCAGATCCAGTGGAGACCCAGTGGAGAGATAGGTGAAAGGGTGAGATGGACTATCTGTTGTGACTATAGTGGAGCATTCAAGGCATCCACACACACATTGGAGATTCCTATGAGTATTGCACAGTTAAGGGAAGGTAAGTTCGAATTCATTCAGGGTTATTCTTTAGCAGGGATTGCGCAGTGGAGGCAGGCTGTCAGGAGGCAATAAATTGGTGCATGGAGGTGCAAATTTCTGCAAGACAGTGTGAGATGATTGTATATTGTACTGAGAGTTATATGAGATAAGATTTGTATGAGATATATGAGATTGTTTCATGATCCATTGATATAAATAATATATGATATTTGGGGTTTTTAGCTTTAATATTTTTCGGTAAAACATCTTGTTATGTGTGATTGATTTTTCTTCATGTGTTTACAATTGGCGATTTAATTTCCGCAAAGAATTAAGTAGAAGGATTTTGTATTTAACATAAGGATAAAATTGTTAGAACAAGAGAATATGGTAATATACATGCATATTGTATAATTTCTACATGGTATCAGATCTGAAGAGATTGCAATAGTGAAGCAGTGCTGAGTTTTTGTGGGTGGAAACAATTCGAAATTGCTGCAAGAATTTCTTGGTGCGACATTTGAGTATACATTCAAATGGATTTAAATGGTTTGCGGTTGGAGTTTGCACTCGAGGGAAGCTTGAAATACATAGCCTGGAAGGGCAGGATGGAGGCGGTTCTTGAAGATAATGACTTGATGGAATTCATCGAGAAATATTTCCTAAGCCCACTTCGATGGATGCTGCAGTACTTGACATATGGAAAAAGAAAGTAGTAAGGGCGAGGAGGATTCTGTTGGAAGGTGTGAAAGACCATATTGTGTCAAGCCTTCATGGGAAAGCCACTCCATATGCTATATGGAAGGCTTTGACAGATCTTTTCCAAAGCAACAATGACCATAGGAAATTGGCGCTGAAGGATAAACTCAGAAAAATCAAGATGGAGAAGAACGACACTATTCCAGTATACTTGAAAACGTTTTTCCAATGCTGGGATGAGCTTGGGAGTGTAGGAGTTAGTTTTGCGGATGATGATTTGGTGAGCTTGGCTCTCCTTGGAATTCCGAAGAGTTGGCACAATTATGAAGACTTTGTCAATGGACGAGGAAAACTGTCGGATTGGGAGAGACTTTGGTCTGATCTAGTGCAGGAGGAGATAAGGAGGAACACTAGAGATGTCTCTTCATCAAAGCATGATGATGAAGAGGAATTTGATTTGGCTTCCAAGGCAAAGAATAAAAAGGAGGAGAAATTCCATTCTAGATCTGAGGTTGGAGAAGATGGCAAGGAGTACAACATGTCCAAAGTGAAGTGTTTTACTGTCACGAGTTTGGACATATTGCCACAAATTGTCCACATAAGAAGAAGATAAATATGGCTACTAGAGCTGCAGTTGGTGAGGCTCTTGCCTCACAATTTGAGCTTGAATTCTCATTGATCGCATGCATGGTGTCTAGTGCATTAGGATTAGGGTGGTACTTTGATAGTGGTGCTTCCTTTCACATGATGGGAGATGAGAAATTGTTCAGTGACTTGGTGGAGAAATATCTCCAGATGCATGTTGAGTTGGGTGACGATGGATGATACAGTGCGACTAGAATCGGTACCATTACCTTTCGGAGGGCGTCAGGTAAAATATTTCATCTAAAAGCTGTTGTGCATGTTCCAGGTTTAAAGAATAATTTAATCTCAGTCGCAATGTTAGAGGATGGAGGCTTATATGTTGTCGTTAGTGAAGGAAAAGTGTTCATGTGACACAAAGCAATAGGGCAAGACAAGAAGGTTGGTATTCGAGTTAAGAATCTCTACAGACTTGAAGTAGATGGGATTCCTACAAAGCTTCCTATTGTTGGGAAGTGTGAGAAAGCCATGCAATTGACCCTTGAGAGGGAGTTGGATTTGCATGCAGGTAAGAGTGAACCTCAAGATGTGGAGCAGCCACATGATGAGGATCATGGAGTGGGAGAAACCACTCATGCAGAGAAATTTTGTGCCATATGGGCAGAGGGAGTGCATGTGGCTATACCACCAGGTAAGAGGTGGGGTGACATGCATGAGTAATCCTAAGAAGATATTTGTGGGTGGGATTCATTGAGAGGGTGTGGATCTCATGAATCGAACCTGGCTACGAGGAGCCCACATAGCAGCAGTAGCATGATCAGTTGGATTGATGCAGTCAAATCAAAGTGACAGTGTCAGATATTGGAGTGCGAAATAGAGTTGATGGAAAGTGTAGAGTGCATGGGTGCAAAGTTCAACAATGTAGTGGTTCCTGAAGACATGTGCAGTAGCTAAGAAGAAGTAAGAAGACTTTGATGATAGATCCATTATGCTGATTGAGTTGTTTGGAGGCTATTCAGTTTCAGAAGTGTTGCATGTAAGTATTGCAAGGTAGATGCATGGAGTTGCAAGGTGCATGCAAAGACAATCCTTTCTTTTTGAGAGGGAGTGTTGAAGATTGTAACAAGAAACATGGAAAGTGGCATCCAGAAACATCATCCTTGATCCTAGTGAAAAATCAAAACCTAAACTAGGTGGGGCCCACACAGGCTATTTTTAGGTGTATGTCTATTTTTAGAATGGTGAGAATATTATAAAATTAGCAGGATGTTGATTCTAGATGGTTGAGAAAACTCTATCTTTAGATGAGTTTCTATTTTTAGAAGATGGACGAATTCTATTTATAGATCGCCTGTCTAAAATTAGAATGCATGTTGATTATTATTAGCCCTTAATAATAATCAGACAATAAATAATTAGACAATTGTTTTATGATACTATGGATAATACATTTTATGCGAATAATAAATAGTAACTTATTCTCTTGGAGAACTTTATTTCAGTGAACATATGTGGCACATCAGTGGGCTGAAGGAATTACACAATTCCTAGGGTGGTTGGTGACTCATGCATGGAGGACTTAGTTATAACTTATTGTGGCAAGTTGTAACAGAATTGGAAGAGTAGTTATGTGAGTTGTTAGTTATTTTAACTCAGTTCGGTGAGTTAAACTCAATTGTGCTAGTTGTAACTAGACATACACTAGTGAAAGATGAGTGAATTAATTTGTTGGGTGTGGAGCTTGATTTTCTTCCTGATTCAGAGATCCTTGTTTTAGCTAGATGTATACCCTCGGAAAATTGTACACCCTTGCACGCGGGGGGGGACTTGTGTTGGGAAAAATACTGAGAGGGGGGGGTGAATCAGTATTTACTGCATACTCAAAACTTTTCACTTTTCCATTCCTTAAAACCCATATGCTACTTTCCTTTAGTAAACTAGCGTATACACGCGGATATCTTTCATGAAACTAGCGTATACACAGGGATCTAGTTATGTCATTAGTTCTTTGCTTATATCATACCATTATTCATTCATCAGATGTTCAATAAATAGTAAACATGTGCAGTAAGAACAGAATAAACCATCACACAAAGCATCACACATGAACACCAGGATTTCTAGGTGGAAACCCAAATCGGGAGAAAACCACCGCTGCAGTTTCTCAGCCTTCAATATTTTATTATAGAGAAAACATCTTACAACATATGTGCTGGCGCAGACTTGACCAGCACGCAGGCACCCACCTGCGCTCGTTTACCAGCCTCTCCTGGAAGGGAGCTACGACCCCCTGACTCGTTTACCAGCCTCTCCTGGAAGGGAGCTACGACCCCGTGATCTCGTTTACCAGCCTCACCTGGAAGGGAGCTACAACCCCCTGACTGAAGGCTACAACCCTCAGCACCACCTTGGACCACGTTTCATCAATTTTCACACTGGATCCAACCACTTCAATAGAACAACACTTGCAGGCCACATTTCATCATATTTTCAAACTGGACCCTTTCCATACTTTAAAGCTCAAACATACAACCAAACTGATACAGACAACTCAGCACTGTAGAATACAAATAGCAGTAATACAGCAGAATAGATCAGACATTTCTTACCACAGTCTTCAGCAAACCCTAGTTTGCATACGCGCTTCCCTTTCACTGATGTCGCGTGTATACGCGCTTCCATCCACACAAACCAGCGTATACTTCAGTACAAATTTCATTGCGCATACGTGCTTTCTCTTCATCTAAGCCGTGTGTATATGCGCTTCTTCTACGGAAAAGTAGCGTATAGATCTTTAATCATTACAGAGCTGCATTCTTCTTCAGATCAGACATTTAGTTCAGATTCAACCCTTTTACTTCAGACAGATGTTCGCCTCAATTCAGATCTAAGTCTTCCATAATCAGATCTAGTAGATACAAGTGCATTTCGGATCTAGATCCCCTTCTTCATCACTCCTTCATTGGTGCATCATACATTCAGATCCTTCATTCAGTTGTAACCCTTTCCATTCAGATATACTCCAGAGAGAAGTATTCATTCAAGCTCAGACATCTTGCACACACACACCTCATTTGCACAATGAATTTCATCTCTTTATATAGGTTTATCCTTTTTCAATAACATGAGCCCCTTTTTTCAATACCATGGGCCAAAACAAAACCATGAGCCCAAAACTACTTGGACGGGGTCAACTAGGCGGATCATTACCCAATACAATGGGTCAATACCATGGTGGTTACCCTTGGTTTTGCACTTTTTGAGCGCTTTAGCCCATACGCGACTTGGCACGTTCTTTTCCGCGTGCATACGCGACTTCCCTTAGGCCAATCCGCGTATACCTAGAGACATACTTTTTTTTTTCATCATAGAATTAGCACAAGATGAAATCCTTTCTTCATTGCCTTTTGTACTCACTGTAGATACATCAGATTTCCTTCATCAAGAACATATTCTATCAAGCACAACTTCATCAAGTAAGTTGTCATCGTCTTCATCAAGTGGGTTCCCTTTCAAGGACAACACTCAGCATCAAACATTATATCACATCAGATTTACATCATTTACTAAGTCCATCAAGTCAAGCATAACTTCATCAGGTGGATTGCCATCAAGGAAAACACATGTCAACAGTCGCATGTCTTCATCTTCATTCTGTGGGTTTCCATCAAGGACAACACTCTGCATCATATTGCCAACAATCTCCCCCTTTGGACTTGATGGAAACCACAATGGTGTTTGATCATTACAACAGATATGTACATTAAGAATTCAATGACACCATGTCACTCTCTCCATTTTGACATCATTCTTTTTCTTCAGTCAAACACCATGTCACTCTCCCCCTTTGACATCAAGGGCAAAGGGTGAATCAAAACCAACATACTCTCCTCCTTTTCTCCTCAAGTGGAAGAAGCATTCTGTAGATCTGATATGTACTGAAGTGGCCAAGCTCCCCCTGAGTTCATGCTGAATCTTCAAACATAATTTCCAATGAAGTGCATGACTCTATGACTTTCCTATCACCAAAGACTCATACTTACATCAATTATTAATCCAAGTGGATTTACATATGAGACTCAACTACCCAACCAAGTGGGTTTACAAATTTGACTCAGCTACCCAACCAAGTGGGTTTACAAAATTTGACAAGTCCTTATATGACTGAATATTACAAAATTTACATCATGGGTCTCAACAAGACTTTTTCAACAAATTACAAAAATGACCATTTAAGACCAACACCAGAAAGTCCTCAAGCATGAGAACATATTTCAGAACCATCATAATGCCAACAATGCATTATACTCAGCAACGCTAATGCTCCCCCTGAATCTGTGCATCCATGCATCCTTTTCAAATGACTAAGGTCCCCCTTAGTTAGTGCATCCTGAACACTTTCACCAACAAATCATCAAGGCATCTTTATCAAAACATTAGAAATAGAATTATGAGAACTGGATCACCACCAGAGATACCAAACAGTATCAGAGATACTAAACAACACTGCAGCTGTGCTGAAGAGAGCTGACTCCAACCAGAAAATTGTCAGCAATCAGACATACGCGGTTTTCTGTGCAGGAAATCGCGTATATACGCGACTGTGTTTTAGGAAACCCGCGTATCCAAAACCATCTTCTATATTTTAACCAGATTTGATCCATTGTGAGAAAAAGACAGTGTTCAGCTTCTTTCTGAGATATTTGAAAGCTTCCCTAGACTACAGATAGATAGAATAGTGTAGTTGTGTCTTCAAGCGTCATCCAATGGTGGTAGCATAAGCGCATTAGTAACCAAGTCTTCAGATTCTGTGCAGCATCAATACATTCTTTCCAAGAGAGATTATCATACCAGAACAGCATCTTCAAATATGCGTCAAGCAATCATCCATGTGGTCCAGAATCATCAAGATCTTCAAGATTTAACATGAAGAATCATATGTAGGCAAAAGATCTCCACCATAGTAACAAACTTTGCATGATTTATTTCTGAATCAAACGACTTCCAACTCATCCATGTGTGAGCACAAAAGATACTTTTCAGTAAACAGGGATCAACATCTCATCATAATAAATCATGTACCAAGTCATCATCATTTAAGCATGAGTATCACAATAGCCAAGAATAATCAGTCATATTGCCAACAATGCAATCATTAGTATTCAACCTGTTGCTCCCCTTGAACCAGTGCTTCTCCTTAACTTGTGTAACCTGAATACGTTCATCAGCAAGTCATCAGCAACAATCTCTGCATGAACTGTCCTTATCTCTGAATTATAAGTCTTTCACCTCAGCAACGAATACTCTTCATTCAACAAGCAAACAAGACTCATCCATAATCTTCAACATAAGACATCAAGTATCATATCATCATCATTTAGAACTGAGAAATTAAGCTGATATTGAGTCAACAATATATTTATTAACATTCAAACTGATGCTCCCCCTGAACCTCTGCTCCAGATCTTCAGCTATCAAAAAATTCTCTTATCATCAATGCATACGCGACTGTGTCTGCTGGAACTCGCGTGTATATGCGACTTTTGCTAATAGAACCCGCGTATGGAAAGTGAATCATAGAAATTTTTTCACATTCCTTCATCTCCCCCTGAACTTGTACTTCTTGTACCTGTCTTCTTCATATCATATGCTCTGTGAGAAATACATATAACCAGAACAATCAAATCAATCATGAGAATCATCATACATTGCTCTCCCTGTGACGATACATTACTAAATATGATAATGTATCTCACATCATTCCTGCAGTCAATAAGAGAAGTAAGCTTCAGAAGCGGATGACTGCAGTAGGGTCAGAATTCCCTACGTTTCTGATCGGTCCTCCATCTTTTTCCAGATTTGTTTGAACTTTCTATTTGCGTGCTGGAAATTGTCCACTTTCTCAGATCTGTTCAACCTGCATTCCTTTTCTACATGTCCATACTTGTTACAAGAATAACATCTCATATGTCCAGAAAGATAAGCATAAGAATCATAATGAGTATTTCTAATCTTCCTCCTTTTGTAATCAGCTGCTTTATGTCCATACTTGTTACATGAAAAACAATATCCCTTGAAGCTACTAGAGTACCTTTCTGAGTAGAACCTGTTTGTTTGTGGCTGAATTGTTCTGCTTCTGCAATTTGCTGCAACATGCCCATAATTATGACATTTAAAACATTCAACATTCTTGAATGAATTCCTTTGAGAATTCATGATTGTTGGTTGATCTTTTGTCTCTTTCAACACTTCGGGTTTTGCATTGACTTCCTCTGAATTTTTAGCACTTCCTTGTGAGCTAGATTCTCCTTTAACAGTTTCATGGAAACCAAGACCAAGTTTGATAGCAGGAGACCTTTGATTACTCATAATATTGTCCAAAATATTAGTACTATCTTGAAACCTCAAAATTTTTACCTTTTCTTCTAATTTACCTTTGAGAATGTTTACCTCAACCTCCAAGGCTTGACATTGCTTTGTCATGCTTTCTTCTTTCCTTCTTCCATCTTCTAATTGATCCTTCAGATTTAGAATCTCTTCTTTCAACCAATTTTCGTTTTCTTCACATGTTTGTTGCAGCTCTTCATTCTTCTTCTTCGATACTTCGAGATTTACTTTCAGAGATATGTTTTCTGCTTCAAGTCCTGCATTCTTCTTATTTGATTTATCCAAGTCTTCTTTGAGGGAAATGATTTCTGCTTCAATTCCTTCCTTTTCAAATGATGGTAGATGTTCCTCATTATTCTTACTTGATGCTTCAAGATTTTCTTGTAGAGAGATGATTTCAGCTTCAAGTCTTTCATTCTTCTTATTTGATTTTTCCAGATCTGCTTCAAGTCCTTTACTTCGATTGTATACATCATCGAACATAAAAGCTTTGGAGGCAGATTCCTTCTCATTAAATATTCTTTGTTGATCTTTGATAACTTCTTCACTATCATCACAATTCATTGTACCAATGAGACAATTAGGACCCCAATCACTATCTGATTCATCTTCTTCAATTTCTGCTAACCATGTTTTCTGAGAGATCTCCTTGTTTCGAGTAGGCTTCTTCTTTTGCTTCTTTGCCATGAGCACTTTCAGATCATGGTCAGAATATTCTTCATCTTCACTGGACACTTCATCATCATCTTCTTTTGCATAATAACTCTTTCTCTTTTCAAATTGTTTCCCTTTACCATGTTTTTCTCTATAAGGACATTTAGCAGCATAGTGACCAACTTTTCCACACTCAAAACATTTGAAGGGAAGCTTACCTTTGAATCTTCCAGTACCAAGTTGGAGCTTTCTCACGAAATTCGCTTCTTCTTCATCGGATATATAGCTGGATTCTTTGACAACTTCCTTTTCCTTTCCTTTTGTAGATGCCTTAAAAGCAGCTTCTCTGATTTGGGAAGGACCTCCTTGTCTCATTTCAAAAGCAATCAGAATACCATGCAATTGAACAATAGAAAGAGTTTGCAAATCTTGCCTTTCTTCAATAGCCGAAACTTTAGAGTCAAATTTAGAAGTCAAGGATCTTAAGACCTTTTCCACCAGAGTAGTATCAGTTATGGTTTCACCTAAATTTCTCATTCGATTTACAATATCATCCAGACGAAGAAAGAAACTGGCAACACTCTCATCACTATGCATCTTCAAATTTTCATATTCAATTCTAAGAGTTTGGAGTTTTGCACTTTTTACCTTTGTGTCTCCTTCATAGCTTAGAATGATTTTGTCCCATATTTCTTTTGCCGAATGTAGCTGCATCACTTTAGAAAATTCTGATTCAGACATGCTTCCCAATAAGACATTCACTGCTTTGGCATTGATTTCATACTTCTTTCTTTCAGCTGCATCAGTAGGAATACTTGCCGGGTATTGATAACCTTCTTCCACGATTGCCCATACATCTGCACCAAGACTTTGTAGATATGCTTTTGTTCGTACTTTCCAGAATATCAGATTGCTTCCATTGAATAGAGGTGGCTTTATAGACATCACTCCTTCTTGACTTCCCATTGCAACGGATCTCCTTCAAGCGATCAAGCTTCTGCAGAAGGACCCGCTCTGATACCAATTGTTGGGAAAAATACTGAGAGGGGGGGGGGTGAATCAGTATTTATATTCAAAAATTTTTACTTTTTTACTTTCTAAAACCCATACGCTACTTTCCTTTAGTAAACTCGTGTATACACGCAGATATCCTTCATACAACTCGCGTATTAGCAGAGATCTAGATATGCAGATATTTATTAACTTAGTTCTTCACTTATATCATTCCATCATTCATTCATTAGATGTTCTACAAACAGTAAACATGTGCAGTAAGAACAAAATAAACCATCACACATAAGCATTACACATGAACACCAGGATTTTTAGGTGGAAACCCAAGTCGGGAGAAAACCACCGCTGCAGTTGCTCAGCCTTCAATATTTTATTATAGAGAAAACATCTTACAAAATATGTGCTGGTGCAGACTCTACCAGCACGCAGGCACCCACCTGCGCTCGTTTACCAGCCTCTCCTGGAAGGGAGCTCCAACCCCCTGACTCGTTTACCAGCCTCTCCTGGAAGGGAGCTACGACCCCCTGCTCTCGTTTACCAGCCTCACTTGGAAGGGAGCTACAACCCTCAGCACCTCTATGGACCACGTTTCATCAATTTTCACACTGGATCCAAAGCTTCCTTTAGGACTCCACTTGCAGGCCACGTTTCATCATATTTTCAGACTATACCCACTCCATACTTTTAAGCACAGTCAACCATCAAACAGATACATATAACTTACTGACAGATATCAGTAAACCAGCAGAACAGATCAGACATTTCTTACCACAGACTTCAGCAAACCCTAGTTTGCATACGTGATTTCCTTTCACTGATGTCGCGTATATACGCGCTTCCGTTCACATAAACCAGCGTATACCTCTGTACATATTTCATTGCGCATACACGCTTTCTCTTCAGCGAAGCCGCGTATATACGCGCTTCCTATGCGGCGAACTAGCGTATAGATCTTCAATTATTATAGAGCAGCATACTTCTTCAGATCAGATATTCAGTTCAGATTTACCCTTTTACTTCAGACAGGTGTTCGCCTCATCTCAGATCTAAGCCTTCCATAAACAGATCTAGCAGATACAAATACATTCCATATCTAAATATTCCGCTTCATCATTTCTTCATAGGTGCATCATAGATTCAGATCTATTATCAAACCTTTACCCTTTCCATACAGATATACTTCATAGAGAAGTATTCATTCAAGCTCAGACATCTTTCTCCCACACTCCTGATTTGCACAATGAATTTCTTCTCCTTATATAGGTTTACCCTTTGTCAATACCATGAGCCCCTTTTTTTCAATACCATGAGCCAAAACAACACCATGAGCCCAAAACTACATTACTTCTGATGGTATTCCTGGACGGGGTCATTTAGACGAATCATTGCCCAATACAATGGGTCAATACCATGGTGGTTACCCCTGGTTTTGCACTTTATGAGCGCTTTTTCCCATACGCGACTTGGCACGTACTTTACCGCGTGCATACGCGACTTCCCTTAGACATATCCGCGTATGCCTTGAGACATACTCTTTTCATCATAGATCTAGCATATATTGAATTCCTTTCTTCAATGCCTTCTGTATTCTTTGTAGATACATCAGATTTACCTCATCAAGGATATTCTATCAAGCACAACTTCATCAAATAAGTTGCCATCATCTTCATCAAGTGAGTTGCCATTCAAGGACAACACTCAGCATCATATTGCTAGCAAACATCAATTCATATCAGATTTACATCATTTACCAAGTCCATTAAGTCAAGCATAACTTCATCAGGTGGATTTCCATTAAGGACAACACATGTCAACAATCTCATGTCTTCATCTTCATTCAGTGGGTTGCCATCAAGGACAACACTCTGCATCATATTGCCAACATTCCTAAGGAGCTCAGCTAGGTTAGGGATGAACCTTCTCAAAAAGTTGATCTTCCCAATGAAAGATTGCAACTCTTTTATGTTTCGAGGATGAGAGATTTGCAATATGGCCTCAATCCTCTTGGGATCAATCTTAATACCCTTCTCAGAAATAATGTGCCCAAGAAGTTTCCCTTCTTGGAGACCAAATAGAGTCTTCTTAGGGTTTAAAGATATACCAAACTTTCTGCACTTCTTGAAAACTTTCCTCAAATGTTCTAAGTGTTCTTCATCTGTTTTTGAAAACACAGTGACATCATCAAGGTATATAATGATGAAGAAGCCCAGTTCCTCCGAGAAGGCTATGTCCATGGCTCTCTGAAAAGTTGCTCCAGCGTTCATCAGACCAAAAGGCATTTTTACGTACATGAAGGTGCCCCAGGGTGTAGTAAAAGCTGTCTTTAATTGATCATCAGGGTGGACTAAGACTTGATTATACCCTGAATAGCCATCTAGCAAAGAAATTCTTTTAGACCCCACCACCCTTTGTAAAATATGATCCATCTTGGGCAAAGGGTAGTTGTCTTTTAATGAAGCTTTGTTTAAATTTCTAAAGTCTATACAAAGCCTGATTTCTCCAGTTTTCTTCCTAATAGACACCAGATTAGACACCCACTCAGAATATCTAATAGGGACAATAATTCCAGCTTCATACATTTTCATGATCTCCTTCTTAACCAAAGGCAGCTGTACAGGGTTTATTCTGCGCAGTTTCTGTTTGAATGGTTTTTGGTTTTCCTTGAGAGGGATCTTGTGCTGTATTATTTCAGTGTCATAGGACTTAAGATCTTCGTAACTCCATGCAAAAAAATCAGAAAACTCTTTGAACAGCTCTATATATTTGGGTCTAATGTAAGTTGGTAAGGTTTTAGACAGTTTAACCATCTTTGGTTTTTCCTCACTGCCTATGTTGCATTCCTCCACTTCAGTCTCTACAGGTTCCAGTTTTGGTTTATTTGCCACATCGTTAAAATCGAACAACTCTTCCAAAGGTGCTAGACCACTTGGCAAACCTTCATCTTTAGAATGCAGAGTTTCTATTTCTTTTATTTCTGATCCTGCATTCCATTGTGTTTTGTTTCTGAGTTTGCTAGTTTGAAGGTTAATATTGATAGGTTTAGGAGACGATTCTTCTTCACCAAGAAAGTTTTCTTCGCTGCAATCTGTATCATAATCTAAGTCCGGACTATGCAGTTCGAATTCATTTCTGAATTGCATGAAGTCTTCTATTTGTTTTTCATTGTCAAACACTTGCCAATATTTTTTGTTATCAGGCACTGCTCGTCTAAATTTTATCAGAGTTGTGTTGTCTCCAGTTTCATATGGCGTTAGACGTGTCCTGGCTGCAAAAGCTAAATTGTGGGATGCAGTGTTTCTTTTCCTTGGGACAAAACTCAGGTCGGCCTCCTCAAATGTTTTCAAAAGGTCCATGACATCATTCCGATAGGCTCTAAGTCTGGGATGATTTTCATTATACTCCCCATTGACTTGCCTAATGATTAACTCAGAATCCCCATATACGTTAATTCTTTTGGCTCCTAATTTCTTCAAGAGATGCAAGCTTAAGAGAAGGGATTCATATTCTGCTATGTTGTTGGAACACTGAAAGTTTAATTTACATGAAATGCATTATGTATGATTGTTTTCAGTGTTAGTAATCCAGACTCCTGCACCAGCATTAGTTTTAGTGCATGACCCATCAAAATACATACTCCAAAGAGGATCATTTTCAGTTTTATCAGTTTGGTGAACGTCCTTTGTATGATTTGATTCCTCGAGTTTTTCAATATGTTGAGGGGTGTTTTCTTTGCTGTCAAAATTTAACAGCAATGGACCAATGACTTGTAAATCAAGACCTGCATTTTGTTTGCCAAAGTTTTCCAGTGCAGCAAACTATTTTGACACTTTAGTGTCGTGTTCTTCTCCCTCCGTATCAGCCATTAATTCTGTTGAAGTGATTTGTTCTGTGAGGGTTTCGTCATTAAGCATGATGAAAGAATCGAGGGTTGTGCTTATGGAATATAGAGGGGAGTTTTGAGGTCTGTCTTGACTTGTAACTGTGTATTGCATATGAGACTCCCTGTAAAGTCTTCTAGTCTGATTGAAAACAGGGATAGTCGCATAGGTCATGTCCATTTGCATGGTTCCCTGTAACTTAGCCCCCCAAGATCTAGATAAAAGCATTCCATACTTTGGGGGCACATCAGCCACAACAATATCCATAACTAAAGACTTGGCTGGGATCTAGGCTAAGTTAACACAGAGGCCTTTTATCAACCCTAGACATTTCACTCTGCTGGAATCAAAGGAGTATATGTCCTTATAAGGTCTGGTGATTTCTAGACCTAGGCTTTCTTTATAGCTTTTGGCATTAAATTATGAGAAGCGCTTGAATCATGCATAGCATTGTGCAAAATTTTGTCATGAATGTTTAGACTTACATAAAAGGGAGGGACAGGACCCTCTTGAAACTTACCTTCAATATTTGGACCAAAAATAAGCTCTGTTTGGTCATCATTAAGATTGAGCGTGTCCTCGTTCTCTTCTATGTTTAAGGCCTTCAAAATTTGATTTCTATATATATTTTGGGCAGCTAACTCAGTCAAGGGAACAAAAATTTTAATTTTTGAGATTTCCTGTTCCAGGCTGAAAGGAATTTGACTCTTTAAGGTGCTGGTTTCAGCCTTGTTTATTGCCACTTTATCAGCAACAACAACTTGCTGATTTGTTTTATCTACAGTTGACACAACGGTTGAAAAAGGAGTACTAGCTGAAGTGTTAGTACTACTGATGTTTGCACTCCGTTTTTCAAGATTTTGAGTGTCTTTCTCTTTACCTTTACCAGAATTATCAACCACTATTTTGTATTTTTGTTTGACTATCTTAGGCTTGGTTGCAGTGCTGCTTTGAGAAGATTTGTTAGAGGTTTTTTTGTTGGGGGTTTGTTGATTAGATTTACTTCTGAGTTCATATTCCTTTGAAGGCTCTGTGACGGCATTTTCCATGTTTTGATAATAATTTTCATTATCATCTCTTTTGTCGTCGTAAGGTGTATAAAGACCTTGTTTCCTATCATAATGAACCTTGAAGTCATCATCATCTACCCCAAATAAGTTTATATCATCTCCCTCTATCATTTGATCTGTTTCCTCAACCTCACTTACATAGTTTTGATGAAAGGGAGGAGTGATCTGCTGATCATCTTCCCTTGGTCTGCTTAAAGGTTGATTTCTTCTTAAATTCTGATTCTGGTTTCTTTTTTGAGGATCAGTTTGATTTTGACTTGCTTGTGCTCTCTCAAGAATGCTCATTTTCTTCATCATTTCTTCCATCATTCTTTCCATCTTTGAGTTTGGCATAGAAGATGATGACTCCTCTCTGAAAGATACTCTCTTTTCAGCTTTCATTCTTGCCCTCTTATCCATAAGGTTAAATTCCACAGAAAGAGCACCTCTTTGCATATCTTCAAGGGTTGCAAAATCTCTTTCTCTTAATGAATAGGTCATATCAGCATCAAACCCTTCAGGAAACTTGTTTAAAGCTGAACCTTGTGGAGGTTTTAATTCTGGGGAAAGCGCATTATACACACTGTTAAATTTGATACAATAAGCCTGTACACTTTCCTCTGGGTTCCTATGGAGATTGTTATAGTCAGCAAGGACTTGGAGAGGATTCTTCCTCACTTCCCATTTGTTTAATAATGTTTGATGGAAGCCTTGGAGATCATTAATACTATGGGGGGCTAAAACTTTAAACCATTTTCTTGCTTCTCCCCCCAGACTTTGAGCAAATAGTCTAAGCTTGACAGAATCATCATCAATTTCATTTCTGTCAAAGTAGTCATTCATCTTGTCCACATGTTGTGATGCTATTGTAGTATTGCTAGCATCATACAATGGGATTTTGGACTGATAGTCCTGTGGAAGATTGACTAATGGTACAGGAAGGACTAAGGGAGCATACCATGCTGCCATGATAGGTGGTGGGGGTGGATTGACAAGAGGTGGGGTGGGCTGAAATGAAGTGTTTTGAATAGTGGATGAAGGATGAACAGAAGTGGATGGAACAGTAGTAGATTGCTGAGCTGATCTTGGATGAGAGACACCTAAGTTAAGAAGAAAATGTAAATCAGGAGGTGTTGTTTCCCTGCTACCAAGATGTTCACTTATTTCCGGAGATGAATGTGTAGACTCAGAATTTAACCGATCTAAATTATCCAGAGACCTAGTCCTAAATGGATTTAATAGGTCAGCTCATGGTTGTTGCAGAGGCGAAAGATTTTCAGGGACTGAATTGGCTCTTATGTGAGATCTGAAAATAGTTGAGGATTCTATCTTAGGAGACTTCCTAAGGATACTTTCTGGGTTGTCAACTATGTCAGGTGGATCAGGGTCAGGATGGGCTCTAGTATGAATCTTTATAGAAGCCACTATGCTATGTTTTTAGACCCAAATAAACAGGAAAAGTTCAACCAGGTATAACAGTCTTCGAGAGGTTGACTAATCTATTTTCACAATTTAAATCCTACAGACCTCTAACTGGATTTGAATGATACTATAATGACAAGGGTTCTTCCCAGTGGAGTCTTAAGGTCTGTTTCGGATTGTGGAGTCACCAGGTGGAAAGTTTATAGTGTTTTCAAAGAGATACACTGTCCACCACAATGCTTGTGAAACATCCCTTTTCAAGGATATCCCAAAACACAACAAACTCTAACCAGAGATTGACTGGGAGGGCATTCACCAGATATGTCACCTCTAAAAGAGGACGAGATCCAGAGGCTACCTGGCCCTTTCCAGACTCTGTCTAAGAGTATGAAGTAAAACACATCCAATGGTAAGTGAAATGTAAGAGCAAGTGTTTTACTACCAATCTGAAATTCTTTTTGGTATTTTCTGAATTGTTTTTATTTGTGGTTTGCAAGAATGCCCTAACTTTCCTTCAAAACTTAGCTACAGTTATGAGGCAAAGACAGTCTACTCTTATGGCTAAGCCAGCTGATTTTTCAAGGTTAGATAAAAGCTTATAGGAATCCTAGGGTTCACCTAGCTTGTCACTGATTCAAACAAGTTTTATCATGATTACCATTTCTTGGTAGTGCTTGAAAAGGCTGCTTTTTACTCTCAAGGTTTGTATGAAAATCAAAGGGGAAAAGGTGAAAACTCAACTCAGTTCCCCAGCGGAGTTGCCAGAAATGTTAGGCCTCTATAATAAGCAAGATTGGCAAAAGTCCGATCACAGAGTTAACATCATTTCAACCAACTTTGGGATTCTAGGATCTAGCCCTCCTGAATCTGGAGAGGGATCTCTCTATTATGTACAAAGATGGATTTGTCTTTGAAGTTTGGGGTAATAATATTAGGCTAGTTATGAAGTCCAAGGGTTTGTTTGGTTTTTTGGATGGTTGAACATAGTTGATGTCTGAGGCGGAAAGATCTATATGCAAATAGGTTCAAAAGTGAGAAGTTGCAAGTAACCAGAATAAGCTTTAGCTAAGATGAAAGATGATGGCAAGCTTTCAATCCATTGGGCTATGGAGTCATAATAGGATTTAATTGAAACAATCAGGTCCAAGAGTGGTCTGTGGAGCAACTCATCTATGCCTAAGGATCTCTTTAAATTTTGATTTATGGAATGGAGTGATACAATAAGAAAGGGAAATGACAGATGCAGAACAAAAAGCAGCCCAGGATCTGGTAAGTACTTTGAAACTAGCCAGCCTTTGACCAGGCACTTAAGAAAAACATAGAAGCAAACTAGGATTTGGTAAGTACTTTGAAACTATCCAGCCTTTGATACACTTCTGATAGAAAACATATAAAAACAAAAGGGAAACTTGAAGGAAACTTTTGGAGTAGAAACTAGCGGGCCGGGCGCACCACAAATCCTCTCCTAGCTCTTCTTTACTTGGTTGCTTTCAGGACAATCACAAAGATAACACAGAATGGCCTAAGATCTGATAATTACTTTGAAACTAGTCAGCTTTTAACACATCCTAAGCGAAACAATCAAATAGTTGAGCAAATAAGAAAGGGACTCAGGGCTAACCTTAATTTCCTCAGTTCATCTTCACACAACATATATTGAAAGTAACATTTAAAAATAACATTCAGTCAAGGCAATAAGATGAGGGAACGCCAACATGCCTATGCCTAAACTAAATTAATCATTTCCAAATAACATAGATTGAAGAAAACATCTAAATAAAGATTTCTTAGCCAGAGAAGGTTACTGGTATAGAATAGGTCCTAACTCTGTTTGAACTGTTCTTTACAGCAGAAAATGAAACAAAATGGAAGCAGAAATAAAACAAAAGTTACAGTAAGAACAACATCACCATCAGCATAGACCAGGATCCCATAAGTCAACTTGTATTGATGCTCCAAACCGGATACAATCTTCAAATCCAGTGTGTCAATTCATCTTTCTTTCAAAACCTAACTTATCTATTACAAGCAGAGCTCCAAGAGCTGGTGAAAACCTATCTACAATCAAGAGTCTTCATCTCAGTTACAATTACAATGCTTTAGCAATTACATTAACAGCCAACCCCTCACTCATTTTCTACTGAAGTATTTATAGAAGAATGAGGAGGTGAGATCTGATAAAAGATCTCAAAATCAATTAATACATGAATTAATGTCTTTCTTGGCCCTTGGGAGGCTTAATGAAGAAACTATACAGGTGTTTCAATGTATTAATTGGTTTACACTTATGAATTAAGCTTGGAGGGAGCTTTTGTTGACCTTTGAGGCTCTGGGTGATGTTAGGGCTACTCTACAGACATTCTTTCATTAAATTCCTGGCAGAAGTAACTCTCCGGCTGCGTCGAGGTAAAATATCTGATCCCAATCAATAACTTTTGTTATTGATTGAATACTTTGAGGCACAGGTGGCACTATAGTCGCTGGGAGGAATCAATTCGCCTCCATCTGTGGCGGTGGAGGGTTTTTCTACTAAAACACTTTAGGTTTTTCTTTTAATCTGTGTTTTAGATTGGGGATTAGGCTACTGATAACTATCTTAGCTGTAATCCCAGCTAATCTGTCCATCAATTCTCTGTTGCGCTCTATCTTCTGACACTGATACTCTTTTCTACGCTCCATTTGATGTTTTCAGGTTTAACCGGGGCATTCGGCACCAAGGCTCATGAAACCTTGCTGGAACACGTGTATCTATACCCGGTGATCGACTTCCTTATGTATTCGAAGGCCGGAGGATTTTCATCCTCGGCCTGCGAAAATTTCTTCATTTTAAGCGAAAAAAACCTTAGAGTCTGCAAAAAACAAACGAATGTTACAAAAATCCTGCGTTTATAGGGAAATCTGCATCGGAGGATGTGTGGAGGAAGGAGGGTCATTCGATGGCATCATCCAACGGCTAAGATTTAATCTCAGAATGGTTGAAAAAGCATGGGTGAAGGAGGATTAAATCAGAGCCGTCAATTCGCGCCGAGATCGACAGTCGGGGATGACTCCGGGGGGTTCGGATGTACGGAGGAAAAAACTTGGGGGCATACCCCCGTAGTGAAACTGCGTTGTTGATCTGGATCAGTTTGGACGGTCAAGATGGAATCAGGGGGTGTTGAAAGTCAAATGGAGGGAATCTGAAGGATGAGTTTTGGACCGTCGATCAGATCAGATCGACGGCAGAGATGTGATTTCCGCGCGGCGATGGCCTGTTTATCGCGCACGCACCTTCGTTACCCATTGCGCAACTCTGGTTAGCGCTGAAGGTTGGATGAGTGGGCCCAGATTGGATGGCGGAGATACATTTCGCTGGGCATCCCTGGTCCAGACATTAATGTGCGGGGGAAAACTTTAATGAGCGGGGACGGCGGTTTTAGAAAATGGTATGGAGGACACGCGACGCGCAGCGTATGGAATCACTGGCCGACGGGAGAAAACAGCCTTTGGCCCGAAGGCAGTGTGGAAAAGACTGCCGATTTTGGGCAAACAGCGTACGGGAGGCAGGGACCACATGGTAAGTCGGGGTCCGCACCATCCGATCTGCGGAGCAGATCGACGGTCGAGATCGCTCCACCATTTACACGGCGGAAAATTTCCGAAAATAAATTAAAACCCAAAAAACGATTTTACAAAGGTTTTTCAATGGTTTGGCAGAGAAATATTAAATTTATACGGATAAGCACCCGACGGGTTTAGCATTCGGTTCTGGCGCTCGGGCGCATGGACGAAAAAGGGTTAGAGGCTTGGCCCGAGGGGGCTTAAGCCCAGAACATAGAAAATATGCATTTTCTATGGTTTTTCAAAGGAAATGAAGGTTGCGGTAAGGTTAAAAAGTGGGTTTTCAACCTTATAAAATGAATTTTGATGAGGGGAAAAGGAGAAACATAGAAATGATGGATTTTCATGGGGAAATGGAGGGATAGAAAAGAGGTTAGTTTTGAGGGGAAGGAAGGGGAGAGGGATGTTTATGGCAGTATTGAATTTTGGATTTTTGTAGGATTTCAGAGGTTTTTAGGATGTAAACAACAGTGTGGGAAACTTGGACAGAGGCCTAAGGCCTTCAAGAGTCTTCAAGAGCCAAAAGTTTTTAATAGGGAAAAATTGTTCCTTGAAGGCTCAAAACAAATTTAGCCACCTTTGGTATGATCAAATTTTATAGGTGGCTAACATATGCTATATTGTCCATTATTCTCTGATAAAGAACAACAATTATAGAGTTAGGATTTACTGTTTACAGTACCCTTCTCTGACTGATAAGCTTTATCTCAATGTTTTCCTCCAATTTTTTTATTTAAGAATAATTCAATATAGTTTAAGCAGTTAGGAATGATGGCGTTCCCTTGTCCTACTGCTTGCTTTAAACATTGTTCTTGAACGTGATTTTCATTATTTACTTAGTAAAGTTAGACTAGAAAAGTGATGGTGTGCCCTATTTTCTAGCCTCTATTCTCCAAAGGTAATTTTGAAAGTTTCCCTAAGTGTTGGCTAAAAGCAGACTAGATTTAAAAGTATCTTATCTGATCTTAAGTTACACTTTGTTCCTCTTATTTGTTTTCATACTTTCTGAAGGTAATTATGTGGATTACCGGATTGTTTGTCTCTTGAGTTATATTTAATATGAGCTTGTCCAAAGAGGTTTATGGTGAGCCCTACCCTTTGGTTGGTTTTAAACAGTTGCTTAAAGGCTTTTTCTTGTTTGGACTGACTATAAATCCTTGTTGAAATTATTTTCAGTTTCCACCCCTCCAACACTTTATTGTTTCCATTCCATCATTTTATCTCAAAATATCTTGTGATATATATGACTTGCCCCTTGGATCACTCTTGAATTTTTGCACAATTAAAAGCCCTATTATGACTCCATAGCCCAATGGACTAAAAACCAGCATTATATCTATCTAATCAACAAAACCTTGTTCTGATTGCTTGCAACTTCACACCTTTTAAACTCTTTCCATTTAGGATTTTATACTCAACTAATAATCATGCTCAACCATCCAAAAAAAAACAAAACCCTTGCTCTTAATAACTAGCCTAATATCATAACCAAAAATCCTTTAAAGATAAATCAATTTTTGCACTTGTTGGAGAGATCCCTCTCTGGATTCAGGAGGGCTAGATCCTAGAATCCCAAAGTGGTTTAAATAATGTTCTCTCTGCAGTTTGACTTTGCCAATCTTGCAAATTACAGGGAGCTAACATTTCTGGCGACTCCGCTGGGGATTCTGAGTTATTTTCATTTTAAATAATCTTTAGATAATCAGAAACCCCTATCTCACGAATATTTGGTATATTTTCCAGTTGAGCCACTAGCAACTAATATTTCTGGCAACTCCACTGGGGACTTTTGAGTGTTTTTTAGCCTAGATACCTTTAAGACCTCAGGAGACCCTTGATTCAAGAACATTCCGCAGTGAGTAAAAGAAACCCTTTCAAGAACTACCTAGCAAACGGTAATCATGATGAAACTTGTTTGAATCAATGAAAAACTAGGCAAACCCTAGGATTCTCATAAGAGTTTATCTAACCTTGAAAGATCAACTAGCTTAGCCATAAGAGCAGACTGTCTTTGTCTCATCACCATAGCTAAGTGTTGAAATAGATTTAGAATACTCTTAGAACCCATAGGACTGAAAAATAACTCAGAAAACCAAAAAATATTTCAGATTGGTGTTTAATAAACATGGTGGTGGACCATATAACCTTTTACCTCCAAAAGAGCTAAAAACTTCCACTTGGCGACTCCACAATCCTAAAACAGAACTTAAGACTCCACTGGGAAGAACCATTATTATCATAACATCATTTTAACTCAGTTAGATGATTTTAGGATTAAAATTTTCTTGTTTAAAAGATCAGTTAGCCTCTTAAATATTGTCATATCTGGTTAAATTGTTCTTGTTTTAGTGGGGTTTGAAAAACACAGCATAGTGGCTTCTAGAAAGATTCATACTAAAGCCTACCCTGACCCAAACTCACCTGAGATAGTTGATAACCCGGAAAGTATCCTTAGGAAGTCTCCTAAGATAAAATTTTCAACTGTTTTTCAGATCACCCTTGAGAGCTAATTCAGTTCCTGAAAATCTTGCAACTCTACAAGAATCATATGGTGGTGGAACCATAAAACATTTTACCTCCTTAGGAGCTAAAAATCTTCCACCTGGCGACTCCAAAATCCTAAAAGACCAAATGAATCCACTAGTAGAAGACCTTGAACTGATTAAGCAAACACAATGACCTCTATTTCTGATTTACAAACATGGATTTAGATATAGACCCAAATGACAAACATATGGTCATGATGGAAAAATTGATGTACATGCTTGGAAAGAGAATGGATAGGTTCATGTCTAATCTAAACGTTGGTAATCCAGAACATCATATGCCTTTCCCTAAGCCAACACAAACTCTACCACTACAAGACATGTACGATCAACAAGATTATAGAGAAAATAATCAAGGAAATTTTCTAATCACGATGGAAAAGATGATGTACATGCTTGGAAAGAGAATGGATAGGTTGATGACTAATATGGATATCGATGATCTCGAGCAAGCTTTGCTTTCCCCTAATCAAACACAAGCCCAATCACCTCAGGATCAAGACAGTGACCAAGATATGTACTATGATCAACACTTTTTAGAAAATGATGAGCAAACTTACGTAGAAAGCAATAAAAAAGGTTGTCAAGAAATTCTTGATTGCCTTCCTATGTCTTGTACTATGCTGATAAGAGATCTTCACAATCAAATTGCGAATACTAATAGTGAGCAATGCTTTGAGGAAACAAGTAGCCATCAGGTTACAATAGAAAACCGTCAAATCTTCCCTGCAAGCACAAGTCAAGATCTCCTAGAAGAGGCTCAAGAAAACATCCAGCCTCAAAATCAGCCTTTACAAGAGACAGAGAACTATTGTGCTTCTGTTCAAAAGAACATAAAAACATTTTCCCCTTTGACAGAAAAAGAAATAGATCAGAATATTAATAAACAGTCAGTCTCTGAAACTTATTGCGAAACAAATACTCTTTCTCAGTCATGTAGAGAAATTTGTTATAAAGATGCAGAAAGTTCTTTTGTTGGTCATAAAAAATAGGGTAGCTCTATTTATGTTTATGCTGAAAGAAAAATCTCTCCTTTAACAGAAGAACGAATTGATCAAATACTAAACAAGAAGCTACCCTCTAAACCATAATCTCAACCAGACAGTCATGAACATGGTGCCTATTCCATAGAACAATCCAACGACACCCAAGACAAAGAGGATAGTAAAGAAATTAATGATAAAATTGAAACTAGTCCTCTTTGGAATATGAATTTTGATGGGTCATGTACTAAAACTAATGCAGGTGCAGGAATATGGATTTACAACACATGAAACAATCATTCTAAAGCCCATTCATACAAATTGAACTTTCAATGCACATCTGACATAGTAGAGTATGAGGCACTTCTCTTAGGGCTACATTTATTGAAGAAATTAGGAGCCCAGAAGATAACAGTTTGTGGAAATGTAGAATTGGTGATTAGGCAAGTGAAAGAAGAATGCATGGTCAAACATCCTAGACTTAAAGCTTATAAGGATGATATCATAGATCTATTAAAATCTTTTAAAGCTTTCCAACTGATCCTTGTACCTAAAGACCAAAATAGTTTTGCTAGTGGATTAGCCCTTGTGGCTAGTACGTGTTTAAGACCTTGGGAGAGCAAACAATATACAATTCAGGAAAAATTCAAACCTACTATCCCAAACAACAAAAGATACTGGAAAAACTTTGAAGGAGAAAAATAAATACAAGACTATCCTACTGAGGATATACCATCTTTCCAAGAAGAGACTTCTCCCTTCATTAATATCAATCTATCATTCAAAGAACTTGAATTTATATCTGAAACAAGCTTAGATTTAGAGAAAGAAGATATTTCACTGCTTGCTATTTTGCAGGTTAAGGATGATGATACTTCTAAGCCACATACTGACAATGCATTCCTCAAAGCTAAAGTCTTGGAAGCAGATAATATACCAGACATGGAGAGCCAAAAAGAAGAGAACCTTCATCTTTTCTTTGTTGATCCTTTGGAAGAGTGTGTGGAAGTCCCAACTGGCTCAAATTATCAAGTATGGATCCTTTGCAAGAGCCAAATGTAGGAAAGGCTGTCATCCTGTGTGACACTCTTGGTTTTGAAGATTAATCTTCAAATTGTACTATGGATACCCCTGACTATCAGCCAGAGTTTCTTCTTCTCTTTTACATTACTCAACTGGCTACATTGGCACTTTTGTATCATATGATAATGTAAATACTCCAAGTTAGAATAGGTTAGATAGGAATGTCAATGAAGCTCAGTTTTGAGCATTTAGATAGTTGTTGATTTTTGTCTTAGAAGAAAAATAAAAAATACAAAAAACAATAGAAGAAAGAAAAGAGCGCAGATTGTAAAAACAATAAAGGTACAACCCCATACCAAAAAAGAGAAACAAAATCCGAAAGTGTGCAAGCTTAAATGCCACTCCTGAAAAACACACTTCTAGTTAGTCATACAGCCTAATCATGACTAATTAGTTTTAAATTGACTGCTGATATGTTAGTGAATTCGATTTTCCAAACAGCTTAATCATGGCTTTTCAATTAGGTAGATAGGCTAGAAATTAAAGGTTCAAACAAGCTAAAAATCTGAACCTTAGTTTTCAAAAGAGAAATGACTCAAATCTGTTTACTTCTTGAGTAAAAAATAGAGGTAAAACTGGTTCTAATCAGCTAAAAATCTGAACCAGATAACAAGCAAAAACAGCTCGAATAAACTAAAAAACAGAGCTGTAAAAAATACAAGGCCATGCTAAGAAACTTTTAGATCTTAAGCCTTCCATTTTGATTTAATTTTCTGTAAAATAATGTCTATGTGCAGCTTGTTGTTTATGCCATAGATCAGCAAAAAGTTGGACTGTTTAATCCTAACTTGTATGCTTTTAAATTTATGTTTCAGAAATTAGTGAATAAAATCTGTTATACTGTTTAATCCTAATAGATTAGTAGATTAGGTAGAGAAGCATATGAACTCAACTGTTTAATCTGAGTTCATGGAGAAATAAGGAGTATAATTAGATTAGTTTCTTCATTTCAAAAGAATAAAATGTTGTAAGAGAGTTTTCCAATCCAAGTGCACTCTAAAGAAGAAAAAATGTTAGATCAGTAGGATTGGGGAAGTAGAAAGCTTGTGTAGATGAAGATCCATTATTTTTCATGGCTGTTAACTTTTTCAGAACAAAAGAAGATCATCCAAGTAAGGAAATTTGTAGCCCAATGGATGAGGCACTGATCAGCCCCCAGAGAATGCAAGTCTGAAGTTCTTGATGTCTTCAAGAAGGCACCATCCCCAAGTGCAGCCATTGTTAGCCACCTATAAAATTTGTCATATCAAATGGTGGCTAAATCAATTTTGGAGCCTTCAAGAAAAAAAAATTATTGCTAAAAATCTTATCTCTTGAAGACTCATGAAGACATCATGCCCTCTGTTTAATCTTCACTGTTGTTTCCCTTTCAAAACTCAGAAATTCTGTTGTTTTCCATGAAGAAAGATCGCTGCAAAACTCCATTTTCCCCTTCCCTCCGCTCAGAACTAACCTTCATTTTTCCCCATCAAAATTCCTCTATTTTTCATTTTTCCCCTTTTCCCCTTCATGAAAATCCTTTTACAAAGTTTAAAACTCATTTTTAAACTTTACCGAAACCCCCAAATCCATCTAAAAATCTTGAAAATTTCATAAAAAATACGTGTTTTGACTATAGGCTTAAGCCCCTTTGGGCTAAGTCCTAAACCACTTCCCCACATATGCCCTGGCGCTAGAACCAAGTGCTAAACCCTTTCGGCGGTTATCGCATTGGAGCAATCAGCCAGCGCAAGTCTATTTTATTTCGTTAAGCCTCCGATGTGATTAGCCCTTTGTATATAAGTTCCCGACCCCATTGTCACTTCATATAACCTCAAAACCCGAAATCGGGTCCTAAAATTTGTTAATAAA
This sequence comes from Pinus albicaulis, assembly GCA_034641835.2. Classification (NCBI taxonomy): domain Eukaryota; kingdom Viridiplantae; phylum Streptophyta; class Pinopsida; order Pinales; family Pinaceae; genus Pinus; species Pinus albicaulis. Next base: position 784,628,863 of record CM076575.1, on the reverse strand, counting down.
ATCATCCCGATCGAATTTTTCCTTTATAACTGCATAAAACCCCTTTTTTCTGTGTTTTTAACTAAACCCGTCAGTTAAATGTTTTGAGCGATATGTATTGTTGATCTTTTCTCGATCAAGTGGTCAGTATAATCTTGCATCGAAGATTTGTTAATGGGTAGATTGAAAAGCCCAACCCTTCCTCCTGATTCCGATTGGCACCTTTCATATAAAGCCCCGACCCCGTTCACTTGTTCATATATCCAAAGGCCCCCGCAGACGAGCGCCAAACCTCATATATATAACCTGCCCGACGCAATAAACCTTTGTTTTTCATAAAATTTTGATTTTTTATATTATGATGTGGTCCCACTCGTTCATTGGTCAAAGCCCTTTCACATCGTTGATCTTGGACCAATCAACAGCCCGCACGTTCTCGCATCGGAGAAAATCATTGGGCACGTTTCTTATTTTATTCGCAAGCCCTGATTGGCTGCCTTCCGATCCATCCTCCACTATTGATTTGATCTGCAGATCGACGGTCCAAAGCCAATCGCATCGGCACCATTCAGTTTTGTTCCCGCGCTGATCACAAAGCCCCGATTGCATCTGGGTCGTCCACGTGTCAACATCCGACGATCCAGATCTTCCCTCCCGGCCTTGGTTAAAAACATGCAGCCCCGCTCTATAATTTTTTTCCAACAAATCACAGCCGTTGATCTCTAAAAATCAACAACCCATATTAATCCTTTTCTACGCTTTGTAAATTTTTTTATTATACCCAGATCAAATATCCACCATTGATCCTCTACATCAAACGGTTCAATAACAATCCCGACACACCCACCTCCTGTGGGTCCTGTCTTCCTCAGATTTAATCTCAGTCGTCCAATCCTTGATCCAATGGCTCAGATTGAAACCGCCCCACCTCCTTTCGCCCGCGCATCTATCCAATATCGCGCTCGCTCTCCACCGTCAGATCTGAGACCCCAGATCCAACGGTTGACGCGCGTTTTCGCGTAACTTCAAGCGCGAAAGTTAATTTCCCAAGGGCTGCACGATATGGGCGGTATTCAATTTCCACGTATCACCTTCTAACGCATATCACGTTCAAAAAGGTGAAACCAGCTTTCTCCCATTTCGCCGTGTGATACTGCTTGTTTTTCCCTCTGAAACCGCTTTTCCTCATTTATATTATGTTTCATCGCACGCGACCTCTGCCGTTGATCTCTACAGATCAACGATCCCAATTGGATTTTGTGTTGTTCTATCACCCTCCGCCATACACCAAGGGCCTTCAACAGGAAATCACAGTCGTTGATCTCTGGGTCCAAACTGATTCGACGACCCAGATCCTTTCAGGAAACCCCAATTTTCTTCCTTGCCTTTTTCACTGCTGATTAAGGTTTTAAACCCCTTTCTTCACATTTTTCGCCTGTATTATTATAATGTGGCTCTATCGCATTGTATTATTACATTTTTTCCCGACCGTTGATCTCTGTAAGATCAATGACTCTAACTTAAAATCTCCACCATTTGCTCCCACCGCTCTCCTTTTAACCCCCGCAAACAAATCTTCACCGTTGGATGCTTTCATCCAACGGCCATGCTCCTAACCATGACCTCCAAAGTGGTTTTTACCAAATACGCAAGATTTCTTAATTAGTTCTTGGTTTGTGCAAGACTTAAAAAAAATTTCAAATATTTTAAAAGAAAATGGAAGGCCGAGAGTGACGACTCTCCAGGCCTTTGATTATCAAAGAAATCTTTTGGCAAAGGTTCCCATCAAGGTTTATCAGTGCATCATGAGCACTGATATTATTATGAACCCTCTGCGGCACCTGCACATCAACAAGACACAGTAAGATTAAATCAAATCAAAGAGTATCAGTGTTGAAGACCTAGCCACAGCAGAACAAAAGATTAAAAATTAATTCCACAGTTTAATGGATTACGGCTAAGATTGAAAATAAAAAGCCTAATCCACTAAATTAAACATAGTTAAAGGCAATCAAGAATATTTATCAGACAGAGGATGCCTCCACTACCACATCAGAGGAAAATTGATTCCTCTCAGCTACCAGATTGCCACCTGTGGCCTCACAGCATTCAATAGAGGCCGAGTAATGACCAGAACAGAGGATATTTGCCTCACAATAGCTGAACAATTAATTCAGTCGAAGAACTTATTGAAAAATATCCACTGAGTTACTACAGAGATGACACCGAGCCTCAAAGTCAACAAAATCATCCCACCAAGCTTAAATACTTAATGTAAACCAATTAATACAGGAAAATATCTGTAAACTTCTCCATTGAGCCCCTCAAAGGCTGAGAAGCATTAACTGTATTAATTGAACCCATAGATCTTTTCTCTTTCGACCTCCTCATCCTTCTATAAAATCTTATTGAGGAGTTCATTATAAACGTTGGTTTCAAAACTTTGAAATATACTTGTGCTCAAAACTCCTACTTGTAAATAGTGTTCAAAGGCTCTTGAAGCTCTGTTTGTGATCTAATAAGTTAGGTTGAGAAGTGAAGATGATTTTTGAACTGAAACATTGGACTTGAAGATGTAACTGGTTTGACTTCAATATACAAGTTGTTTCTTGGGATCCTAATCTATATCACTGGTGAAGTGCTTCTTTCATTGTTATTGTTTTTCCTTTCATGTATGCCATATTGTCCATTATTCTCTAATAAAGAATAACAAGCATAGAGTTAGGACTTACTGTTTACAATACCCTTCTCTGACTGATAAGCTTTATCTCAATTTTTTCCTCCAATTTGTTTATTTAAGAATGATTCAATACAGTTTACAAAGTTAGGAATGATGGCATTCCCTCGTCCTACTGCTTGCTTTAAACATTGTTCTTGAATGTGATTTTCATTATTTACTTAGTAAAGTTAGACTAGAAAAGTGATGGTGTGCCCTATTTTCTAGCCTCTATTCTCCAAAGTCCTAAGTGTTGGCTAAAAGCAGACTAGATTTAAAAGTATCTTATCTGATCTTAAGTTACACTTTGTTCCTCTTATTTGTTTTCATACTTTCTGAAGGTAATTATGCAGATTACCAGATTGTTTGTCTCTTGAGTTATCTTTAATACGAGCTTTTCCAAAGAGGTTTATGGTGAGCCCTGCCCTTTGGTTGGTTTTAAACAGTTTCTTAAAGGATTTTTCTTGTTTGGACTGACTATAGATCCTTGTTGAAATTATTATCAGTTTCCACCCCTCCAACACTTTATTGTTTCCATTCCATCATTTTATCTCAAAATATCTTGTGATATAGATGACTTGCCCCTTGGATCACTCTTGAATTGTTGCACAATTAAAAGCCCTATTATGACTCCATAGCCCAATGGACTAAAAACCAGTGTTATATCTATCTAATCAGCCAAACCTTGTTCTGATTGCTTGCAACTTCACACCTTTGAAACTATTTCCATTTAGGACTTTCCACTCAACTAATAATCATGCTCAACCATCCAAAAACAAAACAAAACCCTTGCTCTTAATAACTAGCCTAATATCATAACCAAAAAGCCTTTAAAGATAAATCAATCGTTGCACTTGTTGGAGAGATCCCTCTCTGGATTCAGGAGGGCTAGATCTTAGAATCCCAAAGTGGTTGAAATAATGTTCTCTCTACAGTTTGAATTTGCCAATCTTGCAAATTACAGGGAGCTAACAACATTAACACTTAGTCCCTCGTCTCAGGGTTCGGCCTTGACCCTTTGTACATTCTGTGTAGGTGCTTGTTGCTTGTCCTACATCTTGGCTATCAGAATCGGGAAATCTTCAATCACATGATCCAACTGGCTACATTATCTGCAGGATTGTCTCGCAAGGTTCGTGCAATCCCTTGCAAAGTGCCCTATTTCTCCATAGATATAGAAAATCAGTTTTCCTCTCCCCCAACCTGCGCTTCCACCTCAGCCTCCTCCCCTGCCCCGATCTGGGGAGCCACCTATGCCTGAGGGGGATCTTGGTGAGGACGGATCCGACTGTACCCTATATAGATTTCCTCGATCTATCATCAGATCGTATGTCTTGTAGTTGCGTTCATCATGGCCTAGAGATCTGCAAAACCTGCACCATTGTTTCTTTATTTGTGGGACATATGCGGTAAGGCAGGGGTAGTAGTTGGTATCGTGCAGCCCAGCAATGTGAAAATCATCGCACCATAGCACCGGTCCACTTGGTCCTGCAGCTTCCCTAGGATGGAACGGACTAGGTCCCAAGCCCTGTATGTAGTCTGCTAACAGAGGAAAATTATCCTTGGTGTGTCCATTCACCCTACACCGTATGCACCATCTTTCAGGGCTAGCCTCTATTCCTCACTCCTTTCACATATTTTGGATTTCCATGTGCATTGCTTCTAGTTGGCCTTGTATCTTTTGTACTCCCAATTGGGTATCATCTCTTGGCGCAGTTTCCAGCTTCATCGCAATTTCTAAGGCCTTTTCCTACGATTCAATGGCTTGATTTCCCATTGGCATGTGCAGGTGGGGCAGCACCATAGCAATGAACCACTCTGTGTGCTGCCTGTCATCATACAGGAATCCTCCTTCTCTAATTACCTTCTTTAACCATTGGTCAGACTCCCATACAGACTCAGACAATCCTTGCTTGAAATATTTCAGATCATTCACTATTTGAGAGTAGGACTTAGGCTTCTTGAACTGTTGTTTCAAAGCATTCTTAATCTCTTCAATGGTCGCATTCGCATGCTTGTCGATGTATCCCATATACCAATCCAAGGCTCTCCCTTCAAAGGCAAGGGATAGTTGCACCCTTTTCACAGCATCGTTGGCTATGTTCTGCGCAGTCCATACCAACCATGTAACAAACCAGAACCGATCCATATCTTCATCCCCCATGCCCTTGAAGGTGGGTAGCTTCATGTGCGAGGCCATATCATCTTCTAGTGGTGGTGGAGGTGAGTTATTACCCCTATGAGGGTTTGATGGTGGTGTAGATGAAAAGCTATGCATAGCAAAATTTCTTACTGGACTATAGACAGATCAATCTCCCTCTTGATTAGTTTTGTAGTATTTACCACTGCGCATTGTACCCTCACTTTGTTCAAAGCTCATTCACTCTGTATGACTACACAAAATTCTCTTTTCGCACAGTAAGATCTTAATCAGCAATGGCAGAGTTTTTAGAAACTTACCCTGGAAACCCTTGAAGAATCTTCATTCTACCTCATAGTAGGACAGAAATTGATCAATTGTAAATTCTGTCACAAACCCCCCTATTACGTTGTCCACCTAGTGATCTACCATACGAGTGATGGTGTTATCAGTATTTTTTAATTGCCGAATCAGCTCTGGGGTCCATTGCATGACCCATTCTTCCTTCCAACACTTCTGGAAATCTATGAGCCTTGCGAGCCACTCCTGAAGCTCGATCGCAAATGTCACAAAGAAAATTTCGTAGATCTCTGTGAAAATGTACTTAATCTTCCACTCTTATTTGGTTAGCTTTGCACTGCGATTCTCTCTTACTACGAATTCCTAAATTTCTTTTTGAACCACTCATTGATCTCTTTCTTCTCAGGTCTCCAATGTGTTCTTGGCATTACCCGATCTCTCTCTCAAAATGTTCCTGATCCGGGCAATGGAACCATTTGTTGGCTCGACGGTTCTTGACCTAGGTTCGGAGGTTAAGGTTTGCCAACAAACCCCTATACTACTGGCCCTTTCAGCAGTGACCTGCTTGCGCAGGCCAAAGTATCACCTGAAGCAGTATGGGAGGGTGCTGGAACCAGGTTTCCACACCTTGAGAGAGAGCAGGTAAGTCAAGCAGATCTGTGTTCCCAACTTATCAAGTTCGCATGTAACAGATCTAGTTACAGGCTTATATAACATAGCAGAGATCTAATAATTACCTTCGCATCCACGTGCGTAATACCAGTCTATCAGCACAACAACTATAATCGTAGCAATTAACAGATCATAGAATCATATAATAGAAACAAATATACCTTCACAACTACCAAACAGATACTTTCGCAACTTAATCATACAACCCAAGTTCGCATAAATCATGAAAAAATAGATCCAGAGAACATTAGACATCAACAGTACTTCACATATATATATTAATACCAAAATATTCTTACAATCCCAAAATACCATCTGTGCACACAGCTAGCAGGGCCCGCACATAGTAGGACTGAGGAGCTTCATGCACACAACCAGCAGGAGTCCTTCCCCAAACAACCCAACAAATATCTAACAATTCATGCTCAACATCAATCTCAATTCTTTCCCTGCCTATGACCCAAAAAGGTTCATCTATTTATACCGATTTAGCCTACACATCCAATGGTCTGAAAATCATGGTTTGCATACTCTTGGTATACCCTTGACCCGTTACAATGTAATAGGGGCTTTGACCCACCCCAAAACCCTTGTGTTAGACTAAATATTATAAAAACTATACAAAAATGGACAAAATTTGCAGCTTTAGGATACCCTGTTCCAACACCCAACCAAGTGGATTTACATATTTGAAGAAGTCCATACATGACTGAATATGACAATATTTACATCATAGGTCTCAACATGACCCTTACATCAAATTACAGATATGCCTTTATAACCAAGACCAAAGGACCTCAATAGAGAGATATCATTGAATACACTTTAGTAACCAACAAAATGCCAACAATGCAGTATAAAAAGCAAGGCTGATGCTCCCCCTAAACTTGTGCATCCTGAAAATTTTCAATAACCAATTCATCAAATAACCTTCATTAATCAAATAAGAAAATGAAGATTGAAATCCATAACCACAGTTGTACCCATCAATGCCAAACCATATATGTTAGTAACAACATGGGTAAATTTCAATATCATCAACCTCTAACCAGTTCTACAATTTCAACATCATAATATATTTCTGTAGAGATAAGCTACCAACTCAATCTCTTGTCTTCACCAAAATGAACTTTCCCTTTTCCCTTTGTAGAAACATATGTGGGAACCAAGTATATCATCATGAAATAAGATAGAGTAGTGAAGCATCATATAGCATGATTAAACACCATAAAATTGTATAAAAAATATATGAGAGAACCAATCAGTAAGATAAGACAATGTAGCCATTCCCTCAAGTATCATCCAATAGTTGTAGCATAAGCACCTCAATAACCAAGTCTTGATGATCTTTGCAGAAACATCATATTCTTGCCAAGAAGAATAATCATACTAGAACCCCTCCATCAATAATCAATATGTATCAACCAATCATCCCTGTGGTCTCTTATCACCAAGGTATTCATGTTTTAGATTTATTCCATTTTCATAATCACGATGTAACATGTGTAGGAATCAAGCAAAATAGTTATCATTCATGACATAAGTCATCAACAACAAGATCTTCATGTTCTTTTCTCAAAAATGAGTCATTAGTCTTGCATCAAATCCACGTGTGCAAATAAAGATAATATTCTACAAAATGTGATCATGGCTCATCCATAATCTCGTCACAAGAAATCTATGTATCATGATAACATCATTCTAACTACCACATGAGCATCACAAGTATTAAAGAATAAGAAAACATAATGCCAAAAATGCATCATTAGCAGTAAGGCTAGTGCTCCCCTGACCCTGTGCTACCTTTTCATAGTCAAGACTGACCATATCATCTCATTCATTAAAGAATCTTCATAAATCAGATAATAATAACTTAATATCATATTAGCATAATATAACCATCAACATCAGTTTAAATCATAACTGACGACAGCATATTAGAATTTGTTCTTAAGTCTGTCTCATTGTTTTTATATCAGAGAAAAACATACACAACTATCTCCAAAGGAACTCACATATATACGTGTCTTTAGTTCATGAAACCTGCATATAGGAACTAAAATACTAATAATTTCAAAGCTTCATCTCCCCTTCAACTTGTTCAGCATGCACATGTCTTTTGTTGTCACATCAGATCCACTGTCATAAAAATAAACAACTAGAATTACCAAACCATCCTTTAAACATTGCAGTTACTGATAACATTATTCTTTCAAGAATGATGGACTGCAATGGTCATTTTCTTCTTTCAGTCTGAGTCTGAATCCTCCTCATATCTGTAAGAGGTTAGATCTTTAAAAACGTATAATTTATCAACATTTCTGTATCCCCTTGCTATGTCCTCTCCTTTCTTCATCCATGACCTTGCATTTGGTTGATGTGAACACAATTACATTTCCTTTATCTGCCATTTGGCCTACACTTAATATGTTTTATTTTAGGCCTTGAAATAATAAGGTGTCAATTTCCCTTCTATTTTTGTTAATTATGGCTCTACCTTTTCCCAAAAATTTTTTTCGAGAATCATTTGAAATAATAACCTTACCTTATTTGTTTTTCTTGAGAGACTCCATCTTACTCTTATCACTAGTCATGTGATGAGAAAATTTTCTGTCGATGTACCATTCATCCTTATTTTTAATTGCACAGAGAGAAAGAACACATCTTATCTCTTATTCTTTCTTCTTGTTAACATGAATGTTGTTGGATCCAAATTTCTTTGGTCTTACGATATCATTAGTTTGTATTCCATGATGTCTTTGATGATTCATTGATCTGTTCCTGCATTCCTTTTCTACATGCCCAAAATTGTTACAATCATAACATCTTATGTGACCAAAAAGGGAGCAGAGGAATTATAATAATTTTTCCCCATGTTCCTTCTATTGCAATCAATAGCTTTAAGTCCAAATTTGTTGCATGAAAAACAATAACCCTTAAAGAATCCCGAGTACCTAGGAGTTGTCGATCTTTCTGTGTAGTGTCTATTTGTCTATGACTGAAATAATCTACTTCTGCAATTGGCTGCAACATGTCCATAATTATGACATACAAATAATTCAACATTATTCATAAAAGGATAGAATTAATTGATACTTCTATAGTTAGGAGTGAATTATTTCCTTTTAGAATTCATGATTGTCAGTTGACCTTTTGTCTCTTTAAATACTTCAGGTTTTGCATTGATATCCTTCGAATTTTTAGCATTGTCTTGTGAACTAGATTCTCCATTAACATATTCGTGAAAACCAAGACCAAATTTAATAGAAGGAGACCTTTCACTACTAAGAATATTATACAGAATATTAGTACTATCTTTAAACCTCAATTGTTTATCCTTTTCTTCTAATTCACCTTTTAAAATATTTACCTCAACCTCTAATATTTGGCACTGCTTCTTCATACTTTCTTCGACCCTTATTCCTTCTTCTAATTGCTCATTCAATTTTAGAATCTCTTATTTCAGACCATGCTCTTGTTCTTCAAATGTTTTTAGATGTTTTTCATTCTTACTATTTTATTTTTCTAGATCTGCTTTGAGAGAGATGATTTATGCTTCAAGTCCTTCACTTTGATTGGTTACTTCATCCTGCAACTTTTGACATTGGTCTATATGTTCTTTGTTGAGCTACTCAATTGTGTTTCTTTCTTGTAATTGATTATTCAATATAGTAATCACATCTTTGTAGATACATTCTCTTTCATTAAATAGAATCTGTTGATATTCAACTTCGTTTTTGAGTTTATAGATTTCTGCTTCTAGATCCATAACATTACTTTCACTTTCGTATTGACTATCTTCAACCTTGCATGAAGAAGAAAGAGGATCACAAGAGCAACAATCAGTACCTGTTTTATCTTCTTCTTTTTCTGCTGCATATGTTTTCTGAGATGTCTTCTTTCTTTGAGTAGCCTTCTTCTTTTGCTTCCTTCACATTGTGACAAATCTCCTTCAAGTGATCAAGCTTCTTCTGAAGGACATGCTATGATTCCAATTATTGGGAAAAATAATGTGGCGGGGGGGGGGGGGGGGGGGTGAATCAATATTTACAAGAATCACAATATTTTACTTTTCTTTATTGATTTCTATATGTGACTCTAATTATTCCAACTAGCGTATGCACACAGCTGTCTTAAAGGAAACATGCGTATACCCAAATAACTTAATGTTCAGACAAATCTTTAGAAACTTTACTTAGCCCAATTCATCAGTTATGCATCAAACATTTAAGAAGTAAACATGTGCAGTAATAATAGAATAAATCATCACATAAAGTCATCACACATGAACACCAAGATTTAAGGTGGAAACCCAAGTCCGGAGAAAACTACCGCTGATGTCATCTCTATCTTCAATATTTATTATATAGAAAACTTCTTACAATGTTGTATTGGTGTAGAATCATACCAGCATGCAAGAACCCATTTTCAGAAGGTTGCAACCTTATCTCGTTCTCCAGCTGTTACTGGAAGGGAGTTCCAACCCCCTAATCTTGTTTACCAGCTTCCACTGGAAGGGAGATTCGACAACCTACTCTCGTTTACCAGCCACTATTAGAAGGGAAATTCAACCCCTGAACTAATCACCAGCTTCTACTAGTATGAAGCTTCGACTTCCACACTAAAGGCTTCAACCCTCAAAATCAATACAGACCACGTTTCATAATTTTTTACACTGGATCCACTGGTTTCAATACATCACAACTTGTACGCCTGAACCCTTTAACATCAGATAAGTCAAATATCAAAATAGAAACTGATTACTGTAGCCAAAATATTAATTCAATTCCTAAAAACAACCATTGAACCAAACAATCACCAATCACTCAAATACTGAACCAACCGTTGAAGAAAAAATTCACTTAACCAATCACTAACTCAATTCATACAAAATAGTGATATCATTGTAACCAGAATATCAGAACTAAACCCAGACTACTGCATCAACAAACTGAATCCATTGCAACCCTAATCATTCATCAAACAAAATGTATACACTACTTCACTGAAGGAAACCCACATGTGTACGTGTTTTTCTGTAGAGAAACCTGCGTGCAGATATCAATATAATAAGTTATTAAAATTGTTACTCTTAATCAACCATAGAATTGGAAAGATACATTCTGAAATATTCTGATAGGTTACGATCTCTGAACCCTTATACAGTTAGCAGCATCAAGTATCCTTTTCAGCTAATCAACATGTATTCAATTTCAACTTCAGACATTGTTACTAAACCTAGATTAACATGAAGACATCATTGACAAACATAAAAAATATAGCATCACTGATCTGATTGATCAGTCATTTATAAGTATAAACCCTTCCTTTATGTACGCACTTTTCATGAGGCTTTTCTGCATAGATACACGCTTATCTAGAACTAAACACACATATATATCTAAACATACTTCAGAAAGCATACACTACCTTGCATAGTCAAACTCAAGTGTATACGCGCCTTCCTTGAGTCAAACTTGCGTACTGAAATGAAAATTTCAAATTATAACTATGTTGTGCATCACAAATTCATACATAAAAATATCATGACATTCAATATAATAAACAGACGCCAAATCACAGATCTAATCATCCCATAAACAAATCATGCAATGCATAGTCATTCCATGCCTAGAGATCCCAATCCATCATTATATTCATGAGTGCATCATTATTTTAGATCTATTAATCAAATATATCCCATTCCATGCAGATATACTTCAGATTTAAATATTCATACAATTCACATCCTCATCATGCACACCCCATTTTGCACTATGATCTTCACCTCCTTATATAGTTTGAGCCTTAGCCAATACCATGAGCCAAAACCACACAAGTGCCAATTGTATTCTTGGACGAGATCAAATAGTTGTTACTGTGCTCTATATTGTGGGCTAATACCATGGTAAAGACCCTTGATATTGTTAAAATTAGTGCACCAACTCATACAAGACTTTTCTTCATTGTACCTGCGTGTATACACGACTTTTCTTCACCAAAACTGCGCATACACAAATTATGCATATATTCTGGATATATACATTACTTCGCTTCCTTGAACCTATGTATGTACGTGGCTTCCCTTCATCAAACCTACGTATATTTCTTGAAACTTTACCTTCATCATTCCTCTGTCACTAACTAGTATTCCTTTCTCTGTCACTCATCGAGAAAACTCATCGAGTAGGTCCTGTAGATACATCAAGTTTACATCTTTAACAAATAGATTTCTATCAAAAGGAAACTTATCGAGTAGGTTGTGATTGAGGACAACACATTACATCATAATGCTAACAATGGGCACTATTATGAAGAATTTACGACTGCAGACACAAGTATCTTCCCTAGACCTAGTGGATTGGTCTATAACAACGGAAAGAAAAGAATATAAAGTTTCCCTTAGAGAAATTGAAGAATGGAAAGAAGCTTACTTGGATCCATCGCAAGATTTACTCTCATCTTGGATTGGAAGCTCCAATCGTAGCTCTAATTGCTATAACTACAACCTGCATATACAATCATAACAAACCAAAGATCTATGACATCTATGTAGCATTATCTAATTACTCTATTCGATGGATCAATAAAGCATTGACACATATGAATGTAATCATAAGATAACACATATAGGAAAATAGTATACTCTTTGTATTAATATGAATAGGATAAATTTTACAACCAATAATAGAGTTTGATATTTTAGAGATCTCCACAAGCTGGCATGTCCTCCCTTGTCATAAATCACACCTCAATGTCACCCTAATGCATGAATATGATGACTCTCTTAGATTCAAGGCAGCAACATGAGGGCATGATAGGTCTCCAAAAGCTAACCCTGATGTTTTAGATGGATGTAGATTTATAGGAGAGCGAGGTAGTTTATGAATTCTTATCCATTTACCAATCTAGTATTGAGATCCACTCTTGATGGGAAGATGAACTCAAGGGATAAGAGGTGAAATATCCAAGGTAGGATTAGATAGGATTAAAAGTTCTTATCCAAGGTAAATGGTTGAAACAACTCCTGGAAGCTTCAAGATTATTTTTATTTTTCTCGAATTTCTAGAATCAGAGCACCCCCAACAAGGGATAACATGATGCTAATCAAAGTTGGTGCATAATTGAGCAACCTCCTGTTGAACGCAGGTCCCTAAAGGGTTAGGGTGAGATAAGCCTTAAAAGCGTTGATTTGAGGTAGTCATACTCAGAAAATAGAGTATTTGGCCGAGTCATTGTTAAGTAGTTGTGTAGGGATGATGACAAAGTGTTCACTTATGTGGATTGATATGGTTTGGAGGCTTATTAACCAGATGCGAAAAAATGGTCTATAACAGGGACCATTGCTTCCTAAGAATTAGAGGAAATTTCAACCTAAAATTTCCCATGAATTTTTTACGTAAATAATATGTAAACTAATCAAAATCCTTTAAATTTAAAAAGAGGTACATGTAAATATTTTGGAGGGAAAATTTAAAAAAAAAATACTCTTTTTTTTAATTGTAGTTTTGGCTTATCTCCTTATAGATTTACTCAAATTTCAAGTGTAGACATTGGATGGATGTGGAATTAAATTTTTCATCAAAAAAGTGCTCATTATGCATACTTTTGAGAAGACAGACATTGATAAAAATTGAATATACATTTAAAAAACATGTTAAAACATGTTTTTTTAATGTGTCTTCAATTTGTATTAATGTGCGTTTTCCCAAACACAATGGGTACTTGTTGGATGCAAAATTTAATTCTGCATCCAACAAGTGTCCACACTTGACATTTTAGTAAATCTATAAGGAGATGAGGCAAAAATACATTAAAAAAATAGTAGCTTTCTTCTTTTCCCTCCAAAATTCATAACTCCTATTTTATTATTTTCCTGTTATTTTACTATTTTTCCTTATGAGGCCAATTTTAGGGAAAAAATTCCTCTAATGGGGGAAGGACTGATCCAGGTGGATATTGGTGGCCACCCACCTATTCCACTTGGATCCCCATTATTATTTCATTCAATTTTCTTAATCGTAGGACAAATTATTATTTTTGGAAGTTTTTCAGGTCCTAAATTTTTGAAGCAATTTTGAGGGCCTAAAAGACGTTTTTTGGGAAAATGGAGGGACCAAAAAAGTGCAGTATTGGTTTGACATCCATGTTCAGCCTCCTCGTGGATTTCTTCAAAATGAATTATGATGGTAGTCAAACAGAGATCGTATGCCAAAGTTACGACCCCAGGAAGTTGACGTTCCAACTAACCTCAATGCGGCCCATAATATTTTGGTGCTTCATCTCCTAGGGTTATGTTTTTGGATGTTTAGGGTTTCCCATTATTTCTTACTAATAAAAAGGCCTCTAAGCCTCATTGTAACACATTTCATGAGATATGTAGCCACCACATCTCTTCTCAAATATAAGCTACCATCACCCTAAATAGTTTATTTCAATTCTGTATCTAACAATTTTTAGTACGTTGTTAATGAATTAAAGTTATGTTTTCACTGTAACTATGTTTTTCTATTTATATTTGTATTTCATTTAATTCTTGCATAAATATACATTAGTGGTATCAGAGCAGTTGGCTCTTTCTCTATTTTTTTGTGCATGTCCCAAATGAGGACAACAAATAAGGATTTGGGACTTGAACTTTTTGAACTCTTGCAAGATTGTCCCCATCAACACTGACGACCTCCCATGATGGAAGAAAAAAAATACGAGGGAGAAGAAGATCCTATCAAACTTCTACTTGAATAATCCCTAGAGCAACAAAATAAAGAGATGATGGAAAAAAATTCTCAGGTCCTTCGACAGATGACCACCAGTGGCGCATCTTCATCCAGTAGCCACTTTGGAGGCACCACCCCCTTCAAGGTAAAAGTGAACTTTGATATCCCTATATTCAAAGTTCAAATAGATGTAGATGTCGTAGATAAATGGTTGAATCTATTGGAGGGTTATTTTTTAGACCATAGTTTCTCCATTAGGGAGAAGATTAATTTTGTATTTCTTAAGGCCACTCCCCATGTCAAGGATTGGTGGGAAACTTACTGTGAGAAAATGGTCGAGGAACCCTCTCTGTTCAAAGACGCACCCACTTGGAACTCTTTCTGAGACATAGTCAAGGAACAATATTACACTATGGGGAGCTATCAGGACAAATATATATACAATGGACCACACTACGAAAACAAAGTTACCAATATGTGCATGAGTTCACAAATATTTTTCATAATTTATGCATAAATTTGGGTATCAAACACTCTTAGTGACATCTGGCACTCAAGTACCATGTATGGACAAATAAATTCATAAATAAATGGAGTTCTTGAACATATCCTCGCTTGGTGCAACATATTGATATGCTACCAAGATTGAACAAAAATTTAAATAGAGAATATGAAGCAGGGGAAAAGGTGCCCCCAAGCCACAGAGCAAAGGGAAAATCCAAGGTTAGGCGACCCAGGACAACCCATCGAAGCTGCAAGAAAAGAAGGAAGAAGGGCACAATAAATTACTTGGCACCACAAAGATGAAGAAGCAACTAAGAAAGTGGTGTGAGTTCCACAAGATCCCCACTCACAACAAATGTGAGTTTTGTGCCAAGTAATCACTAGTGTCCGAGTGGAAGGATTTGGAGTCAGATGCATGTTCCAACTCGCAGTCAGAACCAGACAAGGGGAATGAAAAAGGGAAGCAAGTTATTGATGCAGTGTCCAATGCCATTGTTTCCACCACCATGGTTCACAATATTGAGCACGAAGACCCAGAGGAAGGGGAGCGTGTCTTCCACTCATAGATTTGGGTGAGGGGGTCATCACTGCATTTCATTATTGACAACAGGAGCCAAAAAAACCTCTTCTCAGCAGAAGTCGTTAAGAGGTTAGGTCTGTCGACCACACCACACCAGCAATCATACACCATTGGGTGACTCTACCAAGGATGAGATCTTTGGGTCAATCAATAGTGTTTCCTTCTCTATGACATCAAAATATTCATGGATAAGGTATTGTGTGACTTTTATACTCTTGAAGTTTATCATGTATTATTTGGCCAACCATACTTATGGAAGCACTTATTATGTATGTGGCTAGGCCTCACATTGTTATTATTACTTTGGGAAATAAGTTATACAAGATACTAGAGGTAGCTCCGCCTACAAACATCTCTTTAATATATATTAAGAAATGTAATAAAATCATCTCCCATAATGGGGATTTTTTTTTCTTTTTCATCCGCTCTCAAAGAAAGGGGAATATCACGGCCACATCCATGGACCCAAGGAAGGGTTCATCCAAGAAGAAGAAGTAGGTGGATAAGGATGTGGAAGAATATAGTAACATCTTCTCCTCACCCACGGGGATACCCTTCCACTATTAGGTTAAGAATTCAACCAATCTGACTCCGAGAGAACTTCAACCCAATGTAGTGATATACTACCACTTTATTCTGTAAAATGAAGATATCAAGCAATAGATATGTGAGGTTCTAAGAAACGAGAACATTCGACCAATTTCCTTACCCTTTGGGAGCCCAATTTTACTTGTAGAGAATAACGATTAGACATGGAGGCTCTGCATTGATTATCAGGCACTAAAAAAAATTATTTTCAGGAATAGGTGTCTAATCCCACGGATTTGTGACCTTCTGGACCATCTCAAGTGGGGAAATTATTTCAGCAATATTTATTTGAAGTCTGGCTATCACTAGGTTCCAATAGATCCCACAGATGTATGGAAGACTGCCTTCAAATCCAAGGAAGGTCTTGTCTGAATTGTTGGTCATGCCCTTCGAGTTGACAAATGCCCCTGTTATTTTTATGAGGCTGATGGATGACATCTTGTGGCCCATCACCAAATAGTTCATGTTTGTTTATCTAGATGAAATCCTCATCTTCAACAAGAGTTGGGAAGAGCACTTGCAACAAATTCGGTAGGTCCTTCAAACCCTAAGTAGAAAAAAAATTGTGCCAACTTGGATAAATGCACCTATGGCATGAGCCAGTTCCAATATCTTTGTTACATCATATATAGGAAAGGCATGCATGTGGATCTGGTTAAGATCCAAGTCATTTGGGATTGGCCAAACCCGACCACTTTAACAGAGCTTCATAGCCATTTGGGCCTTGTAAATTTTTATTAGAGGTTTGTATTGGTATTCTCCCATATCACTTGGCCTTTGAGTTAGATTACCAAGGGCGGAGTGAAAGAAAAATGTTCTTTGTCCAAGTCCCAATAGAAGGAATTCGTTTAGATGAAGCACCACCTCTACTTTGCATCTGTTCTCACATTTCCATACTTGTAGTCACCATTTGAAATTGAGACAGATCCTCTGCTTATGCTATTGGTGCAGTCCTCACCCAACATGAGCATCTGATGGCCTATCATAATGAAAAAATTTATGATCAAATTCGAAAGTACCCCACCTATGATAAAGTGATGTATTCTATCATGCATGCTTTCCAGCAATGGAGACATTACATTCTGAGGAAGGATACAATCATCCACACTGGTCTATGACCTCTTAAGTTTATACAGACACAAGGGAAGTTGAAAATTAATCACCATCAAAAGTGCTCTAGATATTTGGAACACTTCCATTTGAACATTAAATACAAAAAGGACAACACCAGTCACGTTGCATATTGCCTCAGTCAGCCCCCAGTTGCAGCATTGATTGTTTCTCTCAACACTTATGGCCACATGACCTTTGGATGGCCACAACTGTACAAAAATTATCTAGAGTTCTCCACCACATACCAAATGCTAGTGGATGGCAATAAAGTTCCATATTTTCACCTCCATGGCACATTATTACGCTAATTGGGCCACCTTTTTGTTACTTCAAGTGAGTGTTCCAGGATTATTTGGGAGGCACACTACAGTTGGGTCACAAGAAAATTTGGTGTGGATAAAATTATGGCCACACCACAGAAGAATTTTTATTGTCCAAAACTTTGATAGGATGTTGGAAAATATATTAGATCCTACATTGGGTGTGCCATCACCAAGACAACCATCAAGAAGCAAGGCCTGTACACTCCTCTTCCTACTCCCAAAAATCCCTGGGAATCCATCTACATGGAATATCTTTCTGGCCTCCCTTATACCAAGCATGGTAATGATTCTGTATTTGTGGTCATGGATATATTTACTAGGATGGCTATATTGGCAGTCTGCAAGAAGAGTATCAAAGCTAAGGACATTACCAAACTCTTCTTTAAATGAGTGTGGGTACATTTTTGGATCTCATAGACCATTATATTAGATCAAGATAAAAATTTCCTGAGCACATTCTGGTTGAGCCTCTAGACACTATAGGACACCAAAATCACCAAGTCGAATGCATTCCATCCCAGACTGATGGTTGGACAGAGTTTGTTAACATGATGATAGTGAACATACTCTACATGTACAACTCCAAGAACCCATGAACCTTTGATGAGAGCCTTACCTATGTGCATCATAGCTATAATAGAACTATCCATAGCTCGACTAGTCGCAATAACTTTCAAGTGGGCATGGGATTTTAACCATTGTGTTTGATTTATTTCAACATGCCTCATGCGAATACATAGATAGAATCCACACATGTGCAGTCCAAGGTTGATAAAGAAACCATGTTTATTGAATGCATCCAGTACATCTGCCAGCAGGTTCATGACATCTTGGAGAAGCCCAATTCCAAGTATAATAAATTACATGTTCAACATCGGGTACCACATAAGTTTTAGGAGGCGTGAAAAAGTTTGGTTGCATTTGCAGAAAGAACACCTTACTAGAGCCCATCAGAAGATCCATCCACTTTGATACATGCCTTACACCATCACCATGGTTGTGGGTGAAAACCAGAGGGGATTCACTAAGGGATAAATACCATACCACATGGGTTCATATTGGGGGATATATAATCAGGAGAAAGTGACATAACGTATTGAGCATATAATAGGGGGTAAATGGTTTTTATATTGGAAGGTATAAATAATGGAGCTCAAATTTAATGAAAAAGTATAACTAGTATGAAAAATTTTAATGAAAAAATGGATACCTACAATATATAGTGAAAGTAGGGGTTTTTTAAATTGCGAATGTGTATTGGGTTCGTAATGGTAGGAGGTTAAATACTGTGATTTTTAGAGGTATTTTGCAATATGTAGTCAAATTAGGGGTATTGTTAAGTATTCCATGAACACACATGATATGTCATAGGTTCATTGAGTGAGGCCCCTATGGTGACAATGCTTTCGAGCTCAAAATTACCCCATTCCTTGGTCTGCACCTAGTGTTCAATGTGGATCGCCTTCAGCCATACTTTCCATCACTGTTTTACACATCATACATTGCAAAACAACTAACACCAATAGAGTTCAACCCAAAATGCATGGAACATGATACAACGGATTAGATTATGGACACACACACACATAAATACCACTCACCAAAAAATACCCAACTATATCAGGTTGTCAAATCTAGTTAAATCTCTCACCATGGCAAGTGGCTCACGAGGGAAAAATTTCAATAAAAGTTTCCGCAT
The DNA here is from genome assembly GCA_034641835.2 of Pinus albicaulis. NCBI lineage: Eukaryota > Viridiplantae > Streptophyta > Pinopsida > Pinales > Pinaceae > Pinus > Pinus albicaulis. The sequence goes on along the minus strand of CM076575.1, from coordinate 784,609,532 downwards.
ATCACAAAGGTACTCAATGCAATGGGGAACATTACCTCCTAAAGGTGGTTTTGATCATAATCAGCTCCCTGTTAAAATTCTCATAGGCAATCTGGCTTAAACCTCTCAAATCCCCTCGGTCAGCCTCAAAAATCCTTTTTCTACCTATCGTTGTCGTCTCCTACCTCTAAACCGCATTATAAAAGGCCGCAAATTCCATGATTCCCATATGATCAGGCCCTAGCCCCTTTTGGCCAAGCCCCTACACCTTTTCCTCCACGTGACCCGCACCCGAGACCAAGCGTTTAAGCCCCGGGCGCTATATCGCAATCGGAGCCGTCGGGCGGGCATTTTCCTTTGTAACACTGGAGAATTCCGATGCGATTGGTTTTTAATAACAAGTCCCACGATGCATTCTTCACCATAGATCCGTTATCCCGATCCGACAGTTGAGCGCAAATCGCACTCCCGCTCCCAATCGCAATCGCAACTTTCGTTGCGCTACCCCTTTGTTCCACTGCGATTGCGATTTCCCGATTACAATATCCGTCGTCGATCTATGATATAATATAACGGCCAGCGCTCAATCGCTCCCTCACCCCTGATCGCAATCGCACTCTCCAATCGCTAACACCTTCTGCCCTTTGCGATTGAAATCCCCCGATACAATCTCCGTCATTGATTCCCCCTGTTGACCTAACAGTCGGACTCTAATCGCTCCATCACAATTGTGGCGTTTAATCGCATCCCCTCTTCCGTGCCCCCCGATTTCGATTGTCCCGATCCGATCTCAACTGTCCATTTGATCCATGATCCGACGGCCATCGCACTTCCCGCCTCATCGCAATCGGAACCTTTGTAATGTGTCACACTCGTTTCCCTCTGATTTCGATTGCCCGACTTAATCTTGACCGTCCGTTGGATCTAACGATCTGATGGCTCAGATTTGATCACCCTCCACCACGCTAGGTCCCACCGCATATGATCGCGATTCATTGCATCTTCACCGCATTCCTTTGTATTTCCATCATAACCAAATTTTTGTGTTTTACATTAAAATCCTTTGTTTCATAATTATTCCACCCGCTTCTCATCTATCAAACCATTGTTCGATCTCCACCGTTGATTTTCATCCCCAAACCATGATCGAACGGTCCATAAGCATGTTTTTGTCAAACCCTATTAGTTCACTGTTTACACCATATCAAAAGCATTTCCCATCGTCATTTCGTGTAGAGCCACCATTTCACCACTGCTGCGTAGCCATTATGCCCATCCTCCATAACCATCCACCTCCTCTGTGCATGGATTTCTTAATACAGTTGCGTGTTTTTGCAGGGTGCAGGCGTTAAATGCCACCATGATTCACGGTCGCTGTTACAGCGACGCAGATCCCGAGAGCACAGGAAAGGGCCATGTTCAGAAGTGAAATCATGGAGAAAGGTCCAGAATGGTATGCCGATAAGACTTTAATTAGAGGAGAAAAGTTTAAACTCTGTACAATCCTCCCCAGAGCTATTAAAGCACAGATTTCACAGTCAAAGGCAAGCATGGAAGCGGCAAAGGAATATCAATGGAGCAGCCGAGAGTTAAAGGTGTGCAATTGAAGAAGTTAAGCCGTGTTTCAATAATTTCGAAGGCAAAGTACCATACTAAGGACCCCGGGATCACTTGGAAGGCTCAGCACGCATAAATCAAAGCTATCAGGGTTCTCATATCAGCAGATTTGTTCTAAAGGACAAAGCACCCATATTACTTCCATATTTTACCATGTTCCTGAAGAAAGTTCTACACTGATCACAGTCTGAAGCAGCCAAGAGCATTTGTTTTGAAGTATGGTTGACCTTTGTATCATTATCTCACTTTCTTGTTCATTCACCAAAAAGTACTACAGAGTACTACAGCCAGGTACAGCAGAGACATACCTGAAGTAAATGGAAGCCTGACGAAGACCATTCTTTCCTCCAAAAAGTACCGGAGATCAATGCGCTGAGTTTAAACAGAATGGGCTTTGGCCCTTTTCTCTTCTGAGTTTTAATTCTGCATTTAGTTGTCCACCTACCACCTCTACTCCTTTTTCAACTATATAAACCTAGAAGAAACACTTTGTAGAGGTTCCAGATTTTTATCAGAAAATTATGTAGTGAAAGGCTTTTTGCACACATTTTGTAAAACTCTTGTATGAAGGCTCAAAGCCCATAGGGTCTTAGTGAGGAAGAGTTCTATCTGTCAAAGAGGATTCTGGTCTTTGGTATTTCACAGTCTGTAACTCTCTTTTATATGTGATTTAATATATCATTTCATCTCATCCATCTTTCCTGTATCATGATTTGGAATGTGAGTGGCTCACTGATTTCTGGTAAGGATTCATCCTAGTTGATGCCCATACTCGGATCAGTCAAGCGCTTTAAATATGGCTCATGCATGATATTCTGTTCCATTATTCAGCTAACCATACTTCTGCTATATTAGTTGCTTTGGGAGGGTGCTTTTAAAATTCTATTATCATGTATGGATTCTTAGATTGGTAAGCCCATGCATGGTGGTATTGTATATCTGGGTATCAGTTCAAGGCTAACTAATATCCTCTCATTATTTATTTCACTACATATACCTTCTTATAATTTATGTATGTGAGGTATCTCTGAATCGGCCTCCTTTACAGTAAACTGTCTTTGAATTGTCTATTGCTTTTGTATTAGGAGTTCTGCATCTTGCCTCTGCAGTATCCCTTTTCCTGTGTCAGTTTCTAAGAGTTTGGTCCCATTCTATTTCATTTCCTTGTTTACAGGAGATAGCATGTGAGCTGAAGCTGACAACTTCACACATCATATTATATGCTCCTTGCTATGCTAAGATGTCCTAGGCACTGGTCTATCACAACTCTAGGTTGTCTCTAGGAGCTACAACAGGTGGGGTGGGGGGGGGGGGGTGGTGGTGATCCAAGTGGATATTGGTGGCCACTAGCCTATTCCACTTGGACTCCCACCATTGTTTCTTTCAGCTTCCTTAACTGTAGTATAACTTACAATTTCTAGCATCCTAAACTTCCAGAGTCATTTTGAGGGCCTAAAATACGTTTTTTTTAGGAAAACAGAGAAACCAAAAAAGTGCAACTCTATTTTACCTATCATTTTTTGGTCTCCTATTGGAGATATTTGAAAAAAAATATTATTATAGTCAAACATAGATCATATGCCAAAGTTACAACCCCATGCAGTTGACATTCCAACTAACCCCAACGGGGCCGACAAGCTTTTGGTGCTTCATCTCCAAGGGTTAGTTTTTTTATGTTTAGGGTTTCCCATTGTTTCTTAATGATAAAAAGGCCTTCGAGCCTCATTTTAACATAGTTCATAAGGCATGTATTGACCACGTATCTTCTTAGAGATAAGCTATCAATTCCCGAACTAGTTTATTTCCATTCTTCAAGTAATGATTTTCAGTATTCTGTTATTAATCAGTTAAAGTTTTGTTTTCTTTGTAATTATGTTTTTTTGTTTATATTTTATTTCATTTCATTCTTTCATATATTCGTATCATGTTGACTACAGGGTTTGACTACAGAAGTTTGACTACAAATTTCTCTCTCCATTGAGTCCCAGGCTTTACCATTTTGTTTGGGACTATTTTGACCTGTGTTTGACCAACAAAGGAGGTCTATTTTTCTTCCCTTTGACCAAGATTCATTGGAGGTGTTGATGGTTGACTTTGTGGACCAGTTAAGGGTCATTTGACTATTTTTTACTTGGAAAAAATTGCAAAATTGACAATTAACCAAAATTAACTTTTCGAGGCTCATTATTGGTTGGATATTGGTTTGTCTATTTGGAAAGTCAAAGGTTGGCTTTGAATCATTGATGGATTGGATCATTGCACTCTCTGCTAAATTTTTTATGACTATCTAATAAGAAGAAGAATTTGAAAGAGTTTTCCCCTTTGCGGGGTTTTTTACCTTGTCTTCAACCAATCTTGGTGTCTCTTTTCATTGCTTCTAATTGTCTTTTATTGTTCATTGCATTTACTACTCTATCTACAATTGCTATTTATTACTAGAAGATTGTATTTATTGCTAATTGAAGTTAAGAATTGAGCTAAAGTGATTGTAACAACATAGAACCATGGAAAATTAATATAAAGACTGTGGTATAAGTATGACAAAAAGGGTGAGCAAAGAAATTGAGTGTAAGGGATTTTGTTAAGTAGCAAGGATTGTATCGAATCATGATTTCTTCCTTCGCAGTGTGCATAAAGCTAGAATAATATTGTGAATAGTTATTGCATTACTGATTACCGTAACACTATTATGACTGACATTGTTATTGATCCCTAAGAAGCTTTCATTTTAAAAAATTTCTTCCATTTTAAACATTTGATCATGTTGTTGTGTAATATGCTAAATAAAAAATCTTTTTATGCATTGAAGCAATTATTAAAGATCAATAAAGAATGAAACATAAGATATTAAAGACTAAAAGTGAATTCAATCACATGAGATAAACGATCGACAATGTTGGAAGCATTTGTAAATGAAACTAAGTATTATTTTATGCCAAAAAAAATAAGGATTACAATATCAATAACAACTTAACAAAAATTTCCTTCACTACGAAAAAATGAAAATAAACATAGATCCAAAAAAATTCAGGATCATTACATACCCAAAAGATACTAACTATGAGGGGCAGTTATGGTACATTATTCTTTGTTATTGACCTCGTTGATGGCAGAAACTAAAACTCACAGTGTACAAGTTTCTTTGTATGAGCCAATCTACCTTCAAAGCGATTTAGTTTTTCCTGTAAATGCTCATGACCCCTCTGCAAATTTGCTAATCTGTCCATCATCTGCCACTGGATGCATTGGAGATCATTCATGAATGAGATAATGGTATCATTTTCATCATATCTGTTTCTTAGAAGTTGTTCCACAATAATTTTGAGATATGAAAGCTCATTACTAATGTTCTGTTGATCAAATGTAGAATCGTTACAATCATATTTTTTGACATGGCTATGATCTATATCCTCCCCTTGCCAAATTTTTTCCAAGTGATGTAGGCTTGACTCCGATCATTCACCAACTCCACCCCTCACACTTCTTCATTCACATGGAATCCTGTATTTTACTAGAAAACCAAAAAAATTGAATACAATAATGCTATGAACGATATAAACTAACAAAATATTTTACATTAAATAGAATAGTGTGTCAGCTAATAACAGTGACAACCCACTTAGACTTGCATTGTAATGAAGCAGAACCTAGTCACAAAATAAATTTTTTAAATGAATAATCACAAACTGTAAAATAAAAGTTACAAAATAGCGGCTAAGAATAACAAAAAATATTGAAATGAGACCATAGAAGAGTTTCACCTTAGTTTGTCATCAAATTCAAAAATAAAAAAATTAATTTTCGTGCACGACATTTATCTATATCGCTTTATTTAATTCATTGGTTATACCCCCTACATCAATGTAAATCACAATTGATTTAACCATTACTTTCCTTTCAATGTAAAATATTATTTTACCAATATTTTTGCAAACCAAAAAATATTTCCCTAATTTCAAAATGTTCCTGTAAATTAATTTTCATATTTATTTATTTCCCTTTCCAGTTAACATAAGCATTTATTCGGTCAACAAACAATATATAATTATTATCGTTTTTTAACAAATCAATCAATATTATCAAATACTATTTTTCGCATTTATTCAGAAAATGCATGCATAAACATTGCCCTCCAGCAATTATTTTCTCTAGAAGAGTAGAGGGATGTGTGGAAAGAAATATGTGCAGCAGAACATTTGTTCATTTTATTTTATACTTTCGTATACATTACCCATCTACACATACCAACTTTTTGTAATTTTTTTTTTTCTGAATATAAAAAAGTCAATTAAGGTTAATAATGAAATCCATATGCCTCACATTAAATCATTGCATAGTTCACATTTTGTTGTTGATAGAATTAGTAAGTGATAACTAGAATACATGCAATAAGAACAAAGTCCATAATTCATGAAATTTGGAAAAATAACAATCACTGCTTTATTATATTCAATTTGATTTTGTCTAAGCATAATTACATTGTCTAGGCACATGATTTTTTTTTTGAACTGGGATGGGTATGTTTTATTCATGATTTGGTTGGGCTGGGGCCTAATGAACCTTTGTTACACAACATTGCCTTACATCTTAATACATCTTGATGTACTCTGTATCTCGAGTTAAGGAACACTTGAATGGATAATGCTATTGTCATTGATGGTAAGTTCGCTTGATGCAAGAAGGCAGCCTTTTTTTGCCATTATATCCGCTACACTATTCGAGCTTCTGAGGATGTGGAAAATTTGGAAGGATTCAACGTCCTACAGAATGATCTTTAACCTTTTCAGAGACTTGTTGAGTGTGGCATTGTTCAACTGATCCTGTAGATTGATCTTCTTGATGGGGATTTCTGAGTCTCCAAATGCTTGACAATATTTGATGCCTCTATCCTAGACAAGTTGGTAGGATTTTGTGAGACCAAGAAGTTATGCCTGGTTATTTGTACGGTGACCAAGCCCCCAGCTGAAGCAGTCTTTTCTAGTGTTATCCGGGGAGTAGATGACTCCACCAGCGCCCGCTACCCCGGGGTTTCCCTTGGAGGCACCATCGAAGAAAATTGTAGTTTTGAATTGATTCCTCCATCAAAGTTGGAAACTGGCTTCTGGTTCTCTTAATCTCCAGTGTGGGTTGGGAAGGGGGAGGGTCAGAGATTTTCCTTTGGGGAGAGGGCTAAGATGATTCAACTAGCTCTTTTCAGAAGGGAGGAGTGAAGAATATGATTTTTGCGATTGCTGAAGGATAGATTCTAGAAGTAGAGATTTTGCTTTAGCAGCTATTTTTGCAGGGAAGCAAGGAGTATTATTGAAAGTCAAGTCGCTCCAGGCAAGCCAAATTTCCCAACGCACTAATTTAGGGATAGAGAGCTAGATGTGATACCAAAGAGAGTTGTCGGGGATGGAATGAGGATAGGTTTGAAACCATGAGGAGTAAAGATCAGCCATAATATATTTATGGGGAGAATTAACTTGCAGTTCGAGGAGTGTTATTTTCAAAACTTCTTTGGAAAAAACATAGTCTATGAAAAGATGAGAGGCTGTCTCTCCAGCATTTTTGCACATCACGCATCTATGAGGTCCAACAATGTTTCTTTTTAGCAAGTTGTCCCCTGTCAACAATTTGTTATGCATGAGGATCCAGAAAAAGAAATTGACTTTCGGGAGCCCTGAAGAATTCCAAACCCGTTTCCACATACTTGGAGAATGAACTTTATCTTTTTTTGGTTGCAGAGCATTGTATCCTGATGTAGAGGTATAAGTGGCGGTGTCTCCCCAGCCCCAGCTATCTGAAATTTCACGATGGATGGGTGCAGTATTAGAGAGGAGCGATTTTAGCATTGCCAACTGTGGGAGAAGATGCTCTGGAAGAATTGGGAAGCCCCAGTCCTACCAATTCCCTTTGATATCCCACTCTGCTATGTCAAATAGCTTACGATACCCTGCAGCAAGAAGCTAGCATCGGAGGTCATGAATTTCATCATGGGAATTAAGAGGAGCGCAATTCATTATGCGATCTTCCCACAAGTAAATTTTTTTTCCATTTCCTGGAATACGGTAGAGGTGATTCTTAAAGCGAATAATATTGTTTTTGCAAATTTTCTAGGTTAACGTGCCAAGGGAGGTGTTGTCAAATGATAATTGCCTAAGAGAGACCCCCTACACATATTTTTTCCTGAGCGTATCGCTGAATGGATGTGCAAGGTCGGAATAGATTTTCCAGAGAGGCTTGCAGCCGAGTGCGAGATTGGAGAGAGCAAGATCTCTTATTTGCAGTCCTCCATCTGCTGTTGGGCGTTTTACTAGATCCCAGTTTTCCAAGTGTAGTTTTCTTTGATTTCCTTTTCCCCCTTGCCAGAGAAAGTCTCGCAGAAGGCAGGAAATTTTCTCCATGATGTATTTAGGAGCAAGGAAGAAAGAGGCTTGGTAGATAGGAAGGGCGGATGGCACAAATTTTATTAAGATTGTTTTTCCTCCCTTTGTGGGCCAACACCCTCCCCAAGAGGTGATCTTGGATTTGATCTTGTTGATGATACCTTGCCACAATGTTCTGTTATTAACTCTGGAAGTGAGAGGTAGGCCAAGATATTTGATGCTGTCCTAATGTGCATAGTCCTCGAAGCCTAGGATCTGGGCTCTACTGTTCAGATTTCCTTGATCCACATTCCATCCATAGATCGATCTCTTTCTATCATTTATCAGTGCTCCTGAGGCTCTGCAGTAGCTTTTTAGGACAGAGTCAAAGGATTTAGCTATTCTTGTAGAGGCATCACCAAGAAGGAGGGAGTCATCTGCAAAGAGAGCATGGTTTATACTAGGCTTTTGGGCATTAGAAGTATGAATTCTGGGGAGTCCACCAAAATTCATTTCTACAGAAAGCTTCCTACTTAGGGAATATGTCATTAGTATATATAAGAAAGGAGATAATGGGCAACCTTGCCTCAACCCACGCTGGGCTTGGAAGAAGGGTGCTGGCCGGCCATTAACTAGAGGAGAAATCCAAGGATTTTCAATACAGGCTTTGATGAGATTGATGAACTGAGTGGGGAAGTCGAAGGATCAGAGGACTTGGAAGAGGAAGGAGTGATTTACCCTATCAAAGGCATTGGCCATGTCAAGCTTGATCAAAATCCCCTTCTCTTTCCTCAGTTTACTGGAGTGGATAGCTTCCTGGACTTGAATGACATTATCCAAGATATGTCTACCTTTGACAAACCCCCCTTGAGGGCTGGAGATTAATTTTTCAAGCAGGGGTTTGACTCTGTTTGCAAGGATTTTGGCCAAGATTTTGTAGGATGCGTTACAAAGAGAAATGGGCCTAAATCTGCTATAAGTTTCTGGATTGACCTCTTTTGGAATTAAGGCTAGGAAGGTTGAATTGATGCCTCCCCCAACCTTGGCTTTACTGAAGAAACCTTGTATCATTTTCAGCAGATCTATTTTGATGATGTTCCAGCAGACTTTGTAAAAATGTATAGAAAAACCATCTAGCCCAGGGGCCTTATATGATTCCATTGCCCATATTAATTTGATAATTTCTTCTTCAGATAGTGGCTTCAGGAGAGCTTTATTGTCCTCATGATTAATGAGATGAGGGATATTAGAAATAAGGTCTTTAGTGTCCTCTATGCTGCCTTCATTCCTAAGCCCGTAGAGGTTTTTGAAATGGTTTTCAGCTGCTGATTTAATTTGGTCAAAATTTTTGCAGTTCTGACCTTCTTCATTTTTTATCTCAGTAATATGGTTGCGAGATAGTCGAGCTTTGTACTATCGATGGAAGAACGAAGTGTTTCGGTCTCCTGCCTTGAGCCATAGACTACGATATTTGAGCCTCCAATACTCTTCTTCCTATCTGAAAGAGCGATGGGTGTTGCTTTGGAGTGCAGCCTCTTTATTTAGAATTTCCGGAGTGATATGTAGGTCTTCTATTCCCATTTACAGAGTTTCCAATGAGTGAACAGCTTCATTTCTCCGTTGAGTAGGGTTTTTAGATGGATTCCTTAGCCACTCTTTTAAAGATTTTTTTGTGGCTTTTAATTTTTGTTCCCACACATAGCTGGGGAATCCATTGATGGGATTGTCCCAGGCTGATTTAACAGTGTCAAGAAAACCTTCTTTTTCAATCCAGAGAGGGTTGAATTTAAAGGGGATTGGGCCCACATCTTCCTCAGGAACCATAAGAAGTTGAATTGGCTTATGGTCTGAGGCGATTTTGGGGAGGATTTTTGTGGAGATAAGTATATTTTCCAATAGCAAGGAGTTTTGAATCAGGAATCTGTCCAACCGGGCAGAAATGTGGTTATTCCCAGTTCAATTATTGGTCCAAGTGTATGTGCCTCTTCCAGGTGAGAAATCAAGAAGGTCCCTCTGCTGCATTAGTTCTTCAACCAAAGGCAGTAGTTGGTCTCTGGTGTTGTTCCCCCCCCCCCTTTTTATTTTGGCTTCATGACAATATTGAGATCTCTGGAAAAAATGATGTTGTTGGGGGAGTGAAGGTCTAAAAATTCGGAGAGAGAGTTCCAACATTCTCTTTTTTCAGCATAAAAGACAGGAACATAGAGATTGAATAAGGCTATAGTTAACTTACTTTCAAGGTGCTTGAGCTCAGTGTAGATCCAGTGCTGGGTCTCATGCGAGTTAAGTAGATGGAAGTGATCGTCAGTCCAGAGTGTTGCAACTCCTCCTGAGGATCCCCTCGAGCTTACTGCTTTTCCTGCGTTCTTTTTCCATTTTGACTTGTTGATTTCCATGAGGGCTTTCCCTTCTATTTTAGTCTCTTGGAGCAAGAGGATATCTGTGGGTTCTGTTTTCATCAGATCTTTGACGGCTTTGATTTTTGGTTGGGTCCCCAGACCTCTGCAGTTCCAAGAGACTATACACATTATTTACCTGGCGAGGGGTTTGGGAGGCCTCCCTTAGAAGGTCTTGCTCTTGTATTTCTCCCGATAGAAATTTCTATTGGGGATTGGCTGCCTTGCATTTTTATTCGTTATGCTTCTTCTTCCCTTACTACTTTGTGAGGCTTCCTGCCTTCCCTCTTCGAGGGTCTCTCATAGATCTCATCCTCTGAGGAGTCAGAGGGTTCTGCTGCTTTTTTCTTTGTTGTATCTGCATACGAAGGGATGGAGGGGCTACCCTGAGAGACACCAGGTGAGGCAGCTCGACCTCCTTCTTTGTTTTTTTGAGGGATGTCAATCTGTGTCGAGGTAATTAGATCTGCTTCTAGATGATCTAGAGGGGAGCTTCCATTGGGGTTTGGATTCTCTTCTAGGGCATGGGGGATCCTCTTTTCATTTCCTTGATCTTCAGTATTTTTCCCCTTTGTAGGCCCTTTCCCTTGTGCTTTTGCATGGCCAACTTTCTGGATTGTGGTCAACTGCTCTCCCTTCGACTTGTCACTCTGATCTTCGGCTTTTTTCTTGCAATATCTCGCAAAATTCCCATAGCCATGGAAATTTCTACATTTGAAGGGTATCTGCTCATAATCCAGTTCTTGGATATGAGACCATCCAACAACTGTGAGTTTTATTGCTTCTAGTAGTCCTTCTTCAAGATCTACTTCCATGCATATTCGAGCACAGGAATACTGATCTTTCATCACAGCCTAGTCGATATATTTTCCAAGGGAGTTTCCAATGATTTGGAGTGATGTCTAGTTCCAACAGTGCAGGGGATGATGGGGAAGTCACACCCATATTGGGACAGTAGTGGGCACATCTTGTGTCGGATCGAAATCCGGCGACCATTAGTCTAGATATAAACCTTGTGGCCCCATGAAATAAGGCCCATTCATGAAGATGAGACTTCGGTCCTTAGCAGATTCAAAGACGAACATGAAGAAGCCTTTTCCTACGAAGTAAGATTTCATGCCTTCCTTGATCAATGGGGACCAGTTTCTCTTAATCCAGTCTTCAACTGATTTGGGCGAGGGCCAAAGACTTTTGAACTTTCCTATGAGTCCTTTGTCCACTAGGTTCAGAGCAGATCGCCAAGTTTCTTCCTTAGGGAGGGCCACCGAGGGTATACTGTCCTTTTTTTTTACGAATTTTTGTTGTTGTGTCGTTGGGGGCCATTTGCAGCACGCGGCCACCATTTTCTAGAATTCACAGACTTATGGAGGAAGGGGGAGGGGCTCCGAGCCCCCCTCACGGGCCATGGCAGTATGGAGGGCCGTAAGAGTGCAGCTGCGAGCATGCGCAGTGAAAAAGCTTAGGAGAGCTAGGTCAGACGACCAGAGCAGGATCGACACAAAAAAAATGAAACTTTTTTCTAGGCACATGATTTTGACTAGAGGTATCCATTACAATTTCTTCTTACTATAGACTTGAATTCGCATAAGCTCTAAACATATAATTATTTTACCATTACTCTGCTACAAATTTTTATGATCTCAATAGTACCATTCATTAATATTTGAAGATATATTTGTTAATCATAGAATTAAATTTTATTTAATTTTTTATGTTGTCCTGATTACATATCGATTCACCGAATAAATAACGAGAGTGTTATTTTATAATATCTAATTACATGTTTATTCATTGAAAAAATAATAAAAGACTATTTTATAATAACGATAATCACGTTCTTGTTGATATGTTTATGACCAATAATGATTATACATGTGTGGACTGCGAATATGCAGAGTAAGCTCTCATTGTGCAAAAGAAATATGAAAATATAAGTGTACGAAGGAGATTCACACATTGTTTCAATTTTCCATGAGGCATACTAGCTGCAGAAAATTGTGCATATACTTGAATTCACCAAATAAATTCCCAGAAGTGTACTTATAATATTGATAGATACAATTTTATTGATATCTTTGAATCCAAAAATCCTTACACAAAGCATCACGGTAAATGATATTAAGAATTTGAGCAATAACGTGATTGCCTATCAATTTGTTGAATATATATTAATAGTACTTCTAAGCATTAATTGATTCGTCAATGCTAAGCGTGAATTCGTTTACAGTGTAATCAGTATCCGTCACTCCAAGTTTCTGCATCTTCACAAGAGTTTATGTCTTGACACGGCTTTTTCTTATATGGTTTCAGTACACACTTGTCCTTTCCCACATTCTCTAGCACTAAATAATTCAACAATTTGTACATTACTTGTTATCATTTGTAATATTCCGAAAATTTATCCTTAATCTAAATGGAATATTATAGTTTGTTTTATCACTAGGTAGGTGAATAAGTGGGTGGGGAGGCTCATAAAACCCCTTTAGAAGGAATAATAACACTCCTAATGTGAAAGGAGGAAGAATAAGTAGTTGGATTCCACACCTTTGGGTGTGAACAGGAATTGGATCATGTTGATTCAGTCGACTTTGACCAAATCAACAACGTTGTCATGAAGGAGTGGCCTCTATGATAAGACAATGCAGTTTTAGTGGAGGAAAACTTGCATGAGCTTGGTGGCAAGTATGGATGGGACCCGATGTGAGTAGGCTCTCATGCTATATATGGAGGGGATGGAAACCATTTTTATTCATGTTTTAGCTTATCATTTTGATATTGGTTTGCTTAGACTTGCTTCCTCTTGTTGTTTAGCAGGGTTGATGTGTTGTTTAGCATAAGGGTGTTCCTGGTCGGGAATCCCTACCTCATCCTCAGGGAAGGAGAGGTTCTTTGAGCTGCACTTCCTCATTCTGGAATTTTGGCCAACCTACCTCCTTCAGCTACAACGTAGTTTCTGTTTAGAGCTGGGTTGTGTTGCAGGGTGCAGCAAAGGAGGATCACATAGAGCCAATTCTGGGCTTGTTTTTCAGTGGAGAGGTAGCCTATCCATTGGAGGATCAACAAGGAGGGATCCTGGGCATATTTCTATCATTTTTTCATTAGGAAAACCATCTACCATCCCTTGTAGCGCAGTTCCAGTCCATGACTGCATTATTTTAGTGAGATGTTATAGTGGGTAACCCAAAAATGGCCGAAAATCCAAAGATAAGATTTGGCCAAACCATTTTTGGGTATTTCTAGGTTTTTAGAGTAGAATCTGTGGTTAAAATCCCAAATCATTCTGAGCATGCTAACAGCCTTCCGCACATGGTTCTTTGCCTCAGAAGTAGTAGTTTCCAGTAGCAGCAACAGTAACAATACACATTTCCAGTGCTTGGTTCTTTGGTGTATTTCAGCCATCTTGTGGCTTGAGTGCATTCCTTTTGGAGCACTATATTTTCTTCTTTTCTGGGAATTTATTTTGTTTCTATCAGCCATATTCCATTTATGTATGTTTATAGCAACAGCTACACTGATATAGACAACATTGTCACTTCTCTTTTGCATTCTATACAGTTGCAGCAACTCATGTGTTGATTGTTCTGATCATTGGAGGATTGTTCTTATTGCTTGAGTGGTTTGTCCCTCAAGATATTTTTGTATATTGTTGCTGATATATTAATAAAATGATTGAAACATATTGATCCCTCTCATGTCATGATCATATTTGTTGTGTTTTACATTATTATGTCTTATATTGCTGCTATTTCCAATTTGGAATATTACAGTGGTATCAGAGCATAATCTTGGCTCAACCTGTGCATTCAAGACATTATGCCATTTGAAGAAGAAACTTCTTCTCACAGAGAAGAGAAGTTTCACAGATGAAACAAAGGCAAGACTCCATTATTTGGAGAAATAAAGGAAGAGAGGATCTCCCAGCTTCTTTTCCAAACTATGAAAATTATCAAAGAAGATCTCAAGGAGATGAAAGGGGAGAAGTGTAGAAAATTTCCAAGAGGGTTTGAAAGTAGAGAAAGCCCTAGATATTTACATGATGGATGTGAAAATTCGGCCACACATGCAGATCCACAGCGCAGTTTATAGCCCACATTCACTGCAAGAAGGATGGAGGAAGAAGATGCATCAAGGGAGGAGACCTTGAGTGACTATCTTCAAGAGTATGAGTCTCAATCATGGAGATTCAAAAAGCACTTGGACTTCCAAGGTTTTTTCCAACTCAAGGAAGAGAGAAGATCCAAAAACCATAATAGAAGCAAGAGAGGTAGAACCTTTCTATCTAACTTTGATGGATTAGCAAAGTGCACAGCCAAAGCTTGGGTGAAGGAGCTAGATTCCTATTTCCAGCTACACCAAGTTTCAGAAAAGGAGGCCATTAGAGTAGCAGCGTTGCACCTCAAAGGTATGGCCCATGATTGGTGGTTTTGTAGTTTTGCTTCATTTCATAATGCAAATGTAAACACTTATGCTGGGTTCACTAAGAAACTAGTGAAAATATTTGATATTAAACATTGTAAAACATCATTTGTTGAACCCAAAAACTCAAAACCTTCGCATGAGTTGGAGAGATCTATTTTTCCAACTCCACTTCTTATTTCTGTTGAAGGGGATAAAAACATGCATGATGCCTTTCCATGGGCAAGATCCCCACTTCTTGAAGATCCCTCTTCTATAGATAAATATTTGGAGGTCCCTCCTTCAAGGGAAGACCAAGATCAAGGGTCTCTCATTGATGATGAGGCATTCTCACATATGGATGAAGAGGATGAGCAGAGAAATGCTAACAAAGTTGTACCATTAGAAGGAGATCCATCACTACATGGATATGGAAAGGGAGCCATTTCTTCCATTAGAGGAGGCCTTGTGTCTTTACAAGGAGTTCTGAATGATCCAACATGTGGGAACCAAAGCACAATTCCGGAGAAGCATGCATTAGTTATTTTGGGTTGTGAATCTTGGCAAATGGAAGAAGAAGAGAGGGAGGATCCACATCAAGGGATGATGAGCATTCACCCTTATCTATTTCAGGATAATTTTGCACAAAAGGAGGTGACTGTATTGCGTAGTGAAGAGAGGGACAAATCAGTCCACACATATATGTGGTTCACTCTAGATTTTGATGTCTCACTACATGGGGACATTCCACCTGGGAGGCCACCAGGTTTAGAGTTGGTGAGAGACATCTTGTCATTTGATTCACCACTCTTAGATCCCAGAGAAGTGGATACTTTAGAGGGGTCTATTACAGCGCAGAGAGTTTGGGGTAGACTCAAGGAGGAGGGGGACATTCTCCCATTTTCAGCGTTACCCACTCTCACTGCGTATTCTACGCTGACAGAAGTTGTTGCAGTGATGGAGGATGGCACCACCATGGTGCAAGGGAGTTTCTCCATGGATTTGGAGAAACATAGGTTACTTCCCTTGAGGAATGAATCCTCCATACATTGGAGTAAATGGAGGCCACTCATGCTTACATTGGCCAAGATCAGGAGGTTCTTTTTGGATAATATCTTCTCATGGGAGGCCAACTTCCAAAAGTCACCATTTCTATTTGAGCATGAGTAGCTGCATGATGGGCATGGAAGCACTTTGGAGGATGAATTTGGCATGGTGGATGTCAAAGGAGTAGACAACAGCATGTGGGGAGCTTCACATTCAAGATAATCAACGTTGTCTCCTAGGAGGATTGATCCATATTGGAGGTCTCAACTCTTGGTAGAGTACTCCAAGGATCTTGGTGCTTGCACGATTCTTGATGACCTAGATGAAGATGATAGATATATGGTGGATGATTTGGTCATCTACTGTCATGGCAGAGTCTTCTTGACTAAAGCTTCTAAGCTCAAGGAGAAGCTGCTACATACAACACATGAGAACTTCCTTTCTATGCACTTTGACGCATATCATTATTTGATGGAGGAGTTCACTTGGGAGGGCATCCAGAAGTATATATATCAGCATATGGAGAGATGCATATCCTGGATGGTGATGGAGAGGTTGTCACAGCCACTTCCCTACTCATGGAGAGTGAGGCAGAACTTTCAGTTGAGCCATTTCAGCTCAATGACCAAAGTACATAGTAGAGGAGGTACATTTTTGCATTATGATTTTCACTTCTTTAATTTATATGAGAAGAATATTGTACCAAGGAGGATCCTTCCTTCTTGTATATTGTATTGTCTTGTACTTGAGGCCATCTGCCGCATTGATATTGGCCATTCTGTCGGTGGTTTGTGGGGGAAGCCACATGATTCTTAGTGTGCACCATTGACACCACATTTTACATTTATGATTCCATCTTATGGGATGATTGTGGCATCAAACAAGTGGTTATAAGGGCATTTTGTATTCTTTGTTTTGAGGCAGGTAAGGGGTGCACTGCGCTGGTTCCATGTGTGGAACTATGATCCACTTTCCAGCTGTCATATGGCAACTTATTTTCATTGGCTTTTGCTTCCATATATTGTTGATATTCGTATGTTCATGGGAAGCTTTGTTTGGAGAGTGGGACAAGAGTTGGAGGTGCCTATTGGGAGTATGATTCTCCCTACTTTACATATTTTATGTTTTAGGAGAAATAATGGGCAAACCATGATTGTCGTACTACATCTCTTTTCTTCATGTGGGAGGAGCCATTTGGAGAAATTGAGTTCTTGGAAGAGGCACTTCATGGCTGATTCATTTTGTGGGGTAACTTGGGCCATTCTTGGAGGCCATGACATTTCAGCCCAAGATCAGCAACAACCCCAACACATTGCATAAAACGGGGGTTGAGAACTTCTTTGATGAGCTACCTAGAATGGCTCATTCCATTTGGATGATAGCATGGGTATGGGAGACTCTTATTGGGGATGATATTACCTATGTTTATCATCACTCCTACCTTGAGGAGGCCATTGGACAGCAAGAAGGTTTCCACTTACACCTTCCACCTTTTCATGATGTGAGACATTTTGTTTTTCTTACTTGGGAGGAGCCATTGGAGTGCAGATTTATTGTAGATTATCTTGAGAGCAGTGGTGGGGACTATTGATGAGGAGGCCACAAGGGGAAGAAGGGAGGAATTTTGCTCCACCTTTACAGTTTCTTGAGGACAAGCAACATTTTGGAGGGGAGGACTGTAGTGTTACAAAAATTTAGCCTTCATCTAAATGGAATATTATAGTTTGTTTTATCACTAGGTAGGTGAATAAGTGGGTGGGGAGGCTCATAAAACCCCTTTAGAAGGAATAATAGCAATCCTAATGTGAAAGGAGGGAGGATAACCAGCTAGATTAAGCACCTTTGGGTGTGAACAGGGATTGGATCATGTTGATTCAGTCAACTTTGACCGAATCAACAAATTTCTCATGGAGGAGTGGCCTTTATGATAAGACAACGAACTTTTAATGGAGGACAACTTGCATGAGCGTGGTGGAAATTATGGATGGGACCCGATGTGAGTAGGCTCTCATGCTATATATGGAGGGGATGGAAACCATTTTTATTCATGTTTTATTCTATCATTTTTATATTGGTCTGCTTAGACTTGCTTCCTCTTGCTGTTTAGCAGGTTTGTTGTGCTGTTTAGCACAAGGGTGTTCCTGGTCGGGAATCCCTGCCTCATACTCAGGGAAGGAGAGGTTCTTTGAGTTGAATTTCCTCATTTCAGCATTTTGGCCAAGCTACCTCCTTCAGCTACAATGCATTTTATATTTATAGCTGGGTTGTGTTGCAAGGTGCAGCAAAGGAGGATCACATAGAGCCAATTATGGGCTTGTTTTTCAGTGGAGAGGTAGCCTATCCATTGGAGGATCAGAAAGGATGGCTCCTAGGAATATTTCTATAATTCTGGCATCAGGAAAACCATATACCATCTCTCATAGCACAGTTCTAGTCCATGACTATGTTATTTTAGTGAGATGTTGCAGTAGGTAACCCAAAAATGGTCGAAAATCCAAAGTTAAGAGCTGGACAAATCATTTCTGGGTGTTTCTGGGTTTTTTGAGTAGAATCTATGGTTAACATCCCAGATCAGTCTGAGCATGCTAAAAACCTTCCACACATGGTTCTTTGCCTCAGAAGTAGTAGTTTCCAATAGCAGCAGCATTAGCAGTACACATTTATAATGCCTGGTTCTTTGGTGTATTTCAGCCATCTTGTGGCTTGAGTGCATTCCTTTTGGAGCACTGTATTTTCTTCTTTTCTGGGAATTTATTTTGTTTCTATCAGCCATATTCCATTTATGTATGTTTATAGCAGTAGCTACACTGATATAGACAGCGCTGTCACTGCTCTCCGGCATTCTATACAGTTGCAGCAACTCATGTGTTGATTGTTCTGATCATTGGAGGATTATTCTTATTGCTTGAGTGGCTCGTCCCTCAAGATATTTTTGTATATTATTGCTGATATATTAATAAAATGATGGCTGCATATTGATCCCTCTCATTTCATGATCAGATTTGTTGTGTTTTACATTATTATGTCTTATATTGCTGCTATTTCCAATTTGGAATATTACATCATTATAATGATTACATAATATAATATGTTATAAACAATAATTTTTACTGCTAATCCTTGCTTCCGCACTAATTATTCGATTAATAAAGAGTCATATCCTTAATAACACAATGTATTTAGTGCATTTCATAATGTAAAGAGTCTCATAATCATTTAAAAAATAGTATGGAAGGTGTGCAGGAAAATTACCCAGAGGGAAAATGCATGTGGAAGTAAAGAACATTGCGGCAGAACAATTCAGAATTCAAAGATAAAAATTTCATAGAATTAAAATATTACAGATATTATATAATAATAATGATGCAAGAGAACTGTGTGTACATAGAATGCATGCAAAAGTGTGTACCATCGTCGCACACGTGAATTTTTTATTAATAAATTTCATCTAATGTTGGACAATTCATGGTGTAAAGAGTTTTGTGCGAAGATAATTCAATGTGTGGAGTATTATCCGTACTTCGCACAACCTTCAATCAATTAATTAGCAGTATTTGGAATACAAAGATATATATAATTAAGTATTAAAATATTACTAATAGTATATAATAATGATGATGCAGAAGAAATGTGCAGAGTGAGAATTCATGTAGAAGTGCAGAACATCGTGGCACACATGTATTTTTTATTAACAATTTCTTATGCGAAGAGCTTTCATTGTGTAGAGAACTTTGTATGGAGATATTTCACTGTGCCTTGACCACTTTGACAACTAATTTGTTAAATTATTTTTGTGTGTTTATAATAGACCTTGGCCACTTTCATGAAAATTTTGTATGTTACATGTTACCATTAGAATAATTACGCAATATAATATGTTATAAACACTAATGTTTTGTGAGGATTACTTTGAAGGCGTTTAACAATGAATGAAATCCATTCATTAAAGGGATCATTGCCAGAGAGAAGCTGCTAGACTGGAACAAGTTGTGGGATGTATTCATTCAAGAGGAGTTGTGAGATGAGGATCTTCATCTGAAGAAGAAGGCTTCTGATGATGACATGGCACTCATAGCATGAATGAAGGGAAAGAAAATGAAGGACATGAGTAAGTTGAAGTGTTTTAATTGTGGCGAGTATGGTTAATATTCCACGAAGTTTCTGAAGAAGAAGTAGGGAGATGATGAGAATGTTGGGTGTGGAGCCTAATTATCATCCTAATTTAGAGGTATTTGTTTCAGGTGGATGTATACCCCAGGAATATTGTACATCCCTCCACGTGGGGGGGTGTGGGGGACAGCGGTCCCCCGAAGCTAAAAATAGATGTAAAATTTCCTTGTAAAATATTGTAATCTCATAGTCAGTCTGGGATGTCACTAGGAGGATGATATGATGGTAGAAGTTCTGTTTAATTTAGGATTTTTTTTCCCTATAAGGAAACCCCTCTGTTGTATGAGGGAATTGTATTGCAGCTGTGTGTTTAGAGTGTATTCTGAGCGATAAATAAAAAGGGGGATTGTGTGAGAGAATAGAGGATATTACAACGGATCTGTTGTAGGTTGTGTCTCTTCATTTTGCTAGATAATATAAAGGAAGGTCTAGTTGTTTCTCCATAGACATAGAACAATTTGGTGAACCACATATATATGTGTCTCTCTTGTTTTATATGTTTTTTATGTTTGTATTTCCGCATATTTTTATGTGTTTCATTGCTCTCTAATAATTTTCTAATAGAGAAGAAGGGGAAGTAGGTTGCATGTGTCACCACTTCTACCAAGATAGATGACCTCTCTAGGATATTGGAGTGATCAAGGTGGCTCCAGAGACACAAACAGGACAAAGAGGGTTGATGGAAGCTCAAAAACCAAAGTGATGGAAGTGTGGCAAACTCAGTTTAAGGTTTAAGATCTCGTCTTCCTGATTACAACAGTGTGAACGGTTCATCAAACCGAGTTCGTATGCGAAAGTTAGAGCCAGTCAAAGTTGTAAGGTTGACTGGATGACTTGACAGGTTAAGGAGGACGCAATTTCATAGAAATACAGCCACCAAATTCTGGCCAGCTCCGACCGATTTCTAGGTGAAATTGTGAGACATTTAAAATGTCTCCTTCGTCCTAAAAACTGAATTTGAATTTAAAAGGGGTTGGTTATTAAAAAACCAAAAATATATAAAATTGGAGGGGCAAGCCATGACCCCCACCCCCCCCAACCAACATAAAATATATTGAATATGGTCAGACGGGTCGTGACCCCCGTGGACCCCATACCCGTTCCATGTGGCACCATTAAGCAGTTAACATGGGTGGGTGGGCCACCTCTGGTGGACTCGGCCCACACCACCCCATTCATATATATGGGTAGGAAACCTGAAGCAGGTCCAATCCCCCAATAAAAAAATTAAGTTGGAACTTAAAACAATTACGCCATTGTTTTGGGAGGGGGTAGGGTTTGACCACCTGACCTCCTCCCCACCATTTCAGATCCTAACCAACTACACCAAAAGCTTCCTTTGGGAATTCCGCCGAGTTTTTTCTATATAAACCCATTTTTCATCAGTGTGGCAGATGCAGGTCAAAGTGAGCATGCATTTCGAGGTTTATTAATATTTTAATTACAGACAGGTGTGGAACCATGAGCCAACATGCAGAGGCAGTGGAACCATCATTGAGCCTCATTTCTAGAGTGGCCAAATTTTCCCAGTGTCCAAATTGGACAAATTTTATATGGATATTACACCTCTCGGCAACACAAACATGATGGCGGTTTCAGTTTCTGCAATAGAGGTATCAATTTTTTGGCCATATTCCAAATGGGGATGACGGTGTCGGATTTCAACATGTGGATAGTCGATTTCTTGTCATTCAACGCCACGTTTGTGATGGTGCATTCAGATCCAAAGATTGAGCAGCCTATTCCTCAGCCATCACTAGAGTTGAGGTATATGAAGTGTTGTTTCCATGTACTTCATTGATTATTTTTGTAGGATTCTTTATGTCATGTTGATTCCTTCTTGATGTATGATGCATATTCTTCATGTTGATTTGTTGTTGTTGATTCTCGCTGATGTTGTTGTTGATTCTCGCTGATGTAAGATGTGGAATATTTATGTGTATTGATGTGGTATGTATTTATCATGGATGGTGATTTATGTTGTGAGATCCATTTGTTTCCTTGATGGCGGGATACTCTTTGTCACCATGTGTGAAGTTTTCATGCTCATATAGGAGGTATATATGAGTGATAGTTCCTTGTAACAGAATGTCTCGTGGAGATACTTTTCCACTCATGTTGACAGCTCTTTTCCTTGTATGAAAATTCAATAGAATCCATGTACATTATCACACTGAATGAATCGACCAACACCATTGAGACACTGAGGCTCAAAGACCTAGTACAAACTGGATGAACTCGATTATTAAAAGGCTTGATTTTTGTTGTGTGATTGTTGACATGTGTTCCTCTTGATTATATCTGCATGCATTCATTAATGCTTTTGATTAAATGAAATTCTAACACATCAGTCAAAGTAAAAGGTCTTGGTTAAAAGGGTATCAGAAATTTACCCAAATCATGGAGAGTGAGGATTTTTCTTTTATCTTTCATTTCTTTGAGGGTGCCATCAATGAGACTACATGGTATGCGGATAGTGTTGCATCGAAGCATATGGAAAATTCGTGTAATATGTTCGAGACTCTAGTTGAGTGGGACTCGAAGTTGCACATGGTGGTGGGCGAAAAGATTCAGAAAGAGATACATGGATCAAGTTTCATGCCATTCAATTGATGCAAGTTCGGGATGTATTATATGTACGCAAACTCTGATATAACGTATTTTCTATTTTAGTGATCAACTCCAGAAGGGGTTTGACATGCTTTTCTAGGATGGGAAAGTGAAGCCCATGCCCAAAGGCTCTATCTTTGGTGGAGTGGTCATTAGATTTAGTGAGCATGGTCTATACAGGATAACGAGCAAGCCTATATATAATGAGAAGTAGAAATAGTGGAAGGTACAAGTTTCTTACGTTTTGAGGGAGCCATTAGAGGAAATTTCAGCCTAAAAGTTCTTATGAAATTTTCATGTAATTTCCATTTCATAATATGTGAACCAATCAAAATCCCTTAAATTTAAAAAGAGGTACATGTAAATATTTTGGAGGGAAAAGAAGAAAAACTACTTTTTTCTTAATTGTATATTTCTCTTATCTCCTTATAGGTTTACCAAAATTTCAGGTGTAGACACTCATTGGATGCATAATTAAATTCCACATCCAACGAGTACCCATTATGCATACTTTTGAGAATACCAGTATTGATAAAAATTGAATATACATTAAAAAATTTCGTTGAACATGTTGGATGTGGGTCTTCTCAAAAGTATGCATAATGGGTGCTCATTGGATGTGGAATTTAATTCTACATCCAATGATTGTCTACACTTGAAATTTGGGTAAACCCATATGCAAATAAACCAAAAATACAATTAAAAATTGTAGTTTTCTTCTTTTCCCTCCAAAATGAATAACTATTATCTTATTATTTTAACTATTATTTTATTATTTTTTCTTAGGAGGTCACTTTTAGGCTAAAATTTCCTCTAATGTGATTTCTAGACAAAGTTTGCAAGTTCAGAGGGACAATATGTAGCCAAAGAAGAGCGTGTGGTCAGTGGGGAAAAAGGGTGCTTCCACAACTAGCAAGAAGGAATCATGGGATGCACTGAAAACATTTCAAGAGAAGAATAAGAATGAGGCTTCTCATGGAAATGAAACTTATGAGAAGGGTGTAGTTCATGCTACAGGGTTTGATGGAGTAGTGATCATTAGGATTTGGGCTAGTATCGACATTAATGACAATGATGAAGAATTACTTCCTAGTCATGGAAGTACCTCCCTCGCTAAGGGAGTGTTGAGATTAGTATCTTGGGAGGTACTCCAAACCGTAGGGTATAGGGTTGTGGAGGAATTGGCACCATAAAAGGAATTTGTGGGCTAAGTACCCAATGTGGGGGTTTTTCACCCAACCTTGTGGGAGTGAAACAGAGCATTTTTCTTATGACTTTGTTATGAAACCAACTCCAAAAATAGAAGAAAAGAGACATCAACGCCTTAGAACTAGCCACTTCGAGGGGGAAACCTCCTTTACATTACATAAATGAAAAATTCTTGGATGATACAAATGAAAAAACGTCCTACTATATACAGGAGTCCATGGGGTCACAATATAATCCTAGCCGGCCTCACAATAATAATGTAAGGACACAATAATTACAATATGGGGGTTATAGGGGTACAACAATAACAATAAGGGGGCTACACTAACAAAAATAAGGGACTACACTAATAATATAGGGACCTAACATGCCCCTCTCCTTCAAAAAATTGGTGTCCTCAATGCTTGAGTAGCTCTAGATGATTCTGTATAAAATTCTCATCCTCCCATGTAGAATCTTCAGTGGGTGAGTTCTTCCACTTGATGAGATACTCTGAAATTGATAGATTTCGTAGCTCTCGAGTTCTTATTTCCGTGACTGCTTCAGGTTCCAATATGATTTTTCCTTCTGCTGGTATCCCGTGTTTTGATAGTTTGGAAAATCAAAAGACAAGGCAAAATCAGAACCAATCTTTAGAGTTCCAGGATCTAGTCCTCCTGTTCTCAGAGAGGGATCTCTCAAATATTTGTTTGCAAAGGTTTATCTTGTGTGCTTTGAGTATTGGTTTTAGACTAGTTATTAAGTACATGTGTTTGTTTATTTGTTTGGTTGAATTGATACAACATAACATGAAAGGTATAGGAAATATATATAGAAAGGAGAAATATCTGGTTCATTGAGAAATGGAGTCAAGAAGAGGTCATAACATACTCATCAATGGATATGGGATATCAGAGGGCAAATCTAACTTGGCCACAGGATCCTTTGGTTTTAATGAGATGGACATTAATGATTTGGAAAGAAATTTAATTCTCAAGAACTTGAAAACATAACTTAACAATAAAGAGATATTTGATAGACAGGGCTAACCATAAATTCTACAAACATTCTTTAAGCAAATAATGACTTCAAGACAACTTTTAAAATGAAATCTAAGATTCGAGGAACTCCCTATTTCCTCAAATATTTTACTTTAATGGACTTAGAAAACATAAAAGATTCACTGATAGTTGCATTCATAGAAGAGGGAACACCTAAATAACATCTATACTTGCAACTATAATGACCGTTAAAACAACTGTTCAAGCAGGAACAAAGGGTAAGATCAAAACTGACCTCTTTGATTAACTTAAGACAATGGTACTTCAAAGGGGAAGCTTGTCATGGCTTTCAGAGTGATACTTGTGAGGAGAACCATAAATCATACCAAACCAACTATTTGAGCTATTAAGAAATAAACAAGCATGTGAAGACTAAAGAAAGTTTAAAAGACTCTAAAATACTTGATGAAAGAAAAGATAAAGCAGTGAGATGAAACAGGTCTAGTCTTCAGTCATTTCTTAACTAAAATTTCAACCCTATTGTAGTAAAGTTATGAACATATTAAGCAGGAAAACATTAAACAGTTAGGAATGTTCTGGCATTAAGCTCATGGATCCAATAATAGAGCCTTCTCAGGAACAAGCATGCAACAATATCATCAAGACATCCAAGACTTCAATTTTTTTTTCAACTTCAACAGACTTGTATATTTATTTCAGAGAGTTTCAGTGTTACAACTTGTAATCAAACAACTACCAACAACCAACCCTCACTCATCTTCTGCTTTAGTATATATAGAAGGATGAGGAGGTGAGATCTAATAAAAGATCTCAATTACAACTAATTCATAATCAAATGGCTCATCGGCCTTTGAGGGGTTCAATGAGAAGATTTACATATATATCCTCTGCATTAAATGATTTACATAATGATTTCAAGCTTGGTAGGAGTTTTGTTGACCTTTGAGGCACTGTGTGGTGTTGAAGTAACTCTGTAGATATTCTTTGCATTGAAGTTCCTGGCAGAAATAACTTCTTCGGCTGTGTCGAGGCAAAATATCTGATCCTGATCAATAAATTCAGCTCCTGATTGAATACTTTGAGACACAGGTGGCGACGTGGTAGCTAGAGGGATCAATTTGCCTCAATTTGTGGCAGTGGGGGGTTTCCTGTCAGTGAAACCCTTTGGATTTGCTTTTATCTCTACTTTAATCCGGGGATTAGGTTTATAATGATAATTTTTGGGACATAATCCTTGTAAACAATCCATTAATCCTCCGCTCTGATAATTTCCTCGTCTTTAGTGTTGATACTCTTTTTCTGCGCTCAATCCATGCTTTCTTGCTGTTGCGCAGGGTTGCACGGGGTCTGTAATGCATCAATGGTTCATGAAACATTGATAGATGTGAATTTTAAACTCGGCGGTCGATTTCCTTTGACAAATCGAAAGCAAGAGAGTCGTCACCCTCTTCCTTTGAATCGTTGTCGAATATAGCAAACAGAACATTAATCCCTGCAAAATACAAATGAAACATTATAAAATCCTACTTTTATTGGTTTTACTGCATTGGAGGGCGCGGAGGAAGCGTGGCCGTTGGATGGCATCATCCAACGGTCCAGATCTATCGAGAGTGATCGTGGAATGAGTGAACAGAGGAGGATGAATCTGAGCCGTCGATCGCGCAGAGATTGACAGTCGGGAGTGGGCGATGGAAAGTCAGTGGCGGGGAATCATTGACGGGGCGACAGAATCGGGCAGTGAAACATGGACCATCGATCTGCAGATCAGATCGATAGCGGGGATTGATTTGCTGCTATACGAAGGCTGGTTTATCGCACGGGCACTTTGGTTATCCATCGAGCAACATTAGCGAGCGCTCACCGTTGGATCAGTGGGCCCAGATCGGATGGCTGTGGTAGATTTCGCTGCATGCCCTAGTCCGAACGTTAATGCGCGGGGGATAACTTTAATGCACGGGGACGGCAGTTTTGAAAAAGGTACAGAGGACACGTGGCGGCAGGTGTATGGAATCGCTGGCCATTGGGGGAAAATAGCCTTTCGCCCGAAGGCGGTGCGAAAAATACCGCGCGGGTTTGGAAAACAGCGCATGGATGGGGGGGGGGGCATAGGAATGGGGCGCTCTGCACCGTCCGATCTGTGGAGCAGATCAACGGTGGCGATTAAAGGACGAACCGGCGGGGACCACACGGTAAGTCGCGCTCCGCACCGTCCGATCTACGTAGCAGATCGACGGTGGAGATTGCTCCACAATTTATACGGGTGGAAAGACTTTGGAAATGAATTAAAACCCAAAAAACATGAATAACAAAGGTTTTTAATGTTTTGGGCGGAGAAATTTTAATTTGAAAGGATAAGCGCCCAACGGGTTTAGCAGTTGGTTCTGGCGCTCGAGTTTATGGACGGAAAAGGGTCAAATCTTAAGCCCGAGGGGGCTTAAGCTCGATACATAATAATATGCATTTTTCATGGTTTTTGAAGGGTTTTTTGAAGGAAATTGAGGGTTCCAATAATGCTAAGAAGGGGTCTTAGACCTTATGAAATGGATTTTATCAAATGGAAAGTGAAGAAAACATGAAATTGTAGGATTTCCATGGGAGATGGAGGGATAGAAAAAGAGGTTAGTTTTGGAAGAAAGGAAAAGGGAAAAGGGGTTTTCAACAGTGATTTGGCTTTGGAAATCAGCAGGATTTCCGAGTTTTGAAGGGAAACAGTAGTGAATATTATCCAAGGATAGGATATTATCAACAGTCTTCAAGTATCAGCAATTTTAGTAATGAAATTTTTTCTTGAAGGCTATCCAACATCATTTAGCCACCATCTGATATGACAGAAATTTATGGGTGGCTAACAGTGGCTCCACTTGGGGATGGTGCCTTTTTTGAAGGCATCAAGAACTGCAGACTTGTATTCTCTGGGAGACTGATCAGTTGCCTCATCCATTAGGTTGTTTTCTTCTACTTGAATGATCTTCTTTTGCTCTAGAAACAGTTTATCAATCATTTGAAAAACAATGGAACTTTTATCAACAAACTTCCTACCTACCCAATCCTACTGATCTAACATTTTTTCTTCATCTGAGTGCACTTGGATTGGCAAACTCTCTTACAACACTTTATTCTTTTTGAAAGAATAAAACTAATCTAATTCTATTCCTTATTTCTCCCTGGATCCAGATTAAACAGTTGGATCCATATGATTCTCTACCTAATCTACTGTCTATTGGGATTAGACTGTCCAACAAACTTTCATTCTCTAAATTCTACAACAGAAATTTAAAAACAGTCAAGTCAAGATTAAGCTGTTTGACTTGCTGTGATCTATGGCATAAAAACAAGCTGCACATAGATTATTATTTTCAGAAAATTAAAATCAAAAGGGAAGGCTTAAGATCTGAAAGTCTCTCATCATGGCCTTCTGTTTTCTTCACAGCTCTGTTTTTGCTTTTGTTTGAGCTGTCTCTTCCTTGTTCCCTAGTTCAGATTTTGAGCAAATTAGAACCAGTTTTTCTCTTTTGTGACTCAGAAAATAAAACAGTTTTGAGTCATCTCCTTTTGGAAACTTTGGTTCATATTTTGAGTTTGCTTGAACCTTCAATTTCTATCCTAATCTATCTACCGATAAGCCAAGATTGAACACTTTGGCAAATAAAATTCACTATCCTATCAGCAGAAAATTTAAAACTAATTAGTCAAGATTAAACTATTTGACTAACTAGAAGTGTGTTTTGTAGGAGTGGCATTTAAGCTTGCACACTTTCAGATTTGTTTCTCTTTTTGGCATGGGGCCTTGCCTTTCTTGTTTTCATAATCTGCCCTCTTTTCTTTCTTTTCTTTGTTTTTGTATTTCTGATTTTTCATAACTTTTGAATGCAATGGTTAGACTGTGATATTTACAACGGTAAAACAAAAATGCTTTGAAACTTTAAGATTCTTGGTAGAAGTAATGCTTGAGCATCCTTCCATTGACAGGACCTCCATATAGGTCTTCTCCATTCAATTCTTTCAAGAAAAATGTATTGTGACCCCTCTCAGCATGAATAATATAGGGCCCTTTCCACAAGTTCTCAAACTTGCCATGTTTCCCCTTCTTTTCTCTTCTTGAATCCCATTTAAGAACAACACTTCCAACCTGGAAATTGTTTGCCTTAGTCCTTTTATAAAATAGTTTCTTCATATTTTCTTGGACTAACTGTGTTCGTTCATAAACTTCTTCTCTGGTCTGCTGCAAATGGATTGTTTGGTTGATCCTCCTCTGCATATCATTTTCTTCAATTTGTACTTCTTGAAGGAGCTTCATGACTGGAACTCCTAATGAGGTAGGAAAAATGGCATCCATGCCATAAACTAACTGATAGGGGGACATATTTATTGATTTCTTTGTAGTTAATCTATCAGCCCATAAGGCATGAACCAGCTTACTGTGGCATGATTTTTTATTCTGCTCCAACAACTTTTTAATGATATTGATGAGACTCTTGTTGGAGGATTCAGCTAATCCATTTCCTTGGGGATAGTAAGAAGTGGAATGGCCCAAGGTTATATGGTATTTGTGACAGAAATCAACCATCTTCTTAGATTTGAAAGCAACAGCATTGTCTGTTATGATTTTTCTAGGACAACCAAATCTGGATAGGATATGGGTTTCAAGAAACTTGATAATGACAGATTCGTTAGCATTCCTTGTAGGTATAGCTTCTATCCATTTGGTGAAGAAGTCAGTGGCTATGAGGATCCACTTATGTTGAGCTGAGGAGGATGGATGAATTTTCCCAATGAAGTCCAGCCCCCATTGTTGAAAAGGTGCCTCAACTCTGATAGGATGTAAAGGTAAGGGAAGGAGTTTTCTCTTGCCATCAAATATTTGACACTTATGGCAAGACATGACCAACTTCTAGGTGTCTGGGAAAAGGGTAGGCCAATAGTAACCTGATCTAAGAATTTTGTTTGCTATGGCCTTCCAGTAGAGATGTCCTCCACATTCACCATCGTGCAATTCATGCATGATCTCTCCTGCATCATCTTCAAGTAAACATTTAAGAAAAATTCCAACAACATTTTTCCAATATAGCACTCCATATAATATGCAAAAACTCAAAGCTTTCTGTTTCAAGAATCTAGCTTTAGTTTTAGACAAAGAAGGAGGGGCATTTAGATATAAAAGCACATAAATAATGTCAGCATACCAAGGAGAATTTAGAAATGTTTCCTCAATAAAAGGAGCATCAGATTCTTCCATTTCTTCCAACACATCCACCATATTCATGTCTAGTGCTTGGAAGTTAGACTCAGCCATAAGTTTTGCTAATCCTTGCCCCTTAACTAGTTTGGTGGGCCTAATTTCTAAGTCATATTCAAGAATAGTTGCAATCCATTTTCCCCTTTTACCATCAGGGTCTTGACTTAGAATATCCTTGACAACAGCATGCGGAACAAAAGCGATTATGTGAGAGTGTAAAATATAAACCCTAAAGTCTTTTAATGCTTTTACTAATGCTAAGGCTTGCTTCTCCATAATGTTATAATTGAGAGGAGCATCTCTTAGGGCCCTACTAAAAAATGATATTGGTTCTCGTCCGAGATCATTCTTTTGAAGCAAAACTGCAGCTATTGTATGTTCAGATGCAAAAGAAAAAATGTAAAAGTCTCTGGTAAAATCAGGACTAATCAGTACTGGCGCTTGGGTAAGAGCTTGTTTGACCAGTTCGAATGATTGTTTGGCTGGCAAAGTCCATTTTACACCCACATTTTTCTTAAGCATGTTTGTGATGTTTTTCAATAGCTCAGCAAGGTTGGGAATAAACCTTCTCAAAAAATTAATCTTTCCAATGAAAGATTGCAATTCTTTGAGGCTTCTAGGATGGCTAATTTGCAATATGCCATCTATCCTTGTAGGGTCTATTTTGATTCCCTCTTTTGAAATTATATGACCAAGAAGTTTCCCTTCTTGGAGACCAAAGAGGGTCTTCTTGGGATTCAGTGATAAGCCAAATTTCCTACACTTCTCAAAAACCTTTCTTAGGTGAATCAAATGCTCTTCATCAGTTTTTGAGAAAATAGTTATGTTATCAAGGTAAATAATTATAAAATAGCCAATATCTTCAGAGAAGTCTATGTCCATGGCCCTTTGGAAGGTGGCCCCTGCATTCATTAACCCGAAAGGCATTTTGACATACATAAAGGTGCCCCAAGGTGTGGTAAAAGCAATTTTGATTTGATCACTTGGGAACACTAACACTTGATTGTAACCCGAGAACCCATCTAATAAGGATATTCTTCTTGACCCAACTACCCTTTGAAGTATATGGTCCATCTTGGGTAAGGGGTAGTTTTCTTTTAAGGAGGCTCTGTTTAAATTTCTGAAGTCAACACAGAGCCTGATTTCCCCTGTTTTCTTTCTAACAGAAACTAAGTTTGATACCCATTCTGAAAATCTAATGGGTACTATGATCCCAGCATTGTACATCTTCTCAATTTCTACCTTAACTAAAGGTAGTAAAATGGGATTTATTCTCCTTAGTTTTTTCTTGAAAGGCTTTTGATTTTCCTTCAAGGGGATCTTATGCTGGATGATGCTGGTATCATATGATTTTAATTCTTTGTATTCCCAAGCAAACACATCTTTGAATTCTTTGAAAAGCTCTATATATTGCAATTTTATGTGAGCTGGGAGGGTGCTGGATAGCTTGATCATCTTGGGTTCTGCTAGACTGCCTATGTTATGCTCTTCTACATTTGTTTCCACAGGCTCCATTCTTGGTTCTTTGGCTACATTGTTGAGATCAAACAGGTGTTCTAAAGGTGTGAGACCTCTTGGGATTTTATCATTTTTGCATTGTAAGACTTCCAAGTCTTCTTGGTCTTCATTTTTCATTATCTCTGCTTCAAACGGATTTTCACAATGATTTATATTAGCAAGATATGTCATTTCAGCCTCTGGGATTTGTTCAATATACAAACAGTTTTCTTTATGGCTATTTTCTGGTGTTGGTATGCTGAAATCACTTTCTGATTTCAAAAAATCATCTATGTGTCTGTCAGATTCAAACACCTGCCAGTGATCTTTGTTATTAGGCACAACAGGTCTGTGTTTCACATTTATACTGATTTGTTCATTTATCTTAGGTACTTGGAAATTATTGGCAGTGAAGGAAAGTTCATTTGCTAGATGATTTAGTGCTCTAGGAATGAAAATGAGTTCATATTTTTCGAAAGTTTTTAATAAGTCAAGGGAAGCATTTCAATATTCCCTAAGCCTTGGATTCTTGGCTGAGTATTCTCCTTTGATTTGTTTGATGATAAGTTCAGAATCCCCTAAAATAGATATCTTTTGGGCTTCTAATTTTTTAAGCAGTTGTAAGCCTAGGAGAAGTGCTTCATACTCAGCAATATTGTTAGTGCATGGGAAGTCTAACTTGTATGAAAAACTTTGATTTGTGTTTTGAATCCAGACACCTGCCCCTGCACTGGTTTTATTACAGGATCCATCGAAATTTATTGTCCAAAGTACATTTGACTTATTTTCATTTTCTTGTTGCTGTTGATTGTCAATGTTTTGAAGTTGTTTCGAGGTAAGATTGGATTGTCCTGGTGAACTGATTGGGTCCATGCTTTCTTTACCTTGGTGAGTAATTTCATCTTCATTACACAAGATAAAGGAATCTAAACTTGATTGAATAGAATAGATTGGAGTGTTGTTTGGTTTTTCCATGTTACTCACCATGTACTTCATGTGGGATTCTCTGTATAGTCTTCTATTTTGGTTAAAAACAGGAATGGTGGCATAAGACATGTCCATTTGAAGGCTTCCCTGAAGTTTGGCTCCCCATGATCTTGATAAGAGCATGCCATACTTAGGGGGAATGTCAGCTACAACTATATCCATTACTATATTCTTAGCAGGGATCTGAGCTAGGTTAACACATAGATCTTTGATTAAACCCAAAAATTTGACTCTGCTTGAGTCAAAAGAATACAAATCTTTGTATGGTTTAGTAATTTCTAAGCCTAAGCTTTCCATTACTACCTTGGTCATTAGATTGTGTGAAGCTCCGGAATCTAGCATGGCATTGTGTAAAATTTTATCGTGTATGTTCAAACTAACATAGAAGGGAGGGACTGGTCCTTCTTGATATTTTCCTTCAACCTCTGGGCCAAACAACAGCTCAGGTTTGTCATCTGCCAAGTTTAAGGTGTCAGTATCACTTCCTAAATTCAAAGCTTTCAAAACTTGGTTTTTGTACACATCTTGGGTTACTAGTTCAGCTAGGGGGATGGTAATTTTTATCTTGGAAATCTCTCCCTCAAGGCTGAAAGGAATAATTGACTTGTTAATATTTACATATGTTTTTTCGATTGAATTCCTTTCAGCGTTTTTGGTTTGTTGAACCTTGTTTGAAATAGTGATAGGAATAGTTTTATTAGGACCATTAGCTGAAGTGCTAGGGGTACTCTGTTCAACATTTGGTTGGATTCCCTTGTCTTTGTTTAAATCTGGTTTTCTAGCCGAAATGTTGGTTTTTTCTGCTATCTTTTTAGGCTGGTTTTCTGCGTTTTTCTTGACAGCAATGCTAGTATTCTTATCCTTTGAATTCTCTATACTCCCCTTGCTCCTAAGATCATACTGTTTGTGTACCTCCATGATTGCATTTTCAAAACCTAATCTATAGTCATCAGAATCTTCACAGGTGTTTTTATTTTGATCATCTGAGAAGTAACCTTGTTCCTCCTCAATGGGGAAAAAATCATCCCCACTGTCTAATCCAACCAAGTTTACATGTGATTCCTCCAACCTTTCCAACTCCCTGTCTTCCTCATATTGATCAACATAGTTCTATTGAAAGGGAGGTCTAATTTGTTGGTCACTTTCTTTTTGCTTATCTTGATTGTTATCTCTTCTATGATTCTGATTTCTATTTTTGTTTTGATTGTTTTGAAGTGCAGTATGGTTTTGATTTGCTTATGCTTTTTTAATTATGCTCATCTCTTTCATCATTTCTTCCAACATTCTCTCCATTTTTGAGCTTGAAGTAGAAGGAGGGGATTCCTCTTTAAAAGATACTCTCTTCTCAGTTTTCATTCTTGCTCTCTTTTCTATTAAGTTGACTTCCATAGAAAGAGCACCCCTTTGCATATCTTCAAGAGTTGCAAAATCTCTTTCTCTTAGTGAATAAGTCATATCAGAGTCAAATCCTTCGGGAAACTTGTTTAAGGCTAAGCCTTGTGGAGGTTTTAGTTCTGAGGAGAGTGCATTATATACACTGTTAAATCTAGTACAATAGGCTTGTACACTTTCCCCAGGGTTCCTACGGAGATTGTTGTAATCATCAAGGACTTGGAGAGGATTTTTCTTTACTTCCCATTTGTTTAGGAATGTTTGATGGAAGGCTTGGAGATCATTAACACTATGGTGGGTTAACCCTTTAAACCATTTTCTCACTTCTCCCCCTAAGCTCTGAGCAAATAGTCTAATCTTGACAAAATCATCATCGATCTCATTTTTGTCAAAGTAGTCATCCATTTTATCCACATGTTGTGATGCAGTTATAGCATTGTTAGCATCATATAATGGGATTTTGGACTGATAGTCCTGTGGAAGGTTGACTAATGGTACAGGAAGGACTAAGGGAGCATACCATGCTGCCATGATATGTGGTGGAGGTGGATTAACAAGAGGTGGGTTGGAAAGAGGAGGTGTGGGCTGAAGTGGAGTGGTTTGAACAATGGGTGAAGGGTGAACAGGAGTGGATGAAAAAACAATGGATTGTTGAGCTGATCTTGGGTGAGAGACACCTAGGTTATGAAGGAAGTGTAAATCAGGAGGTGTTGTTTCTCTGCTACCAAAATGTTCACTTGTTTCAGGAGATGAAAGTGAAGACTCAGAATCTAGCTGATCTAAATCACCAAATGACCTAGTCCTAAAGGGATTAACTAAGTCAGCTTGTGATCGTTGTAGAGCCGAAAGATTTTCAGGGATTGACTTGGCTCTTGGGGGTGATCTGAAAATAGTCAAAGATTCAATCTTAGGAGACTTCCTAAGTATATTTTCAGGGTTGTGAACCTCGACAAGTGGGTTCGGGTCCGGGTAGGCTCTAGTATAAATCTTTCTTGGAGCCACTGTGCTGTGTTTTTAGACCCAAATAACAAGAAAAGTTGAACCAAGTATGACAATATTTGAGAGGTTAACTGATCTGTTTACACAAATTTTAATCCTACAGTCCCCTAACTGAAATGAATGATATTATAATGATAAGGGTTCTTCCCAGTGGAGTCTTAAGGTCTGTTCAGGATTGTGGAGTCGCTAGGTGGGAAGTTTAGAATGTTTTCTAAGGGGTACACTGTCCACCACAGTTTTTTTGAAATATCCCTTTGCAAGGATATTCTGAAACACCACAAACTCAAACCAGAGATTGACTGGGAGGGTATTCACCAGATATTTCACCTCAAAAAGAGGATGAGATCCGGAGGCTACCTGGCCCTTCCCAGACTCTGTCTAAGAGTATAAGGTAAAACACAAGAAAGGGAAGTGACATATAAGAATGAGTGTTTTACTACAAAGTGGAAGTTTTTAGCTCGTGAGGAGGTAAAAAGGTTTTATGGTCTACTACCAATGTTTATTATGAAGCCAAACTTGAAATGTTTTTGGGTTTTTCTGAGTTATTTTGGTCTTATAGGTTAAGAGAGTGTTCTAAGTCTAATTTTTCACTTAGCTAAGGTGTTCAAACAAACAGAGTTTCTCTTATGGCTTGGTAACTGGTTCCTTCAAGGTTTGGTAAGGCTTTACGAGAATCCTAAGGGTTACTTAGTCTATCACTGATTCAATTAAGTCCTATCATGATTACCATTTGTTGGGTAGAGCTTGAAGAAAGTTACTTATGTTATGTTGGACCTAAAAAGTTTAAAGAAAGGTTTTAAAACCTCTAATTCTCAGTAGGTCCCACCGTGATCGCCATTATGTTGGTGGCGATGAGGTGGCTAATAATCACTGGATATTCCTGAAAATAAGGGATTTCTAAAGTCCTAAGGGGTACTTAGATTGTTACTGGCTCAGAGGTCCCACCGTGATCGCCATTATGTTGGTATCCCGTGTTTTGACAGTTTGGCAAATCAAAAGACAAGGCAACATCAGAACCAATCTTTAGAGTTCCAGGATCTAGTCCTTCTGTTTTCAGAGAAGGATCTCTCAAATATTTGTTTGCAAAGGTTTATCTTGTGTGCTTTGAATATGGATTTTAGACTAGTTATTAAGTGTAGATGTTTGTTTGGTTGGATTGAGTTGATACATAATAACATGAAAGGTCTAGGAAAGATAGACAGAAAGAGGAAATATCTGGTTCATTGGGCAATGGAGTCAAAATGAGGTCATGAAAAACTCTTCAAGGGATATGGGATATCAAATGGAAAATCTAACTTGGCCATAGGATCCTTTGTTTTGGAATGAGCTAGACATTAATGATTTGGAAAGAGAAATTTAATTCTCAACAAAGGGAACTTGAAAACATAACTTAACAATAAAGAGATATTTGATAGACAGGGCTAACCATAAATTCTACAAACATTCTTCAAGCAAATAATGACTTCAAGACAACTTTTAAAATGAAACCTAAGATTCGGGGAACTCCCTATTTCCTCAAAGATTTTATTTTAAAGGACTTAGAAAACATAAAAGATTCACTGATAATTGCATTCATAGAAGAGGGAACACCTAAATAACATCTATGCTTACAACTATAAAGACCTTTAAAACAATTGTTCAAGCAATGGCAAAGGGCAAGATCAAAACCGGCCTCTTTGATTAACTTAAAACAATGGTACTTCAAAGGGAAACTTCAATAACAGCTTTCAAGTGATAGCAGACAAGCAGGGAGAACCATAAATCATGCTGAAACCAACTATTTGAGCTATTAAGGAAATAAACAAGCATGAAGACTAAAGAGAAATTTTAAAGCCTCTAAAATACTTCAGTAGAAGAAAACATAAAACAGTGAAGGATGAACAGGTCTAAGGTGCTTCCAGGAGTCATTTCTTAGCCTAAAACTTTCAACCTACTGTAGTAAGAGATTATGGAACATAATGAAAACAGGAGAAAACATTAAACAGTTCAGAATACTTCACCAACAGCCAAGCTCATGGATCCAATAATAGAGCCTTCTCAGGAACAAGCATGCAACAATATCATCAAGACATCCAAGACTTCAATTTGTTTTTCAACTTCAACAGACTTGTATATTTATTTCAGAGAGTTTCAGTGTTACAACTTGTAATCAAACAACAACCAACAACCAACCCTCACTCATCTTCTGTTGTAGTATATATAGAAGGATGAGGAGGTGAGATCTAATTAAAGATCTCAATTACAATTAATGCAGAATCAAATGTCTCATCGGCCTTTGAGGGGTTCAATGAGAATATTTACATATATATCCTCTGCATTAAATGATTTACATAATGATTTCAAACTTGGTAGGAGTTTTTTTGACCTTTGAGGCACTGTGTGGTGTTGAAGTAACTCTGCAGATATTCTTTGCATTGAAGTTCCTGGCAGAAATAACTTCTTCGACTGTGTCGAGGCAAAATATCTGATCCTGGTCAATAAATTCAGCTCCTGATTGAATACTTTGAGGCACAGGTGGCGACGTGGTAGCTAGAGGGATCAATTTGCCTCAATTTGTGGTGGTGGGGGGTTTCCAGTCGATGAAACCCTTTAGATTTGCTTTGATCTCTGCTTTAATCCGGGGATTGGGTTTATAATGATAATTTTTGGGCCATAATCCTCGTAAAAAATCCATTAATCCTCTGCTCTGATAATTTCCTGGTATTTAGTGTTGATACTCTTTTTCTGTGCTCAATCCATGCTTTCTTGTTGTTGCGCTGGGTTGCACAGGGTCTGTAATGCATCAATGGTTCATGAAACATTGATAGATGTGAAGTTTAAACTCGGCGGTCGATTTCCTTTGACAAATAGAAAGCAAGAGAGTCGTCACCCTCTTCCTTTGAATCGTTTTCGAATATAGAAAACAGAACATTAATCCCTGCAAAATACAAACGAAACGTTATAAAATCCTGCTTTTATTGGTTTTACTGCATTGGAGGGCACGGAGGAAGCGTGGCCGTTGGATGGCATCATCCAACGGTCAAGATCTATCGAGAGTGATCGTGGAATGAGTGAACAGAGGAGGATGAATCTGAGCCGTCGATCGTGCAGAGATGATCGAAATGGCGATAGATCGACGCGGGGAGCTCGTTGACCGAGAAGACGACAGAATAGGGCAATAAAACATGGACCGTTGGACCGTCGATCTACAGATCATATCGATAGCAGGAATTTATTTGCTGTTGTACGAAGGCTGGTTTATCGCGCGGGCACTTTGGTTATCCATCGAGCAACATTAGCGAGCGCTCACCGTTGGATCAGTGGGCCCAGATCGGATGGCTGTGGTAGATTTCGCTGCATGCCCTGGTCTGAACGTTAATGCGCGGGGACGGCGGTTTTGAAAAAGGTACAGAGGACACGCGGCGGCAAGTGTATGGAATCACTGGCCATCAGGGGAAAACAGCCTTTCGCTCAAAGGCAGTGCGAAAAATACCGCGCGGGTTTGGGGCTGGAAAACGAGCGCATGTGGGTGAGGGGAGCACGGGTGGTGCTCCACTTGCATAGTCCGATACGTGGGCTTGAGATCAACGGTGGCGATTAAAGTACGAACCAGTGGGGACCACATGGTAAGTCGCGCTCCGCACCATCTGATCTGCGTAGCATATCGACGGTGGAGATTGCTCCATAATTTATACGGGCGGAAAGACTTTGGAAATGAATTAAAACCCAAAAAACACGAATAACAAAGGTTTTTAATGTTTTGGGCGGAGAAATTTTAATTTGAAAGGATAAGCGCCCAACGGGTTTAGCAGTTTGTTCTGGCGCTCAGGTTTATGGATGGAAAAGGGTCAAATCTTAAGCCTGAGGGGGCTTAAGCCCGATACATAAAAATATGCATTTTTCATGGTTTTTGAAGGAAATTGAGGGTTCCAATAAGGCTAAGAAGGGGTCTTATACCTTATGAAATGGATTTTATGAAATGGAAAGGGAAGAAAACATGAAATTGTAGGATTTCCATGGGAGATGGAGGGATAGAAAAAGAGGTTAGTTTTGGAAGAAAGGAAAAGGGAAAAGGGGTTTTCAGCAGTGTTTTGGCTTTGGAAATCAGTAGGATTTCCAAGTTTTGAAGGGAAACAGTAGTGAATATTATCCGAGGATAGGATATTATCAACAGTCTTCAAGTATCAGCAATTTTAGTAATGAAATTGTTTCTTGAAGGCTATCCAACATCATTTAGCCACCATCTGATATGACAGAAATTTATGGGTGGCTAACACCTTCCTCATCAAGTTCTGGAAATATTTTTTGAACTAGAAGTTTGTCACCTATAACCTTCTTTAAGCATGAAATATGGAAAATTGGATGCACTCGCAAAGAAGAAGGAAGCTCCAATTTGTATGCCATAGTACCAATATTTTGCAACACCTTCTGAGGACCATAATACTTTGGCAATAATTCATTATCCTTCTTAGCTTGCTTGAGGGACATTTGTTTGTATGGTTGTAGCCATAAAAATACCCAATCTCCTACATCAAAACTTCTCTCGCTGCGATGTTGATCTTCCTGTTGTTTCATTTGGTTTTGTGCCAAATTTAGGCTATCCTTTAAGAGTTGGAGAAATTGTTGTTGATGCTCGATGATGTGATGGATGTTGGATGATATCCATAAAGTACCATAAATGAGGTCATTTTTTATGTAGTATGGAAGGAAGTGTTATACCACCATTCAACTAGAGGTAACCATTTGACCCATTGTGTTTGTTTATCAGATGCAAAACAACAAAGATATCCTTCCAAACATTTTTTCACTATCTCAGTTTTACCATCGGATTGAGGATGATAAAATGAGCTATGAGCTGGTTGAGTACCCAAACAAGAAAATAATTCCGTCCAAAAATTTCCAGTAAAAATGGGATCTCTGTCACTTACCATAATCTTTGGGTTTTCATGTAGCTTTTGAATTGTTTCCATAAATGCAGTAGCAACTGTACTTGCTTTAAATGGATGAGATAATACACAAAAGTGTGCATACTTGGTAAGTCTATCAACTACCACCATGATGACATTATTTCCTTCGGACTTAGGTAAACCTGTGATAAAATCCTTTGAAATCTCCTCCCAACATTGGCTTGGAATTGATAAAGGTTGTAGAAGACCCGAGGTCTTAATTGTATCAGCTTTATTTAGATGGAAAACCAAACATTCTGCCACAAACTTTTGAATATCAATTTTAAGTCCATTCCAAAAAAATTATTTCTTCACCCTGTGGTAAGTTTTAAAAAATATTGAGTGTCCTCCTAAAGGAGAAGTTTGCAATTCCAAAAGAATATTTTGTTTTAGTTGGGAATTCTTACAAATATATAAGCCATATTTGTACCATAAGGAATAATTTTCCAGCTAAATGTATCAGATGTACTAAGATCTTGCTGCAACTTTTGAATGAGTGTCCACACTTCTTCGTCCTTCTTCCATTCATCCCTTTCTTCAGTTATCCAATCTGGTTGGATAATGGAAATGGCACAAAGCAATGCTTCCACCTCTTCATCCTCTCTTGAGAGAGCATCTGCAACAACATTTAGCTTCCCTTTTTTGTAGATGATTTCAAAGTCATAACCCAACATCTTTATGACCCATTTTTGCTGCTCTTCTGAAGATATTCTTTGTTCCAAAAAGTGTTTAAGACTATCATGATCATTTTTTACCTTAAAGTGTCTTCCCATTAGGTAAGGTCGCCATTTCTTTAGTGCATGTAGTATTTCCAACATTTCCTTCTCATAAATAGTTTTCTGTAAATATTTTCCTTTGATTGGATGACTTTAAAAAGCAATGGGTCTTCCTTCTTGCATTAAAACAACACCAATACCATTTCCTGAGGCATCACATTCAATAATAAAGGTTTTTGTGAAGTCTAGCGTAGCTAAGACCAGTGCTAGGCACATTGCCTCTTTAATATGTTCAAAGGCCTTAGTTGTTGCAGGAGTCCATGAAAATGCATCTTTCTTCAATAATGTTGTTAGAGGTGCTAGTATTTTCCCATAATTCTTAACAAACTTGTGATAATACCCTATTAACCCGAGAAATCCTCAAAATTTCTTTATGGTTGAGGGGGATTTCCATTCCTTAATGGCTTTAATTTTGTTAGGGTCTACCTTAACACTCTCGTGAGATACAATATGACCCAGATATTTGACCTCTTGTACTCCAAAGAAACATTTGGAGGTTTTTGCATATAATTGTTTCTCCTCCAATAGTTCGAGCACCCTGTCAACCTATTGAACATGTTCCTTTCAAGACCTGTTGTAGATTAGTATATCATCAAAAAATACTAACACAAATTTTCTAAGGAAGGGTTTGAAAATGGAATTCATCAACCCTTGAAATGTAGAAGGTGCATTGGTAAGGCCAAAAGGCATGATAAAAAATTCATAATGACCCTCATGAGTTCGAAACGTTGTTTTCGGAATATCTTCAGTCTTCATTCTAATTTGATGATATCCTGAATGAAGATCCAACTTGGTAAAATAAATTGCTCCATGTAATTCATCCAACAATTCATCAATCACAGGAATGGAAATTTATCTTTAATGGTGAGCTTATTGAGCTCCCTATAATCCGGACACATTCGCCATGATCCATCCTTCTTGTGTACCAATACTACAGGAGCAGAGAAAGAACTTTGACTAGGTTGAATTATACCGGCCTCTAACATTTCTGCAATCATACGTTCAATTTCGCTCTTTTGGAAGTAAGGATATCTATAAGGCCTGATGTTTGGAGGAACACTTCCTGGAATCAAATGAATAGCATGATCATGATCAAAAATAGGTGGGAGTCCTTTGGGAGTTTCAAACACCTTGGAATGATTGTCCAAGACTTTTTGGAGATCTCGAGAAATAGATGATTTTGATGTTGGAACTTCTAGTGAGCATAACTGTGCAATTACGCCTCATTGTTCTTTCTTTAAAATATTTGTCTTGACATTAGAGCTTTTCATATTTCCCGAATTCCCTGTGATACCTCGTAATTCGACTTCCTTTCATTTCGAAAAAAATTTCAAGAAAAATTCTTGAAAAGTAAAACCTACCATCCACAAAGATTGTAACCATTGTACTCCTAGTACAACATCAACAACTCCCATTTGAATGGAAAGCATTGGACTATTCAATACATATTCCCCCATGCTTAGCTTGATATTATGGCATTTTCCAAAGAAATTTATAGTTCCTCCATTTGAAACCATCACTTGACATTCTGGTGTTGGGTATAGGAAGCAATTCAATTCCTTGGCTATCTTACTATGAATAAAATTATGGGTACTACCCGAATCAATCAACACTGTTACCTTTTTCTTCTTGATATGTCCTTCTATCTTGAGAGTTTGAGGAGTGGTAATTCCTGCCAATGCATTACACAATATGAATTAGGGGAATTTTGAGGTCTAAAATGGGCCTCCTAAAGAAATTATAAAATAATAGTGGAAATAATAAAATAAAATTTGATTACATCATCAAATTTTAGAGGGAAAAAAGAAAAAAATACTTTTTCAACTCATATTTTCAACTTATCTCCCAAAGTTTTTACTCAAATTTCAAGCGGGAATACTCATTGGATGAAAATTTTCATTCCTCATCCAAGGAGTACCCATGTTGCATACTTTAGATGGGTCCTTCTACACGAAAAATTAGAAATACGTTAAAATGTGATTGTAATCACAGTTTTTTATGTATTTCTCATTTTTTTGTAGCAAGGTCCGTCGAAAGCATGCAACATGGGTACTCATTGGATGAGGAATTAAATTTTCCATCTAACGAGTACCCCCACTCGAAATTTGAGTAAAAATTTTGAGAGATAAGTTGAAAATACAAGTTGAAAAGTAGTTTTATTATTTTATTATTTTTTAATATTTTTACCCTTTTACTTAAAAAATGGTGAATCATCCCCCATGGTTGACATCATCATCTTGAATCCTATTGGTTCTTATAAAGTTTATTTTTGTTATACATTTTCTTAGGAGGACCATTTTAGACCTCAAAATTGCCCTAATGGTTGGACTCATTTCTTCTTTCTCTAGGGTTGGTTCCTGGTGTATATCCTCTTCTTTTGAATTTTCTTGTTCATTTTCTTCCTCCTCTTCACAATCTATGTAAAATAATTTATTCTCAGCACACTTATGACCTTTAGTGTATTTTTTATCACAACTATAGCAATTACCTTTTGCTCTTTTTTCTTCCAATTTTTGTGGTGTCAACCTTGTAGGTTATGGAAGTCTAGGAGTAGAAACACTTCCATCTTTATAGATGTGAGTTGTAGGCTTCCTTGTCGCCATAATTTTACATTCAATTTTTCTTGCAGTCTTTAATTTCTTCTCCAATGAATGAGGTTCCCAAAGGCGAACATCATGTTGGATGTTATCTTTTAAAGTCCCTCTGAAGACATCAATCATGTGTTCCTCTGGAATATCATTTACCCTTATATTCAATTTTTGGAAGTCCTAAATGTGCTCCGCCACTGAACCCTTTTGTTTGAGATTTATCAATTGGCTAAATAAGGTGTTTCTCTTTGTATCATCATAATGTGCTATCACTTCCTTCGTAAAAATTGACCAAGTGACAATTTTTTTACGGGAGCAAAGCCATCGATACCATACAAATGTATTTTCTTCTAAATATAAAGTTTCAATGTGTACCTTTTGTGTGTTTTGCACATTATTGAGATCAAAATATTGCTCCATCCATAGTATCCATGTTACGGGATCCTTGCCATAAAAATTCCTCATATCGATCTTTGGAATATGGTGGGCCTTCCATCAATATTCGATTTTATGAAATCACGATTAACATTTATTTTGTTCTCATCATGAGTTTCCTCTACTATCTTTTCTCCATTA
Source organism: Pinus albicaulis (assembly GCA_034641835.2). Classification (NCBI taxonomy): domain Eukaryota; kingdom Viridiplantae; phylum Streptophyta; class Pinopsida; order Pinales; family Pinaceae; genus Pinus; species Pinus albicaulis. The sequence goes on along the minus strand of CM076575.1, from coordinate 784,565,785 downwards.
GGAATAATTTCTTGTATCAACTTTGTCAAGCCTTCCATGTCTTCTTTTATATCATTCTTCATGTCTTCCATTTTTTCTTCCATTTCTTCCATGCCATTCTTTGCCTTTCTTCAAACCCTCCATATTAGCTTCCATGTCTTTCTTCAAACCATTCATCTTCACTTCCACGCCTTTTTTCAAAACTTCTATTTCATTTTTTGTTGCTCTTTGCGAGAGCGAAATTTGGTGCACTTGCTCTTGTAATTTTGATATATCATGTTGCACTTCTTCATCTTCATGAGTCATAGTAGAGAATTTTGAGGGCTTAATGGGTGTTGAATTATTTTTATGGGGCATTTTAGAACCCAATACTGATATATATGCTTCAATATTCCCTTGGATTCACTTCAAACTGATTCTTCAAACAAGACTTATGCAATTTAAAAAAAAATACCCACCTTTTTCTTGTTTTTGAGGAGCTCAATATCGAAACTGAATTATCTCAGTGATTGCAAATCTTCAATATTTCAAATTCGGTCTTATAGTAGCCCTATGAGTATTGTTTCTAATGCCATAAGTTTGACCTGATTTGGATGCTTCAAGCCAAATTTATGCCTAATCTCCCACAATGACCTAATTATGGATTGGTTTAGTAAAGAAAAATTGTACGGCATACCACGTGTCAATCTTTCCTTCTTCGACTTTGAACTTGATACAAAGGAAACTAAAGTCCGTGTACTTTTGGCCACTTTTTACAGAATTCCAATCCGATGCTTAGAGAGAGAGTTATGCTAATTTTCCCAAGATCACCTCTTTTAGATGAAATTCGAGAGCCTGCAAAAACCCTAACTTCCACAGATCATATCTCCAAAAATATTGTGAGCCAAGATCTGAAATTTTTACAAAAATTTCCTTGGGATTTTTGCTTCTAGTGGTAAATATTTCATTTTCTGCACCTTCGTATAAAAAAAATTTATAGCGAAAATTCTACAATGACCTCTTTTGGAGCAATGAAACCCTAGAATCCAAAGCTCTGATACCAATTGTTATGAAACCAACTCCAAAAATAGAAGAAAAGAGAGATCAATGCCTTAGAAATAAGCCACTTAGAGGGGGAAACCTCCTTTACATTACATAAATGAACAATTCTTGGATGATACAAATGAAAAAATCTCCTTCTATATATAAGAGTCCATGGGGTCACAATATAATCCTAGCCGGCCTAACAATAATAATGTAAGGGCATAATAATAACAATATGGGGGTTACAGGGGTACAAAAATAGCAATAAGGGGGCTACACTAACAAAAATAAGGGACTACACTAGTAATATAGGGACCTAACAGACTTGAAACGTGGAGATGATAGATCACCCTTAAAGGATCAAGGGGTTGCTTAGTACACCAAAAGAGGCTTTGTAGAATGGGAGAAATTATTTTTTCATATGTTTTTGTGGGCTTGTAATGAAATATTCAAGTCGGCTTAGACTTATAAGATACCCTTAAGGGCTAGACGTTGCACACCCTTGAAAACATATAAAAAAGGAGAGAGGAGAATCCTTATTTCACACATCCTAAGTGAAATGAATCATTGGCGATACATTTGAAGTGTGAGGTAGCCGCAACCAAGGAGACTTAGATGAATTTGGGAAAGGGTATTGGTTGTTATTTCTTATGATAAGTTGAAGAGATGAGTAGGAGCATAAGGATGTTGAGTTGTTTGAGGAAAATACTATGCATGCATGAAGGTCGATATTCTCAAGAAACTGGGCCAAAAATATATAGTATTATTATAGGTAAGGCTCAGTCCTGTTTGGGTTCTGAACTGTGGCTTAGAATAGCTGGAACGGTGGTCGAATGAACCTGTAGTGATAGTGCAGGTGTGAAAAGTCTTGTAAAGTAGGAGCAAAGGTTTTTTAGGTAGTTTGAGGTTTGGTTATATATTGTTCTAGTGCCCTAACCAGGCCGAAAAAATCCAGTTTTTAGCTACATAGGTTCAATCTTGGAGGAAAAATAATGAGTCCCTAAAATCCTAGGTATGCATTCTCCAAAGTTGATTTTGTTTCTAGTGGATGGTTTTTCTAGTTTGGACAAAATTTGTTTGACATATTGAGAACAAGAAGGGAGTATTGTAGTAGGTATCAAATTAGCCCTAGAAAAACTTGTTAAGAACGACCTTGATAGTTGTAAGAAGGGAAAACTTGGTGAATCCAAGTGCTTGTTCTTTGAAGGGATAAAAGGGAATCCAAGGGATAATCTTGACTATCCCTAAGTTCATTGCTGAATTATGAATTTTTATAGTTATTGAGGGAAGCCTTCATTCCCTAAGTTTGTCTTCAATAGAATAGCACAAGGCAATAGTAGGAAGAAGTCCCAAAGTGTTGTTAACTTAAAGGATGAAGGAGAAACAAGTGGGAAATTGATCAAGAACCTATGTTTTGAATCTTTTATGGACTAATGATTAGTTAGAGGGAATATTGGAGTTGTATTTAGTGACCTAAAGGATAAGAGTTCATTGATATAGGTAGATTGAGGTGTTGCAGGTTGGGATGCCATAGGACTGGCCAGATGTGTTCAAGACACGTGGAATTAAAGGGATATGTGTGGCCACCATCAACAAGTAGGTCAAGTGTTTTCTTTTTCAGGGTACATTGGTTGTCAAAGGAATAACACCAAAACCTATTTTTATTCCTTATATCAGTGTGATTGTAAAATGCCATGATCCCTAGTATGGGATCCCTAGAATGTTGTATTATAGTTTCAAATATAACAATATGGGTTGAAAAATTTTAAAAATTCATGTGCACTAGTTGATTCATTGATGTAAGTTTATTACACTGTGAAAAGTAGAATTTTTGTGGTGTTTGGGTTTGTTTGTTTCAATGATTCTAAGATCAAACGCAAATTTCTGAGTGTCGTGGAAAAATCAAGATGGTATTAGATTTAATTTGAAGGGCTAGTGAATCATACTGTGCATAATGAACTACATCTCAAGAGGGATTTAGTCCCATTATTTTTGAAGGACTAATATAAATGGTGAAGTTGTCAGTTGGTATGAGATATGAGGACAATTTGGAAGGATTGTCTAACTATAATCCTTGGCAGGAAAGGAACAATTTGGTTCTGACGGTGAACAAGATTTGGAACTTTGTCGAGAAATAGATCAAGAAGTCAACTGACCCTAACGAGTTGGAAATGTACAAAGAGATGGATAATAAGGCCAAGTTGATCATCCTAGATGGTGTAAAGGATTATTTTATACCTCATATGTCTGGGAATAACACTTCCCATGAGATGTGGAAAGCTCTTTAAGATCTTTTCCAGAATAAGAACAAGAATCAATTGTTGGTATTGGAGGACAAGTTGAAGGCCACCAAGATTAAAGGGTGAAGGATTGATTTCGTATATGATGAGATTGTATTAGGTTTAAGATGAGCTTGCCAAAATTGGTGAGATTGTTATAGATTCTGAGACGTTGAGGATTTATTTAAAGGGGTTATCGATGAATTTAATCCATTCCTCAAAGAGATCATAGACAGAGAGAAGCTACCAAAATGGAATAGGTTGTGGGATGACTTCATTCAAGAGGAGTTATGAGATGAGGATCTTCATATAAAGAAGAAGGCTTTTAATTATGACTTGGAACTTGCAATGAGAATGAAGGGAAAGAAAAAGAAGGACTTGAGTAAGTTGAATTTGTTTAAATATGGTGAGTATGGTCATTATTTGATGGTGTCTGAAGAATAAGCAGGGAGATGATGAGTAGAAGAATGGGATGAAAGTTATAGGTGTCATCACTTATACTGAGATAGATCAGCTCTCCAAGAGATTGAAGAGTGAGAAATTTTCTTTTATCATTCATTTATGAAGGTTCCATCAATGAGATTGCATGGTACATGGATAGTGATGCATTGAAGCATATGATAGGTTCACGTGAAGTGCTCAAGATTCTAACTGAGTGGGACTCAAAGGTGCACATGGTGGTGAGAGAAAATAGTCTGAAAGATATGAGTGGATCGAGTGTCGTGCCATTCACAATGGATTCAGGTTAGTTGATACAAGTTTAAGATGTATTGTATGTACCAAAACTTAGATATAACATATTTTGGTCTCAGTGATCGAGAATAAGTGGCTTGACATGATTTTCTAGGATGGGAAAGTGAATCTTAAGCCGAGAGTCTCTAGCTCTAGTGGAGTGGTGATTGGACTTAGGTATCATGGTATATACAGGCTGACAGAAAATCCTAGAGATATTGATAAGAAGAAGTGGGAGAAGGTGCAGGTTCCAGAGGTTCAGAGGGAGACAAGTTTTAGAGGGAGTTTGTAGGTTCAAAGGGAGAATGTGTTAGGAAATAATTAATGGATCAACGGAAAACATACAATATCGCAAAAACACAAACACAGAAATGCATAAACAAGAGAGACACAGAAATATGTGGTTCACCCAATTAGGGCTATGTGCATTAAGAAACAACCAATCCTTCCTTTTATATTATCCAGAAAAAAGAAGAGATACAACCTATAGCAAACCTACTATAATTTACTCTCGCTCTCACATTATCTCCTCTCTCTTTCTCTCTCAGAATAATAATCCATAGTCGCAATATAAATCCCTCATATAAACCAAGGGTTTCCTTCTAGGGAAAAAACCCTAAACTGACATAACTTCTACCGTCAAAGCATCTACCTAATGAATGACCCAAATTGAATATGAAATTACAATATTTTACAAGGAATTTTTTTATCTATTTTTAGCTTTGGGGGTGATGCCCCCAAACCCTTTCCAGGGGGGGTTCATAAAAATAGTCATCCCCCCCCTGTACCCCCTTAATGGTGATCAAATGGGTAGTTTTTTCACCCCATTAGGAATATGGATCCAACGCAGTGAAAAAAAAAAACCTCTAAGGAATCACGAAGATAATCACGATCCATACCCAAAAATATCCCACTTGGAGACTGATTACATAAAATCCATCATTGCTTCAATTGCTAGACAATGAATCCTCTTGGAACTGGTTGTTTCTCATATTCACCATGATACTTGAAGACCAATTGAAACAGTTTAGAATCTCATTTTTTCCCCAGCTATAACTTTTTTTAAAATATAGGTAGGATTTTGGCTAGTGTGTATCTTTTTTAGCTTCAAATGTCCATATTCCAACACTAATATTATTAAATTGTAATTTAGTTGTATATGTTTAGTCTTAGAATGAAATGTCAAGTTCTTTGTAAGATGAATGGAAATATGGCCATCACTCTATAACCTTCCCATCTCCTGCTTCTTGCTCAAATCATCCATAAACCTTTGTAACCAAATAATTTATTTACTAACCTCTATAGCAACAACATACTCTTCTTTTGTTTTTGAAATTGAAACAATGTTTTACAATTTTGAAACCCAACTAACAGGTGTTCCACCTACAGTAAACACATACCTTATGATGCTCCCCCTATTATCTGTATCACTTGCCATATCTGCATCAACATATCCCTATAGAGCAGTGGTTAAACCACCAAAGCATAATTATTGATTTTTGGTACCTCTCAAATACTTGAGAATCCACTTCACTTCCATCCAATGCTCTTTTCCTCGATTTTTCATATACCTGCTTACAACTCCCACCACATGTGAAATATCATCCCTTGTACATACCATTGCATACATTAAGCTTCCAAGTGTTGATGCATATGGAACTTTACACATATAATCCATCTCTTCATGAGTCTTGGGACACATCTCCTTACTTAGTTTGAAATGGATAGCCAAATTTGTACTAACTCCTTTTTCATTCTACGTATTAAAAATTTCCAACACCTTTTCTATGTACTTATTTTAAGACAATGTTAATTTGCGATTTTTCCTGTCTCTATTTATTCTCGTACCAAGGATTTGTTTTGTAGCATCCAAATCCTTCATTTCCAATGAATTTTCTAATTTTCCTTTGAGCACATTTATTTACTGCATGTTATACCCTGCAAAATGCATGTAATCTACATACAATAGCAATACAATACATCTTCCATCATTTTGCTTTTTAAGGTAAACACAATGGTCAAAGTGAGATCTAGTATAACCTTGTTCAGACATAAAGCCGCCAAATTTCAAATACCACTCCCTTGGAGCTTGTTTTAAGCCATACAATGATCTAGGTGGATATTGGTGGCCACCCACCTATTTCACCTAGACCCATAGTCGGTTTCATCAGTGTCCTTATTTATAACATCATTTACTATTTTTAGCAGTTTTCCAGGTCCTCAACTTCTGGAGAAGTTTTCACCCCCTAATTGACGTTTTTTTGAGGTTTACAGCAAACCAAATGGCCTGTGGGAAAACCTATAGTTCTTAGATACATCTTTATGATGATATATTGTACGCACAAAACATAGATAATATGACCAAATTACGACATCGGGAAATTGGCTGCCCAACTAAGCCCAATGGGGCCCTCAAACTCTTGGCATTCCATCTCGTGGGTTAGGGTTTTGGTTTTTTAAGGTTTTCCCATTGTTCAATAATAAAAAGGCCCTTGAGCCTCATTTTAACATAGTTCAGAGGCATGTATCTGCCACATCTCTTCTCAGAGATAAGCTACCATCGCTCGAGCTAGTTTATTTTCCATTCTGTCTGTAAGAATTTTTCGGTATTGATATTAATGAAATGAAGTGTTATTCCTACTGCATATCAGCGTTTATGTTTATTTATGTATTTTATTGCATTCTTTCATAAATATGCATCAATAGTATCATAGCAGTCTACTCTTTCTCAATATTTCTTTGCATGTCCCTAACGAGGTTAGGGTATAAGGAGTTAGGGCTCAATCTGGTTGAACCTTTGCGAGATAAACCCTTCAAACCCCAACGATCTCCCATGGTGAAAGAAAATAAAGACGAGGGAGCAGGATATCCTATCAAAATATTGCTCGAGGAGTCTCTCGAGAAAAAAAGAAACGTGATGATGGATAACTTTGCCTGGATCCTTAAACGACTACCCACTGATGGCACACCTTCATCCAGCAGCCACTTTGGAGGTGCCACTCCTTTTAAGGTACAAGTAAACTTTGAAATTCCCGTATTTGAGGGAAAAATAGATGTAGACACCATACATAGACGCTTTAATATATTAGAAGGATATTTCTCGGTTCATGAATTTTCTAATGGGGAAAATATTAATTTTTCACTCCTCAAAGTCGCCCCCCATGTCAAGGACTGGTGGGACACCTACTGTGAGAAAAATGAAAAGAGGGAAACCTCCCTGTTCTTGGTCACACCCACTTGGAATTATTTCTGAGACACCATCAAGGAACAATATTATCCTGTGGGGAGATACGAGGACAAGTACATACAATGGACTACACTATAGCAGTAAAGGGATCAATATGTGAATGAGGTGATGAATCTATTCCATACCATGTGCATAAATTTGGGTATCAAAGATTCAGAGAAAAATTTTGTGTTGAAGTACCAAAGTTGTATGCACATATACATTCAAGAGGAAATGGAGTTCCTCGACATGTCCTCACTTGTTGCAGCATACCGATATGCTACCAACATTGAGCAGAAATTAAAACAGAAGAAGAAAGACTTTGGATTTGTGAATCATAAGCAAGGGAATGGCACCCTCAAACTGCAAAAAAAAGGACAATGCCAGGGCAGGGTTGCTCGGGACAACCCACCAAAACCGCAAGATAATAAAAAAACCTCCAATCCAAAGAAGGACACAGGAAAGTGGTGTGAGTTCCATAAGATCTCCACTCACAATACAAGTGAGTGTCAGGCCAAGCAGTCATTAGTGGCTGAGTTGAAGACTTCTGCATCAGATGCATGTTCCGACTCTGAATCAGAACCAAACAAGGGGAATGACGAAGGGAAGAAGATTATGGATGCAGATCCCAATTCCATTGTTGCCACCACCAAGATCCAAAAGGAGGAACCCAAAGATCCAAAGGAGGGGGAGCGCCTATTCCATTCCTAAATGTGGGTGAAGGGTTCCCCACTTCAGTTCATTATCGACAGTGGGAGCCAAAATAACCTCATTTCAACATAGGTCGTGAAGTGGCTAGGCATGCCGACCACAACACACCCACTACCATACCCCATTGTGTGGCTTCACCAAGGACGAGATCTCTGCGTCATCCAATAGTGTCACTTTCCCTACAACATCAAGCCCTTCATAGATGATGTATTATGTGATATTTCTCCTCTTGGTGTTTGTGATGTATTATTAGGCAACCCATACTTGCAGAAGTGACATGTTGTGTATGAGTCTAGGCCTCACGATGTTATTTTTACTTTTGGAATAAGTTGTATGGGATACCGGAGGTAGCACCGCCTATTGCCATCTCTTTGATCACTGCAAAAAAATGTAGTAAGCTCATTTCCAAAACCAGGAATTTTTTTTCTCGATGATCCACCCTCAAGGAAAGAAGAATACTATAGCCATGACCTCCAGATAGGGCTCCTTCGCATGACAAAAATAGATGGAAAAGGTCGTGGAGGAGTACGGGGACATCTTCAAATCACCCGCAGGGGAACCTCTGTATTGTCAGGTCAAGCACTCCATCAATCTGACCCCAGGCATGCCACTACCTAATGGACCTATATATCGGTGCTCTGTTCTGGAGAATGACGAAATCAAGAGGCAAATTCAGGAGCTGTTATAAAAAGGTCACGTCTGGCCGATTTCATCGCCCTCTGGGTGCCCGATCATGTTGTTGTAGAAAAAGGAAGGGACTTGGAGACTCTGTATTGACTATCGAGCATTGAATGAGATCATTGTATGGAATAGGTATCTGATCCCATGGATTGATGACTTTCTGGACCAACTCAATGGGGGGAAATATTTCAGCAAGATCACATGAAGTCTGGGTATCACCAGGTAAAAATCGAAGGCTCTGATGTGTGGAATATTGCCTTCAAAGCCAAGGAGGGACATTTTGAATGGCTGGTCATGCCTTTCGGATTGATGAATTCTCCTACAACCTTCATGAGGCTGATGGACGACATATTGCGACCATTCACCAACTCATTCATGGTGGTGTATTTGGATGACATCTTGGTCTTCAGCCAGAGTTTGGAACAACACCTCCACCACATTCGACAGGTCCACCAAATACTGTGACAACACAAGTTGTGTGCCAATTTAGAGAAACACACTTTTTTCATGACCGAGGTTCAATATATGGGATACATTATTGATGATTCGGGGGTGCATGTGGACCCAACCAAGATCTAGGTCATTCAGGATTGGGCAGCCCCAACCACTCTAAAAGAGCTTCACAACCTTCTGGATCTTTCCAATTTCTACCACAGGTTCATGTTGGGATTCTCTCATATCACTTGGCCTTTGAGTCAAGTCACCAAGGGAGGAACAGAAGTAAAATTATTTTTGTTTGAATCTCAATAGAAGGTGTTCGAAAATTTGAAGCATCATCTCTGCTCTGCACCAGTGCTCACATTACCAGACTTGGAGCAACCATTTGAGATTGAGACAAGTGCCTCTCACTATGCTATTGGGGCAATATTTACTTAGCAAGGGCATCGATTGGCATATCACAGTGATAAAATTACACAGTATGAAATTATCCCACCTATGACAAAGAAATGTAATCCATTACATAGGCCTACTGACAATGGAAGCATTACATTTTGGGGAAGGAAAAAATCATCCACACAGATCACTGACCCCTACAGTTCATACAAACACAAGGGAAGTTGCAGAATGATCACCATCAGGAATGGTATACATACCTATAAAAATTCCATTTGAACATCAAGTACAAGAAGGGAAGCACTAATAACCTTGCATATTTCCTCAGTCGACCGTCGATCATGGCGCTAACCATTGTGCTCGACTCGTGTGGGCACGAGACTTTGGGTTGGACGCATCTCTTCAAAAGTGATCTAGAATTCGAAAACACATAAAAAACGCTCCTAGAGGGTAAGAAAGTTCCAAATTTTCACCTTCAAGATGCACTATTATGCCACCTGAGACACCTATGTGTTCCTTCAAGCGAGTGTGCCAAGATCATTTGGGTAGCGCACTACAGTCAGGTCATTGGACAGTTCAGGGTCAAGAAAATAGAGGCAGTACTAAAGAAGTATTTATATTGGCCGAACCTTCAACATGATGCTGGGAATTACATCAGATCATGCACTTCCTATGCCATTTCCAAACCAACCATCTAGAATAAAGGCATGTATACTCGGATGCCTACCCCTAGTCGACCTTGGGAATTCATCTCCATGGATTACATGTCGGGCCTTGTTGGGTTTGGAGCCTGATTAACTTCTTTATTTAGATGTATCACAGCGTTGGACCCCCATTCTTGACAGGGAAGCAACGTTGCCTATCATTGAACGCTACCTAGGGGGTCTAGGGGGGGTGGCTGTGACTTTATGGAGCCCCTCCTTGGCAGGGGTTTTGAGGGCAGCACCCCTGAAGCTAAAAACACATGTAAAATTGCCTTGTAAAAGTATTGTAATTTCAGGTCAATCTAGGCCATTCATTAGGCAAATGATCTGACGATAGAAGTTATGTTTAATTTAGGGTTTTTTTCCCTAGAAGGCAACCCTTCTTTTTGTATGAGGGCATTGTATTGCAGCTATGTGTTCTATGAGTATTATGATCGAGAACTAGAAAAGGGGACTGTGAGAGAGAACAAAGGATATTACAATAGATCTGCTGTAGGTTTTGTCTCTTCATATTGCTGAATAATAGAAAGGAGGGACTGACTCTTCGGGGTGGACATAGCCCAAATTGGATGAACCACGTATATCTCCATCTCTCTTATTTTATATTTTTTCTTTGTTTGTGTTTCTACATATTTTATGTGTTCCATTTCTCTGTAATATATAATTTTCTAATATGCCTTCCTTCTACCAAACATGGAAATGACTATGTTTTTGTGGTCATTGACAGATTCTGTAAAATGGCCATTATGGCGGCTTGCAAGAAGAATATCACAACATAAGCCACTACTAAACTCTTCTTTGAACGAGTGTGGGTACACTTTTGGATCCCACAATCCATTTTCTCATATCAAGATAGCAGGTTCCTCATTATATTTTTGTCAAGTCTCTGGTCAATGCTCGACACCAAGCTGACTAAGTCCACAACTTTGCACCCCAAAACTGATGGCCAAATAGAGGTCGTAAACATGATGATCGTACATATTATGCACATGTACAACTCAAATAATCCACACACATGGGATGAAAGCTACCCCTATATCCAATAAAACTATAATCGGGCTCTCCATAGCTCAACTAGCCACAACCTCTTTCAGGGGAGCTTGGGATTCCAGCCACTATGTCCCATTGATGTGTCCATACCGTTTGCATCTACTCAGGCAAATCCGCTCATGTCCAGTCTAAAGTCGACAAGGCAAACAACTTCATTGATCACATTCAGCACATCTGCCAATAGTTCCATGACATATTGGACATATCCAATGCTAAGTACAAGTAGGTGCATGATCAACATCGGGTGCCACACAAGTTCCAGGTGGGTAGGAAATTTTGGCTCCATTTGCATAAGGAGCACCTTGCATGGCCCCATCGGAAGCTTCACCCGCTATGATATGGGACATACACTATCACCAAGAAAATAGGGGACAATTAATTTGAGCTCAGTGTTCCACCATTCCTTGGTCTGCACCTAGTGTTCAATGTGGACCGCCTTCAGCCCTACTTTCCACCATTATTAGACACATCCCGCATTGCAGAACAACTCACACCAACAGAGTTAAACCCAGACTTCATGGAAAAGTCACAACTAATTGGATCATGGAAACATATATCAATAACACCCACTAGCAAAGGATCTAGCTCTATCGAGTTGTCAAAGCAGGCCAACTCCCTCACCAGGGAAAGTGGTTCATAGGGGAACATATTCAATAGAAATTTCCTCACCTCATGGAGGCTCTGTAGGCAATAGGAACCATTGATTCCTAAGGGGGGAGGAAAAATCCAAGTGGATATTGGTGGCCACCCACCTATCCCCCCTAGACCTCCATTCCATTTCATCATTGTCCTTATTTATAGCAGCATTTACTATTTTTAGAAGTTTTTTGGGTCCTAAAATTCCAAAGCAGTTTTGACCCCTAAGCGACATTATTTTGAGGTCTGTAGCAAGAGGTGAAACCTGTAAAACTTAGAGAGATATTTTCGACGATATATTTCACGCGCCAAACTAAGATAATATGACAAATTTATGACCCCAGGAAGTTGGTTTCCCAAATAACCCCAACGGGGCCCACAAAATCTTGATGTTCCATCTCCTAGGGTTACGGTTTTGGTTGTTTGTGGTTTTTCCATGTTGTTTGATAATAAAAATTCCCTTGAGCCTTATTGTAACATAGTTCAGAGGCATGTAGCCGCCACATCTCTTCTAAGTACAAGCTACCATCGCCTAAGCTAGTTTATTTTCGATTTTGTTTGTAAGCATTTTTCAGTATTTGATATTAATGAAATGAAGTGTTATTCATGATCCATATCTACGTTCATGTTCATGTATATATTTTATTGTTTTCCATCATAATTCTGGATCATACAATCTCTTCTTCAATTCGCACAGTAATTTCTCCTTTCCTTTGACCACATACCCTTGTGGCTTTTGCATATATATTCTTCCTCCAAATCCCCATGGAGAAAGTTTGTTTTTACATCTAACTGCTCAAGATGAAAATATTCTACTACCACTAGACTTAAAATAGTTCTGATTGAAGTTATTTTAACAACATGAGAAAAAAATCCTTCAAATTATATGCATTTCTTTTGTGCAAACCCCTTCACCACAAGTCTAACCTTATGCCTCTGTTTACCTCCATCTTATTCCTTCAACCTATAAACCCATTTATTCTGTAATGTTATTTTACCTGCAAGAAACTTGAATAAGTCCCAAGTATGGTTATGCATCAAGGAGTCCATCTCTTCTTCCATGACTTTCTCCCACTTCTTCCTAGTTTCTGCCTGCATTGCTTCTTCATATCTTTCTGGTTCACTAGAATTAGTTAATAATACATAGTATAATGAAGGAGAGTATCGCTCAAGGGGTCTACTTATCTTGGAATATATTTTAATTCCACTTTCAACTGATTGAGGTGTCTATTGTTTTTTTGGTTGTTTTTGTTGTTGTTGTGGCTACTAATTATTATGATTTTTAGATACCTTTAATTTTTTGTGATCTCATCAAGCACTGGGTATTCTTTGTTTTCCTTTCCCTGTTTATTTTCCTGCATCAAATTCTCATACAAGATCTTGTGGGTGTGAATCCAACCATGTTTTTTATGACTTGACACTTTGAGATGATAGAGAACCCTTAAATGAGCAAGGGGTTGTTTCATACACCAAAGGATTCCTTGCATATTGGGAAAAATGAATTTTATATGTTTGTGTGGGCTTGTGACAAAATATTCAAGCCAACCCAGACTTCGAAGGTGCTCTTAAGGGCTAGATGTTGAAAAATCTTGACAACATATAAAAAAAGGAGAGAGGAGAATACTCATTTCACACATCCTAAGTGTGATGAACCGTTGGAGATACTTTTGAAGTCTGAGGCAACCAAATCCAAGAAAACCCTACCAAATCTGGGAAAGGGGATTGATTGTTCTTTCTTATGATAGGTTGAAGGGTCAAGTAGGAGCAGAATGTTGTCAAGTTTTTTGAGAGAAATTTTGTGCATGTGTGGAGGTTGATCTTCTCAAGAAACATGGACGAAAATATCTGGTACTATTGCAAGTAGGTTCAAGCCCTGTTTGATGTTTGAAATTTAACTTATAATAGTTGGAAGGGTGGTTGAATGAACTTAGAGTGACAAAAAATGTGGGATGTGTCTTGTAGAAGAAGGAGTGAATATGTTTTAGGTAGTTTGAGGTATGGTTGTGGGTTGGTTTGGTGCCCTAACTAGGCCGAAAAATTCAGGTCTGCAGCCACACAATGCTGATCTTGGAGGCGGAAGAAAGAGTCCTTAAATCCAAAGGTATGTATTCTCCAAATGTTGATTTTGTTACTAGTGGATGGTTGTCCTAGTTTGGACAAAATTTATATGACATATTCAGAACAGAAAGGGAGGACTGTAGTAGGAGTTAAATCAACCCTAGATCAACTTGTTAAGAGGGACCTTGATAATTGTAAGAAGGGAAGACTTGATGAAGCTCAATGCTTGTTCTTGGAAGGGATAAAAGGGTAGCCAAGGGAGAATTTTGACTATCCCTAAGTTGAATGATGGAGAAGTATTTTAAAAGTGATAGTGGGAAGCATCCATGCCCTAATTTTGTCTTCATTAGAGAAAAGTAGGATGTAAATAGTGGGAAGAATTCCCAAAGTGTTGTGTTCTTGAAGGAAAAATGAGCAACAAGCGGGGAGTACATGAAGACCCTATGTGTTGACTCATTTGATGGACTAATGATCAGATAAAGGGTAGATAAGAGTCGTGTTCAGTGGCCTAAAGGATCAAAGTTCATTGATAGAGGAAGGTTGAGGTGTTGCGGGTTGGGAGGCAAGAGGACCCACCAAATGTGTTTAGGACACATGAGCTGAAAGGGCTATGTGTGGCGACCATCAACAAGTAGGTCAAGTGTTGTCTTATTAAGGGTATATTAGTTCTCAAAGCACTGAAACCAATCCCTAGTTGTATTCATTATATCAATATGATTGTAAAGGGACATGATCTCTTGTATAGTTTGTAATATAACAAAGATAGGTTGAAAAGATTAAAAAATTTCATGTGCACTAGTTGATTCACCGATGTATTTTTATTCCGATGTGCAAAGTAAGATTGTTGTGGCATTGGATGTGTTTGTTTCAGCAATTGTAAGACCAAACCCAGATTCCTTAATGTCATGGTAAAATCAACAAGGACTATGCTACATTGCAGCTATTACCCTTAATATAATGTAGTTCTTAGATCTCTTGCCATATTTTACTTCTTTTCCAAGAAAATTCCTTTTAAAAGTGCAATTATAAACATAATAGGCAGTTGGAGTTATAATAAAGTCAACAAGATGATATTCATTTCCTATTATTTAACTATTTCTCTTATGATTATTATAAAAAAAAATTCATTTTCTTTTTTATTTATAATATTTTATGTAACATTTATAAATCAAATATTAATAATAAAATTAAAAATGTCTTATATTTGATAGATATTTATTATATATATAGGTTTACAACTCGTGTTATATTATTGAAAAAAAAAAAAAATTAGCAAATAAATAGTTAGGAAGGACATAGATTTGGAAAATTGTTGTTATAAAAGAATAAATTAAAATAGGTATGGCAATTAAAATCAATGCATATGTGAGAAAGTTATGAAAAGGAAGAGATATGTGTTAAACTTCAAATTTAAATTTAAAAAATATAATTTAAAATTTTTAAAGATTAATGATATATATATATATATATATATATATATATATATATATATATATATATATATATATATATATATATATATATGAGATTTGTAGTGTTATATATAAAGTGTTTATATCACATATAATAATGAAGATTTGCTATGTTATATGAAAAGTGTGTATCTCTGACGAATAACAATGAATAAATGATATATAAGTTTGAGGATTTAAAAATTATTTTGTAATGGATTATGTAAAGAAAAATTAATTAAAAAAAATGTTTATTTTATTTTTCACACATGTGAAAGTTAGTTGATTTTACATGTGAAATCAAATAAATTAATAAATTTATGCAATAAACAAATTCTTTTTTTGTGATAATGTTGAAAATTGTTTACCCTATTTCAAAAATTAATGTTTTCTAGCCAAACATGTGGGCATGATAAAGTTAGTTGATTTTACATGTGAAACCAAAAAAATTAGTCAAGAAACATGTGAC